>OY821519.1:66776024-67376024 GCA_963682025.1 Cordilura impudica | reverse complement strand
CAAGCAACAGCAACTTATGTCTACATGTGTGGTCACATTGGCGGTTTCCTTTTTCAAAGAAAACGACATTTGTCGACATAAGTTGTTTTATTTGCACACATTTTAAGTGTTATTTACATATTGTTTCCTTCGTCCTTTTCTAGGATCTATTCCTCTGAATATTTTTGACTCAAAATTATTATAAAGTATTTATTGCCCATATCTACAGGACTGTTAAATAAAAGGCTCTAAAAACGTTATATCGAGCCCATAATTTCAAATATAACGTTTTTGGCTCACCTGAACATTTTGATTTTATGACATACGCGATTATTCTAGAAAACCACAGATATGTGCTGAAGGGCCCAAAAAAGGATGATTTTTTACCCGTAACTCAACATTCTGGAGGTGTTTCGCAAATTTCAAGAAGAGGGTCTTGTGGCACTCGAGAATACCTATCAGAAAAAATGTATCGCATCCCAGATAGTTTTTTCTGTCACACAATAATATCAGCAATAGATATGTTTGATGTGAATGAGGTATAATACACTTCCTAATACACTTGCTTCGCGTGCTCCAGATGACATATCATGTATGTCAGAATATACATAATTGTATTTTACATAAAAACAATGATTGGCTAGGTATGATTTGAACAATAAAAAAATGTGGTGTTGGCAATAATCGTTTAATTTTGTATAATACTGCCATACGCGATCAAAAGCTGTTTGAACATCAAGGAAACCTGCAGAGCAGTATTTTTTTATTCTCCAACGAATCAATTATATAATTTACAATATGCTTCCGCAAAATCAGTATAACCAATATCTAATTAAGATTTGAGTTCCATGGCACTTAATATGGGTGATCAAAGTTAAATTCGTAGTGGTAGAGCTGCCAGGTATAAAACCATGTTGACAAAGTGAAGTAAGATCTTTGACATAGCTGAAAAGGTTTTCTTTGGTAATTGAGTCAACAATTTTGGATAATGTATATTGTTTGATAATTGGCCTATAGTTTTTAACTTGCCTACGATCAACCAGTTTAAATACAGGAGTAACTGAAGAGTATTTTAGACTCTCCAAAAATTTACCTTGTTAAATACAAGTATTAAAAACAATGGAGATGGCTTCAGCAAAATTTTGTGAACAATTTTTGAAAAATATAGACGGATTTGAGCTAATAGAGCATATAGTACGATTTCTTAAGGAATTTATGCCAGTCAAAACATCTTCTATACTAATATCGAAATTTGGTACATGTCCTCTAACCCGGTGAAATGATGAAAAATCACAAATAGTATATAAGGGGGAAACAAATGCTGCTTAAAGATATTCTGAAAATAAATCGCAGGATTCTGCATTACCACCACGCGGTTCGCTTAAAGGTCGAATAGGTTCGCCAAAACCTTCGACCATTTCTGTAAACGGGGATTGGTTGGGAATCATTTATGTATTTAAACGTCGAAAACCGCAAAATCCTAGCAGATCGGCTTTTGAAGATACAAGCACTTTAATTTTTCAAATGTAAAATTTTTGTTTTAATACATCTGTTTTATTACTTTTTCTTTGTTTACATATTTTCAGTTGTTGCCTTTAATTTTCTCAGTTTCTAGATTTAGCATGTTGTGTCCTTTCCATTCGTAGAGTTTCATTGTTGTAGTTTTTATTGCACAATTTACAAGTATTAGGGTATTTTTTTAGAATTTAACGATGTTTTTCTGCAGTTTTAGCGTTTTTTCTTCAAATTATTGATCTGGCAGCATTTTCATTTGACAATAGTCAAACCATTTGACCACTTGTCACTCACAAAATTAACGGAAATTACAGTCTTTCTTGGAACATTGTTAATGAAGCATATAATCAACATCGGGCTGTAATTTAGTGCGACGCGTAAGTTTGTGATACTTGAACAAGAACATTCTTGTGGTAATATTCCAACCGAATTCTAAATTTTTTTCCTATAAACTACCGTTGACGAAAACTTGTGCCTCTGTATAGTGCAATAATGAGACCAAAAAGTACCCATCAAAGCAATAGAGCCAAAATCTGTGCACCTTGTGGCAGGAAAATAGTGTTCGGTGTCAAAATGTAGTCACACTTTCGGAGAAATGAAAATGTGGAGAAATTAATAAAACAACATCTTACCGCCACCAACTAGTATTTGTGGGACCTGTAGGATTACTCTTCAGGAGCGAAAAAAAAAATTCAGTTGAGACCTTTGGATATGCCAAATTATGAGGACATTGAACTACGGAAGACTGCAGCTTTTAAAGGTCATGTGCACAATAAAACAGTTCGGGGGCATTTCCGAAGTACCCCCAAAATGATACAGACGTCCTGCGAAAAACAGAATGCATCCCAGCCCCCGAAATCGGAAAACGTAAAAAGTGTTATCAAGAAGTGGGTAAGGGAAAAAGACATCCAAGTAATTGCAGCAACCAAGTCGAGGAGAATATTCTACACACTGTCGCTGAAATACCAGAAAAAAAGCAAGTTCATCTTATCACTGCCCTTTTGAAGCGCAAGCTGGATAGCCAAAGCACTGAAAACCTCGGATCGGCAACAAGTAAAAATAGTCAAGTGGTCTTGACCAGACTTGGAGCAAAGGCGAGAGTTTAGCTCAATCCGCGTATTGTCGAAGACACAATTTTCCCAGAAAAATCTTTAGATCATTTTTAACTTCACATGGGCTCATCGATCAATCAGATGAAAAAGTTCACCAATTTCCTGAGAACATATGTAGGAAGAAAATACGTTCCCAGCAATTATCTTCAACATCTTGGTAACAAATCACGAATCTTCGAAGATGTATATCAAACAAAAAAATTTTATTTTGATTGCGAGTATGGAGATAAAAAGTCTGAAAGGCCCGTCGTCTATGGAAATGCTGAACAATTGTTAGAAATAGTTGTAGAAAAAAGGCAGCAAGTGGGCAATGTTAACATTAAAGTGATGACTGATGGCGGGCAGAGTTTTTTTAAAATTTGTATGAGCATAATGGGTGAAGGCGACCAAGAGGACGAAGACGAACGGGTGGTAAAAAACGACAGCTCCTCAAATAAAGGAAACGTATGCGAATATCAAATTATTGTTCGAGATAACTGAGTTGAACAGCATTCCGTTCAAATTTGTGTCCGATTTCAAAATAATTCTCCTCGCTAACGGCCAACAAACAGCCACCTCAAGTTACCCTTGCCCCTATTGCTTTATTTCTCTCCAAGAGTTGAGGAGTGGAAAAGATTTATTTCAAGCCAAAAATACCGATAATACCAGTGAAACTGATAATTCTAATCTAATTTCAAGTTTAAAGACCTATGGACATTTGAAAAACGATAGGAAAAGCAAAATGCCAAAAACCATAACAGTACAATTAACCCTCCACTTTGCAGCGATGATGACAATACATTTGTACTCCAAAAATGCGTGCTACCAGAGTTGCATATATTGCAGGGATTTGTAAACCATTTGTTTTGTGATGGGCTTGTTCCTTTGGTGGCTCGTGAAACTCCACTCATTTGGCCAAAAAATTGAACCTGGTTTCAAAGACTTACTATAGTGACATTTTTGAGGGCAATGCATGCAGGAAACTTCTCGAAGAAGCAGATAAATTGTTAGATTGGGAAATATATGGTAAGGTAGAGATTTTTGTCGTTAGTCAATATGTCCATACATTCAAAGCTATGGATAATCTTGTGAAATGTTGTTTTGGAACAAGAAAAAATGGCTCAAACACTTGTCTCCAAAAGTACATAGAAGAGCTGAGAAAAAACTACAAAGCATTACAAAATGTAACAGTTACTCTAAAAATCCATGTACTATTGGAACACCTCGAGGACTGTATCAATTTTTTTTTAGAATAATGAAGCTTTAAGATATTGGACAGAGCAGGCGGGAGAATCGAACCATCGTGAGTTAATTTCATTTTGGAATAGGTACAAGATAAACACCATGGAAAATGAGACATATATGAATAATTTGAAAAAAGCGGTGGCTCAATTCTCCTCAACCCATTTGTAGTAAATAATAAGATTCAATAATTCTTTTCAAATGTGCCTGTCTATATTTTGTGATAAACTAATGAATTTATTTAATTATGTAATTGAAATGAACAAATAAATTTTCATTTCTAAATCCAAGAATGGTATTATATCTTCAACTTCCAAATACTCCACTTCCAAGGAAGCACAATGAAAAAAAATACAACATAAAAGTTTGCACCGGGATTTTAACCCGTTTCCCGGACTTCTAGTAAGTAAGTAGTATGAAAACTTGGACCAATGAGTATTCTCCTCTATGTCCAGAGGTAACTCATCCATTGAACATGTTTAAATTGTCAAAACATTTCCGGGGAAGAGCATTCGAACAGTGATGGATGCTTCAAATGGCCATGTGTGCTATCGTCAAAACACGGCTGCTTACTTTGATGGTAACTTGAAAAGCCTATCTGCTAGGATTTTGCGGTTTTCGACATTTAAATACATAAATGATTCCCAACCAATCCCCGTTTTCAGAAATGGTCGAAGGTTTTGGCGAACTTATTCGGCCTTTAAGCGAACCGTGACCAGATGACAAGGTACCGAAGAACAAACGTTTGGGAATGCTATTGTTATCTTTTTCGCTATTTATAAAGTGCCAAACAGCTGAAGAATTTGTTGTTTAAATAGAAAATTGCGAAAGAAATTGTATTCGTTGCGAACTAATGTAAAACAAGCACGATCTTCATCACTTCCTAGGTTGTAAATTTGTTACAGGCTTTATTTTTAACATTTTTCATGTGACATAGCCTCGAGTTAAACCACGGAGCTTTATGATTAAATTTTGTTTCAATCGTATTGTCGAATTGAGTGACAATAAAAGAGTAATTTAAATCTGGATCTTCAAAAATTTAAAGAATTGACGAATCAATTTATTTAACATGATCGTTAGTATATGAAAAAAACGTTCGATTGAAGTCAAGGTCTTCTAGAAACCAAATTTGAAGATGAATTGCAAGTTGTTTTTGTGTAATCAGATGAAAAAATTAACAACTAAAACAAAAACATAAAACTAATAATAACACAAACCTATAATTTTTAATTTTATAACATCGTGATTCCAAAACACTTTCCCATTCATAAATACTAGCAAATGGAAAAACTGTTGTGTGATTCCTATATTCAAATCTGGCGACAAATAAAATATTTTGAATTATAGGACCATTGTTAAGCAGTGTGTTTTGGCCAAAGTCTTTAATAAGATTCTGTATAATAAGCTATTTCATCATGCTTCATCAAAAATTTCAATTTTTCAACATGGGTTTTTACTCGGTCGATCTACATGTAAAAATTTAGTAGTATCCACTAACCAGATTATAGTTTCTATAGAGGACAGAAAACAAGTTTATGTGATATACTGACTTTTTGAAGGCTTTTGAGTCAGTTAATCATAATATTTTATTAGGCGAACTTCACCAATTTGGTATTAACAGAAATTTGTTGCAGTTTTTCAAAAGTTTTCTTACGGATAAGAAATTAAGAGTTAAAATTAGTTCCTGATATTCTAATCTACATATTAGTACTTGAAGGGAAATTTTTAGTTCCCCTTTTAGGCAATATGCGGATACGAAGGAGTGTGAAAATTACCATAGTTATAGTTCATATGGAGGAGAAGCTGAGAATGATAAAATTTATGTTTACTCTGTTTTAAAAATAAATAAAATATTTCCAATAATTCGTTACACCCTGTTAATGCGAATAATTTAAATTGTATAGCACACGCTCTGTGTTGAATTGCGAGTTGCTAAAACTGACTAGCCTACCTTTAGGCTCATTTAAATATTCATACATTTTTTATATACATATATAGATTATAAAGCATTGATAGAAAAAAATGTAATGCAAAAATAATATTTCCTAGAATTTGCAGTTGAATTTCGAGGGCTGGGCTATACTAGTAATGTAAATAATGTATATTCTCATATTCTTCCTGGAACGCATGAAGGACCATTATAATGGGCCTATTATTTTTAATTTTTATAAATGACTTACCTGACTGTTTGTAATTTTGTAACCCATTACTATTTGAAATTATTTGCTGATATTACAAGTATATCACATTCAGTTTTGCTTCAAAAAGGATTGATATCACTAAAAGAGTGGTGCGCATATCCAGTTTTATATAAATACACTATAAGTGATGTCATTCTTGAGAGAGTTGGTGAAGTAAACAATTTCGGATTAATTTTTGATTCCGAGTTGAAATTTCATAATCATATAAATTACATAAAATTTAATGAATTTAATGTCCCTGATGCATTAAAGGCATTATATGTTTCGTTTTTCATTAGAAGTAATTTGGAATAGTGTTCTCTAATTTGGAGTCCTCATTATGAAAGCCATTCTGCCAGAATTTACAAAATTCCGAAACTATTTACAAAATTTGCATTTAAGAAAATAAATTGGTTCGGCGATATTCTTTCTTACGAAAGCAGGCGTAAATTTCTAGGACTACAATCTTTAAGAGATCATAGACCATCATTTGCTTTAATGTTTGTATTTAATATTTTAACAAATAATATATGTTGTGATGCTTTGTCTGATTTAGTGATGGTTCATACTCATCATCGTGATTTACTTCACGAACGCTTACTTTATGAAGATTTTCATCGTACGAATTATGGGGTTAATGAACCAATTACAAAATGTTTAAAGCTATGTAATAGTTTTTAAATCCTTTTAAATTTCCATTTAGATACAAATAATTTTAAGTTGAACTTATTTAAGGTTTTCAATTAATTCATTTCTAAGTTTTCAAACTAGAATATTAATTATTGTACAAATAATATTATTATATTCTTAGAGCTGTATGCAAAAAAATTAAAGTGTACTTCAAGTAGAATTTATCAACAAATTTTGTATGAAAAACATACAATAAAGTCTACTTGAAGTACACTTTAATTTTTTTGCATACGGCCCTTATAGTATGTAAGATGTAAAGCAGTTGACTAAATAAATAAATAAATAAATCCCAGCCCTCGAAATACGAGTGCAAATTCTAGGAAATTTTATTTTTTCATTGAATAAAGATCGTAAAGGTATACTAATCAATTTTAGCCAATTCACAATTCAACACTTTTTATACCCTATACCACTATAATGACTTTGTGCTGCTATTTGACCTAGATCCATCTTTTTTTAAACCGACCAGCTCAGAATCACTTTCTGAATCGATTTAGCGATGTACGTCCATCCGTCTGTGTGTGCATGTAAACCTTCTAATCTAACTATAGGTCGCAAATATGAATATATTTTGATAAAACTTAGTATTAAGCTTTTATCGGCCATAGAATAAAAGCTATTGAAACTAATGAAAATCGGTCCATACTCAGACCTACTCCCATACAAAGAAACTTTATCAGATCTACTTAAATTCCCATAATATAGAAAATATCATATAGATATCGGCCAAATTAGGTTTGTTTATGTCAATTATATGCATTTATCATTATTCCGAAAATAAACCCTATAGGACAATTCTTGGTCATAGCCTCCACATGAAGCTGATTCCCGATCTACAATATTCCACCAAAAAACCAAAATATTGCATAGTTTTTTTCTCAAGTTTGGTTTGTATATGTTTTTGCGAAAAAATAAGTGCCCTTACTAAATAATGTCAGTATTGGTCCATTTTTCGGCCTAGTCTCCATAGCATCCGATGTTAACATTTTCATATCCGAAGGCAAAAAATTAATAACAATGAGTGACATTGGAGGAATTTGGTTTATGCTTATTTTCTATATCTAATTAGTGGGACTAAGCGATAGGGTCTCTAAACGAATTGTGTAGTGTATCGTATAGTCGGTCTAGGCCGATTGTAATTTTTTTACTTGTTAAAAATTGGTTTATGTCCAAAATTATTTTTCAATTGAACGCAATTATTATTGTGAATGAGGAAAACAAACAATTTTTTTTTCAAACACTAACAAATTTAATAAACAGACACATGACATTGTATAATATAATATATGTGTCAGTGGCATCTTTAAATGCGTGTTGTTCCCAAAAACTTCTGTCTGGCGGACAGCTAAAAAGAAGTGCCTTTCAAATAAGATACGTTTGGTCAAAATCAGGAGAAAACTGTGGAACGAATCATCGGTCACAAAAAATCGCCTTACTTATTAATATTATAGACAGATTATTTGAAAATTGGATTTATCTCTATTTAATACAATTCCTGGCTTCATTTTTGGCAATATTTTCCGTTGACAAAAGAAGAATGATATTCTGAATATAAACGTGGCGAACAAGTTTCGATTTTTTAGAACATCCAGGTCATCCAAATGCAGAGAAAAAATATAAAAAGTGAACCGAATTATTTTGAATGATTGAAAACTTAAACTGGTTGAGATTTCTAAGTTATTTCAGGACAAAAATATATGCACGATATATTCTTAATTCTTAAAAAAAAAACAAAAACTATTTTAGCTGCTGAAAATTTAACTTCCTTCATTGGGAACTAGGAATTATACGTATGCACCAGAACTGGCTCTAAACGACTAATTTTTGTTTTCGAACTTGAATAAATGACTTTTGGGAAAGAGAGTTTATGCTCGAGTTTTTGTTTCTTCTATTTTATTAAACAGCTAATGGAATTGAATTCGACTGTGCGGAAAATATTTCTCTGCTATGAAAAAATTGTTGAAGAAAAATTTTGTAAATTTTACAGAGATAAAAATATTGTAAACGAAATTTAAAATAAATGTTTTAAGCCAAATAAAGCATTCTACTATGTAAGGAAAAAATTAAATTAAAAGTTTTTGTTGTGAAAAAACTTTTTTGTCAAAGAACTTATTTTCTATTAGCTTTTTTTTTTTATTGAAAGAAGATTACTTAAAAACCTCGCACTAGATGTTATGGAAAATTTGATTGCATGAAGTTTATTAGGCAAAGCGATTTCTTGTGACCGATATAAAAATTGAAGTTAGTAACCGATTTTCACCGAACGTATCTCATTTGAAAAGTGTTTCTATTCGCTGTACACAAGCTTTACAAATTTGCAGCATCTGTAACATTTTTTTGAAGTGATGCTCATTTAAAATTGCTACTAACACACACACAAACACACTGTGTGTCTGTTTATTATAAATATCAAAAGGTATTTGTTGAATTTTGAATTGGCTAAAATTGGTTATCATATTTTATGCACCTTTAGAATTATTTATAAACAAACTCATTTATATAGCTTTATATAGTATTGAATTGTGAATTGGCTAGAAGTGATTAGCATACTTTTAGGCTACTTTAAAATTAGTTATTAACAAACTTATTTATATGTCTTCTGTGCGTTCAACAAATATTTATAATGAAATTTAATTTATTTTATTTAAAAAGCGTTCAATTAAAATTATTTATTAACAAACCCATTTATATATCTTCTGTGTGTTCAACAAATATTTATAATGAAATTTAGTGCATTTGGTTTAAAAAGTGTGAATTTGGTAAAATTGATAAGCATACCTTTAGGCTCCTTTACAATTATTCATTAAGTGAAAAAATAAAATTTACTAGAATGTGAACTCAAATTTCGAGGGCTGTGCCCATCTAGTTTTCATAAATACTTTGGTTTTTGAATTCCAAATTTCCAAAAAAAAAATTCTAAATTAAAAACTAAATAAATAAAAAATTCCATAGAGCTTAAAAGGCTCAAAAACTGAAGACGAATTAAAATTAATACTTTTCTTAAATTATCTTTATGAGAAATTGTTGAAAATGTTCATAAAATAAAAGAAATTAAATAATAAGTTAAAAATTTAATGATCGATTAAATAAATTTTTAACTTACCATTAATAAGAATCTTAATCATTAAATATAATAGTTTATCATTGAACTGAATACTTATTATAACAACTCCCTCTAGTTTTTCGATGCATTATTAATTGTACGTATTTTTAGTTCATTATAGTTAAGACACGAAAATCCATTTAAAATTAAATTAAAAATCTATTACAATAAAAAAAACCGCAAAGAGATACACATGAGAAAGTAAACACTTGGAGTAACAAATACGTTTGCGAATGGTAATATTTGTATGTTCTATTTATATCAGGTTACTTATTATTTGTAGTCTCAGGTTGGTGTATTTGAATACTTTCTTTTGTAACTTTTTTATATATATTTTTATTTCTTTTTATTTGGCACACATTTGCCCCAAAATGTTGTTAGTAAAACAGATGTTGCTGATGACAATGCACAAAATTAATAGAAATTCAATATTACATGGCAACACTATTTCTAATATATTTTTTTTCTATTTATTCTTTGTTTAAAACAAACTTAAGTTTTCTTGCTTAATGTAGACATGCTATCACACTGTTATATTTGACATAGAGTTTTTTTTTAATTTTTTATATATATTTTTTTATATAAATTTGTAGCCACTTTTAACTTGTTTTCGTTAGGCAGAGTATAGAGGATTTAAACACAACCACTCCAGTCGATATGCTACTATCAACTGAAAACCATTGATGATGAACATTTGTTTGCAAGTATGGAACGTATACGTTTAGTATTTTGTATACCACCAACATCTAACGCAAAGACATAGTAATACAGACACTCCAGGACATAAACGAACGACGATGTACAACATAGCGAACAGTCAGACAAACGCCGACATACAGTCATACATACAACCCAGACATTTGTACATACATCCCTTCGTAGTTAAACGCCTTCCTCAACAATTCAAAAAAAAAAAAAAACGAAACTGAAATACTCATAGCAGGGGACAAGTGTGATTGGCAATGTTGTATGAACTAGTTGAGTAAAGGGTACTTTTTTGTTCCACCAAGGTACTTAAATTTCAATTGATTAACATAGTGGATGTTTCATCCTTAAAAAAGGAAAAAAAAAATCCCACCAAATAAAACGAAGCAAAATTTTTCTCAATCATTTTTTTTTATTATGTATTAACTAAACATATATCTAAATTATTATTATATGTTATACAGTCCGAAATTTTTGATAGCTTGGTAGCAGGATGTTTGTCAAAAAAGTCATTCGAATTCGAATCTACTTGTTAAGTAAATTGTAAAGCATCTAGAGCCAGTACTCTTTGAAAATAATTTTTTAATTTCTTTAGATTTCTTCAGATATATATAAGTTTGTTATTCTGTTCGTGATAATACTGTACAACAACTCTCAATAAATTAAAATCACATAGGCTTTCATGAATTTCCAAAAAAAAAAAAAATGTTTTTTTTAACGGTATTCTAATTGGGCCAAATATCCGCAATTTAATTAAAGACTAGCAGACCCCAGCACTCGAAATTGGAGCGCAAATTCTAAGAAATTTTATTTTTTCATTAACTCTTTTTCTTTCAAATTTTTTTGGTCAATAAATACAAAAAGTTATGAACATTTGAATAAAATTCAATTCATTGTTAATTTTTAAATGAAATACAGAGAAGATATATAAATGGATTTGTTAATAAATATTTTTATAAGAGCCTAAAGTTATGCTAATCGGGTTTAGCCAATTCATAACACACACACAACATTGTATAGTTTTTTATTTCAAGCTTTAATATATGTTTTACTTATGTGCCAGTAGCACCATTAAATAATTATTTTTCCAAAAAATGTACCGGATGGTGCACATTTGTAAAGGAATACTTCCAAAATGATATATGTTTTCTCAAAATTGGTAGATAACTGAGATTTTAGGAGGTATCACAAGAAATCATTTTGTTTATTAAAATTATAGATGTTACTTTCAAAGAGAAGCTGACAGAAAAGAAGTAACTGTAATATTCGGCATATACCGACTATACGATATCCACACCATGGTTTAGAGATCCTATAGCTTCGGTCCAACTAATTGGATATAGAAAATAAGCATAAACTAAATTTGAGTGGCATTATTATTAATTTTTTTGGTTGCAGGTATGTAAAAGTTCATATCGGGTGCTATATTTATATGGGGACTAGGTCGAAAAATGGACCGATCCTGACCATATTTGGTAGTCACTTATATTTTGAAAAAATGTATACAAACCAAATTTGAGAAAAATCTGTGCAATATTTTTTGTTTTTTGAAAGATTTAAGTGAAGATCTGGAAGCAGCTCTATGTGGGGCGTATGACTAAATATTGTCCTTTAGGGATTATTTTTGGACTACTGAATAATGGATATAATAAACACATGCAAACCTAATTTGACTGAGATCTATATGATAATTTGAACCTTATGGCAATTTATGTCGGTTTCGAAGGGGTCATTTGTATGTGGAATAGATCTGAACATGGAGCGAATTTTACCAATTTCAATAGCGTTCATCCTATGGCCGATAAAAGCTTATATACCAAATTTCATTAAAATATATCAAGGTTGGCAACCGATACCGTAATTAATACCGGTACACATGAAATACCGATTAAAATTGAAAACCGATACCGATACCGATACCGAAACTCTTGACTACGTAAAATACCGGTATTTAAAAACCGTTTACCATGATACCGGTATTATACCGGTATCGTTTCGGTTTTATAAAAAAAAATAATAACAAAAATGTGTTATGTTACTCCTAATTTGCAACTGCCATTAATTTTCATGTTATAAAAAACAGCAGCGGCTTAACAACAGCATTACTCGGTGCCAATATTAGACATGAAAATTGCTTGTTTTTATATTAACATGCTTGTATTTTTCTTATTATACCATCAATTTTATGGCAGTTGTAGACTGTGTGTAACATTATGTTGATTGAAAATCGTCTTGGCGTGATCGAAGCAGTTGTAACATTGTTTTTTGTTTTGTTTTGTTATTTAACAAAGAACCACAACAATGACCAAGAACCACAACTTATTTTTTCCAGAAGAGAATCAATTATATTTGTATGCCAATTTTTGGTTTTTTGGTCATTAGCCTTCCTTGTGTTTTATAACTAAGTGTTCGTTAACTATATTGGCTTTAAAAGAGACGCGTGTAAGTGATCAAGGAAAACCAAATAAGATTTTTAACAAAAAAAAAAAAATAAATAAAATACTAAAGCGGTTGCGAATGTTATTTTAAAATGCCTCGACCAAAGCAAAATGTTTGTAGAAAGTTCTTTGAGCTGGATAGTGTGAAGAAAACAAACAAATGTATTGTAATGGAAAATGAAAAGCAATGTGGAAAAATTCTTAATGTAAGTACCTAAATTGACTATACTATTTTTTAGTGCATTGTTCATCTTTCTTAAAATTCTTTTCATTTCGAATGCACACAGAATGACCATGGTAGCAATTTGACATGTCATATCAGGACACACCATAAACACATTTGGGAAAAAATTTCGGAAAATTTAAGAAGCAAAGTTAAAAAAAATAATCAACCGACGCCAAGTAAAAATCCTAACAAAACCATATTAAACATGATAAAATTAAACATCACAATGTCAAAAGAGACATTGCTTAAATCTTGCGTTGAGATGTGCACTGTAAACGGAAGACCTTTTTCAGTTGTTGAGGATTCAGGTTTCCGTAAAATTATAGAACCGATTTTGAAAGGTTTTGGTAGTTTCGCAATAACCCGTAAAATTATTAAGGATGAAGTATTAAAAAAATACAAAGAAATTACATCAAGAATTTCTGCGGAAATGGAAGGTAAATTAATTTCATTAAAAATAGATGGACTTACACATTCAAATCGCTCCTTTTTAGGTAAGATATAAAGAAGATTTACATTTTTGCAAAAAAATTTTATTTGTACAATTTTTTAAGGTATAAATGCCCAATTTATTGAAAGTGATAAAATAGTTTTAAGAACATTGGCTGTGGCTGAACTATTTGATCGTCATACTGGACAATATTTAAAGGACATAATAATAAACACACTTCACATGTATAAGATTACAACAGACCAGATTTACACTTGTACAACTGATAATGGACGAAACATGCTAAAATGTATATCATTGATCAATGAATTTGCTGATGATATTGAAAATGATTGGGAAGGTAACACAAATGTAGAATTTGATTCAAGTTTGGAAAATTTTACTTTGAACACAAAATGTATTGGTAAGCTTTATTAAATTTTTAATTGTAAGCAGTATTTTAATTTTTAACATGTTACAAAGGTATTCATTGTGCAGCCCACACCCTACAGCTAGCAATAAATGCCCTTTTAAAAGAACGTGAAATGCTGGAAGTTATTGAAAAAGCTAGAAGTGTTGTAAAAAAATTAAGAACACCAAATATAAACATTTTATTAAAAAATCAGGATCGAACAAAACCTATAATTGATTGTGCAACTCGTTGGTCTTCTACTTTTGATATGCTTTCCTCTCTTGTAGACGATAAAATGAGGAAGTTTTGTGAAAATTTATCCAATGTTAACAATGATTTTTTAATATCCGATGAAATGTGGCAAAAAATAATTGAGGCTGTGGAAGCTTTGCGACCAGCTAATATAGCAACGAAAATCCTTCAAAAGGAACAGTTAACATTTGGAGACGCTTTCGATGGCTGGTTTACATGTAAAATTGAACTACAAAAAGTTAAGAACATTTTTTCATATAACTTACTTGAGGAAATCAAAAAGAAAGAAGAAATTCTTTTCGAAAATGAAGCATTCCTTGGTGCATTATTTTTGGATCCACGCTGGAATGTGGTTCTTAAGGGTCCTTCTGTTGAACGTGCAATTGATCATATCATAAAAGTAAGTAAGAAAATGGACACAATTTCCAATACTTATTGCGTAACAATTGATGACGATGATAAAAACGTAAGCTGCATCACAAACTCATCTGTTGACAGTGTAGAAGAAATACTTAGAAGTATGGAAAAAGAAAATGAATCAGTTTCCTCAACTAATGAAAAGATACGTGAATTGCTAAATGCTTTTCGAAGTCAGAAATGAGTACAAAGACAAGTTAACGTTCTAAGCTGGTGGAAAGAAAATAAAAAATCCAAGCCAGAGTTATATAACATTGCAAAAGTTATGTTGGCTGTACCAGCCACACAGGTTAGTGTGGAGAGGTTATTTTCAGGAGTAAAATTTATTATGAACCCTAACCGCAATAGGTTAGATGAGGATAGTTTAAATGCAGTTATTGTCATTCGATCCAACACGGAATTGTTTTGAACAATCACCACTTTCGTACTTTTTTAAAATACATTTTTATGCAAACAACACTTAATCAATAGAGCTTAAAAACATAGCATTTTGATTTGTAAAGTGAATTAGTTTTTTAAAAACTTTATTTTTTATGTACACTTAATGAATTTTTGTGATCTCTATACAAATATTATATATTATGTTTATTATAAATAGTTTTTGTTGTTCCTTATTACCTGTAAAACTATTTATATGTTGAATTCAAATAATTTTTTATTTTTTTTTGTTATTAAATGAATTAAAAAAGCTTTAAAATTTGAATTTTTAATTTTTGCATGTTCTGGAAAATTTTTGTTAAAATACCGGTATATACCGGTATATACCGGTATTTGAGTTTCGGTATCGGTATACCGATACCGCTATTATAAAAAATACCGTTACCGATACCTATACCGAAATAAAAAAAAAACTGATACCAATTCCGATACCGATACCGTTATTCGTTTCGGTTACCAACCTTGAAATATATTCATATGTGCGACCTGTAGTTTGATTACAAGGTTTACATGGACACGCAGACGGGCGGAGAGACGGACGGACATCGCTAAATCGACTCAGAAAGTGATTCTGAGTCGACCGTTACAATAAAAGATGGGTCTGGTCAAATATTTTTGGTATTACAAACAGCAGCACAAAGTCATTATACCCAAACCACATAGTGGTATTGGTTATAAAAATACTAACGTATGTTTGATTTAGTATTGATATTATTACCCATTCGCATACATTTTTTCTACTCTACTACTAAATAATAAATAATCATACACCCTGGCTATGTTATGTTGTTCGAAGAATTGATTAATCGAAGAAGTAAAGAAATAACAAATTTTTTAATATTTCATTTGATAAAATTAGTCCAACTTGATCTGCTGAAGCTATTATGTGAAGAATGGCATGAGAAATCGTCAATGGTTCTTGAGTTATAGCTGAAAAGCTAAGCAAACACAGAGCAAGAAAAGGAAAATATATAAATGGCCTGAGAACGTTAAACGCTTTGGATGTTTTCAGGTGTTAAGAAAGGCATTTCTAATTGTATATCCGAAAACATTAATTAATTTTCGAAAAGTATCTATTATGTTTTAGAAAATATCAATTGTAGATCATAACTTATTAAATGTATTTCAAAAAACGTCAATTAAACTTAAGAAAATATCAATTAAATTTGTGAATCAAAAAGCGGTTTACCCTACCATACCAAAAAGTTTTTATTGTCTCTGTTTTCCAGTATATGGACTTACCTTTTTATGTACTGGGTTAGAAGAAGACAACTTATATTTTAATCAGTACGATCTAGAAACTTGGACCGGAATAGGGTATAAAGTTTTGATTGCATCGTGGTACTCGATTGGAAAGACATAATTTGAAAAAAAAAACTCGTTTACAGTGGAAGTCCAATAGTAGGAATTATATAATGTCGGGCCTTTCGTAATGTTAGAAAATTCGTATAATTGGACTAAAGTTTTTTCCTCCTTTTATATAAAAAAAAACATGTATATAGTTTAATTTAAATCAATTTTTTTATCTAGAAGAAAAAGATATTAAAATTGAAGCCAAATCAAGAGGTGTTAAATCATACATTTGCACACATATATGTCAATATTTACGTAAAGTATAAAATTTAGTTGTTAAAAAAATCAGTTATTAAACATTGGCGTGTTTTGTCTCGTAGTTTCATTTCTACCATCTTTTCTTGAATAGATCTTAATAAAAGTGTATGGGAAGTTTTATTATTGTTCTCAATAGCCCATTGAATGCGTATGTTAAAACATTTAATTGCATTATCATGTTTAACCAGAGTTCAGAAAAAAAACACACACTGAATAAAAAATCGTACATATATGTAAACAAAAATAACTTAGACCAACACACACATATTTTTATTTTTATATCAATTATGTTTGTTTTTAAATTTTCTTCGGTGCCCAGCACAACCATGACTGTGTTCGTTTTAATATTTCGTTATTTACACGAACATTTTTGTATCACGTATTTTTTGTTTCGATCACACATAAACCACACATATAAGAGTGTTGCTTTATTTGAAGTTCGTGTTCTGGTACGTGTACTGAAAAAAGAACAGAACATGTACAATAAACAGTTTCGAGTTCAGTTATATTTTAAGTCGTGTTCTGGCTCGTGTACTAAGAAAAAATAGAACATGTACAATAAACAGGTTCGAGTTCAGTTATATTTTAAGTCGTGTTTAAAGTCGACTTAAAATATAACTGAACTCGAACCTGTTTATTGTACATGTTCTGTGTTTTTTTTCAGTACACCTACCAGAACATGAACCTCAAATAAAGCAACACTCAAATATGTGTGCTTTATGTGTGATGGAAACAAAAAGTACGTGATACAAAAATGTTCGTGTAAATAACGAAATATTAAAACGAACACAGTCATGGTTGTGTTGGGCACCGTAGAAAATTTAGAAACGCACTTAATTGATATGAAAATAAAGATATGTGTTGGCTGCTTTTGAACAGAACATTGTGTGTTTCATGTGTGTATTTTCTGAACCTTGTGTTTAACCTTTGGCAATGGATCGAAAATCAATCAATCAATTTCTTCATTTGGGTCATCATAATTCCAATCATGCAGATCCTCATAACTAAAACAAGAATTTGCAATATTTGCACTAAGTAAATTTGTGGAATGATTGATTTTGTGCAGTACTTCGCCATCTCGTAGGTCTAAAAGGGGAAGATCATATTCATCATCAAAACTTCTATTACCTAAAATATTTTTCTAGCATTTTTTTTAGCAAATCAGCAGAGAGATTTTCTCATGACATTGCAACTAAAGATATTGTTTCAAATAAATCTGTATTCTTGAGAGATGTTTCAAAATCTTCAGATGAGGCCATAATTTTCGATAATAGGCTGCTGCGATAATTTAGCTTTAAATCTTATCGCATTCTGATCCATCCGTTGAATTAGTGGGCTGACATTACGCGGCATATACATAACCCAAATGCTTGCACCAATTCATCAGCAGGGGGATGACTGGAACATTATCGAGCTAGAGAAGCGCTTTTCTGTTGAGGTTTCTAGCTTTTAAAAAGTTCTCCACCTGCAATTGTTTATAGATAAACCTCTGAAACAAAAATTAAAAAAAACCGATTTTTAAAAAGAGAAGCATTCATCCAAGCAGATTTTGTGATTCCATAAGCAACAGGCAAATCGTTGTTACGAAAAAATCTTGACTTTTGCGCTTTTCCAATCACAAAAGGTTCAATCCTCTTTGTTCCCTCAGCATTCGCACAAATTAAAAACTTTATTCTCTCCTTTGAGAGTTTTCTGCCAAGTGCAGAATTTTCACCCTGATGTACATACGATTTGTCCGGATATGTAAGGAGCTACAAGTACCTTGGAAGACGATATCTTTTCACCAGATTCTTTGAGTAATCATATATCATAGCGTTTTTGAATTTGGAGAGCTAGCCATCACTGGTAAAAAAAGTCGCCTTTATAAAACTTTTTATGAAATTCCAGAGCCTTATATATTAACCGCGTACTCCCTACAGGATAATGAAATTTTCTTTGACATAAAAATCACTCGTGGAGCGCATATCCATTTTTTAAATTCTGTAGCGGAATTGTAGTGCACCCGTTTCAGCTAAAAGTTGCGATTTCTGTTTTCTTATAGTGCAAATCGTTGACTTAGATAATCCATACTTGTCACAAATTTCATATAGAGATTTTCCACTTTCACTGTACTATAATTTTTAACTTATTTGCTAAAGAAATTTGCTTCTTTTTTACTTTTTTTCTTATACTTTTTGAATGTATCAAATATAGAACACGCGACATAAGACACTCGTTAACACTATTTAATTCCGCACCAACGAACTATTTGGCATTTGACCACAGAAAAAAACAAGTAAAAAAATTCGAAGTAAAATTTAAAACAAAAATATTCCTACAAACAATACAGTTATTCGTATTATCGAATAGCAAAACTCAATCATTGAATAGGAAAATTTTTTTTATTCGTACTACAGAACTGCCAATGCAAAAAAATTGCCTTTCGTACTATTAACAACTCGTGGAAACAAAAGAACGTACTATAGGTCGTCCACTATATATTGAAATGTAAAAGAAATGTCTCAGGTGCAGTGCAAATTTTAAAAATAATTTTTGTATAGCATTCTGACGATTTTTCTAAGATTCAGTTGATATTTTCTGAAACCAAATTGAAATGCATTTCAAAATTATGAAGAATCAAACTGCCTGTGCTTAAGTCCTCGAAAATCAGAAATCTAGTTAACAGTCCAGATGATATCGTTACAAAAAACATGAAAGTTTGCATAGTATGATTGAGGAAACTCTGGAAATAGTTTTTAACACTAATTTAACACGAAATAATGCTTAAATCACTCCGTGACTGTGCGTGACTGTGTGTGACTATCTTAAAGCTAATCGTTGGCCACAACAAGTCAATGGACAAAGTTTCAGATCGATCGGATGAGGGGAAATGGAGTTTAAATCACTCCGGAACTGTGCGTGACTATGCGTGACTGTGCGTGCCTATGTCAAAGTTAATCTTTTATTCACAGCAGGTGTATGGCAAAGTTTCAGATCGATCGGATAAGGGGAAGAGAGGTTTTAATCCTCCGTGACTGTGCGTGACATAGCAAGTCTATCGACCAACACATAAACAGTAATGCAATGCATTTAAAAAAATTATATCTTTCATCATTTTCAATAATTGCTTTTTCGTATTTTTTTTACACTTATACCGTTTCCTTTTCTGAAAAAAATGTCGCATTTAATTGCACTTTTTTTGAAAAGTGTATTTTTTATATATTCTGAATAAAGAGCAGCCTTATCTTACACATCAATAGAAAGGTCTCAAAGGGGGGAATATTCTCACACTATGACTTGAAAGAACTCAATGGCTACACGTTTTTCCGATTAACCAGGACTCGACTTTAACCCAGATATGCCGACGGGCATACTAGTGCAACAATCTTCGTAGTTTTCCAAAATCGCTTTATTCTGATAGATTATATTACAAAACTTAAGAAAGAATAAAAAAAAAATATTTTTTAATTTGGATTTTGAGTCCGTACTACATGTAGTACGCTCGGCACATATGGAAGCAAAAGACAGTATTTTCTTGTGATTTAAATCAAGTCGTTTATTATTCAGCAACTTTTGTGTAAATAAGTAAAGAAAAAACAAATTAATAAAACAATTATTTGGTGGTGTGGTACTCCACATTACACGTTACATGGAGCGGCACATCACATTTAATGCAGCGTGTGGTGGTCTTATTGTGGCAATGATTGCAACGTAGCTGCTTACATTTTCCATCGGATTGACGTATGTTCTCAGTAAGTAAATGATCTTTTCGATCAAATCTGATGCCGCATGCTAATCCTGATGGAAGCGTTGCTGAGGGTTTCCCATAAGTAGATATTAGCAATGTTGGAATGCGGCGACGAAAAGATAAATGGTCCATTTTACCTCCCATATGTCTATGCAGTTGCCACGCATTCTGCTCTGCAAGATCAATAAGGTGTGTGAATATTGGGAAATACCATTTTTTACCCCGAATAAATACACGGTATAAGCTGATATTTTCATCTGCTCGATCAACACCAGCGATATAGCGATTATATTCATGAATAAGGCGTGGTTGTTGAATATATATACGCGTTTTCTCTTTTCCAGACCAACGTGAAATATTTTTTGAAGGTTCAACTGGATGGACGTTTGAGGCAACGTTTATTGCACTGCTGTCGTTCCAACAACATACAATTATATTGTTCGCAGAAATCTTACGATGGTCATACCACCCTTTCTCTTTTTTCTGCAGATCTTTTTTCTTAAGCAAAGGACAGTTGCCTAACCGATTGTGACGAATTGTTCCAGCGCCTTTCACGCATCGTTCTTCCAACTCAGCCAATAAGTTGATTGTTGTAAATAAATTATCGAAATACAATCGGTGAGCAATGTCGGGTTGGCTTTGTGATAATATGTCGCAATACGTTAAGACTACGCTTGGACCAAGTCCCATTTGCTTGTAAGTATTATTTGGGAAAGTCCCTGCACCCTGGTACGGCTCGAACCAAATAATGTAGCCTTTATATGTTGCTCCAACCCAAAATTTATAGCCATATCTTATAGGCTTTCCATGGACATATTGCTTACATCCGTGACCACCATAGTATGGAACCATCTGCTCGTCCACTGAATGCTGTATGGTTTTCGGAGCATTACTTTGGAAACTCTTGTTCAACATTTGTAAAATGGGTCTAACTTTTGCGAACTGGTCTGTTTTATCTAGACTGTTGTTATCCACAAAATGCAAGTTTCTTATTATGAACTCAAATCGATTCCTTCTCATTGCGTTTGACACAAAAGAATGAGGAGTATCCCTATCATTTTGCCAATACATACGGCGTCTCGAAACAGTATTGTAGCCACTCAGTAGCAAAATTCCAATAAAGCACCTGATTTGGTCTAGAGTAATATTTGCAGTTGCATTTTGTTTGGACGCATAGTCATTGGAGTATTGAGTAATAACTTGTAGAAAGTCACTATCAAAAAATTTTTCAAACAATTCAAGAGGAGTAGGTAAATTTTCCTGTTCACATGCTGCAACAACAGGCTCCGTTTCTTCCAGATCGTGCTTTACCCATTTTACTGACGACTTAATACATTTACGTTTCTTGGCCTGTTGCAATAACGCAAGAGGAATGTCGTCTTCACTATCCGAATCAGTAGAATAAGAATTTCGGAAAAGCTCAGCCTCAGCATTTAATAATAGGGGGGGTAAGTTTTCAAAATTCACTTCATATTCTTCTCCAGAATCTTCATCTGTGACGTAGTTGTTCGCACCTTGAGTGGGCACAATTGAGATGTCGTAAGGATTTTTCGAAAACACTTCATCTCTTTCCTCTAAGGCATTTATTATCTCATTTAATGTTAAAAATCTGGAAAAAAAAATATAAGTTTTTGTTTTCACCATTTTTACACACTAATGCCGAATGTACTACAAGTAGTACGTCAGCAAATACATCAACTAAGATCACATATAATTTTTTTTTGACATATATTTTTGCTACGCATTCATTTATATAACTATTATAATTAAGAAAACATAGAAACGCAACAAAAATAAAATATGCATATAAAACTTTTTCTCACCGATTACGTGACATCTTCACACTTTTGTCAATTTCACAAAACTGAAATCTCTGATCCAAAAAAATACACATAAGCAATTACCCTAAACAAAACTTATCATGGCATGCTTTGTTGACCGTTATATTCTGTAGTACAAAAACAAGTATATTTGAAAATTTAAAGCACTGTAAACGCAGAAACCTGAACGTAACAGGTGTACCACATGTAGTACGGTCGGCATATCTGGGTTAAAACCTTTCTATGTACCTATAAGATAAGGTGGCTCTTAATTAAGAATATATAAAAAAAAATATAAATAAAATGCAACATTTTTTGTCAGAAAAGAAAACGGAATTAGTAAATTTCCTTTTAAGATTTGCTCTTACATTTTTTTATATTATAATTTTGTTAATTTATATTTTAATTATTATAAATTCTTTTGTTATATCTTTTTACATCTGGTAAATTTTTTTATACAAAATTTTTAATTTAATTTTTTTTAATTTAATTTAATGTTTAATTTTTTATGCCAAAAATTCATAATTTCTTGTGCTGTATTTTTATTTACTGTAATTTTTATAAATTGGAAATAATTTTATTAAATTTAATATGGAAAAACATGTTGATAGACTTTTAAGATCTTGTAATATATAATAACCGGTTTTAAAGTTGCAATACACCCCCAAATATGCGAGATATTGGGAAAATAGTAATTTTTAGGACTGGCGCACTTAAAAATTTGTAACTCAGTCTTTTTTTAATCAATTTAGATTTTTTAAACGATTGTAATAAGAAACGAATGTGATTTTTTCAAATGTATATACTTTGGTTTAACAATTAATATAAACTAGTGTAGCACAGCACTTGAAATTCGAATGCAAATTCTAAGAAATATTATTTTTTCTTTCAATATTTTTTTAGTCTATATATATAAAAAATTTATGACTATTTAAATGAGCCCAAGGGTATGTTAATCAATTTTAGTAGTTCACAATTCAACACAGAGCGTCTGACATATTTATAATATAAATCATTCGCATCAACTGGGTGTAACGAATTATTATAAATATTTTATTTTATTTAATTTAATACATTTTTAAGACAGATTAAACATAAATTTTAGCATTCTCAGCTTCTCCTCCATACGAACTATAACTATGCCAATTTTAACACTCCTCCGTGCTCGCATATTGCTTAAAAAGGGAACTAAAAATTTACCATCACTTATTAATATATAGATATGTAGAGATTTTTTCAATAATATCTAAGTTTTTCACTTTTTTCAACTTTTTCAACTTCTACGATGGTTTTCTTTTGCATCTTCTTCTAAAAGAGCAATATTCTTAAAGTCAGTGCCGTTCTAAGTAAAACAAGCTTACATTTATTTAAATCAGCTAAAAATGTATAGTAAAGGCCAGGACTCATTAACTGATTAAATCTTAATTTCTACACCATATTCGGTTACATTTCCGACACAAAAAGTACTATTGTTCCATCTCTCTCAAACCTGATAAGAACTTCCGTTGACTGAACTCTATACAACTTAACTGAGTTGTTATCCTGTTATGCAGCGTTGCCAACAAAAAAGATAAAACAGCCGAAGTATGACGATGTTTTGTTGATGTCGCCTTTGATTTTGTTATTGTTGTTGTTGGAAATTCGATGGTGAAGTAAATCTAGCATACAATCTTTAATTAATAGCATTACGAACTTTTTATACACCCACTTTTGGCAATTTTCTTATAATGCATGAAATTATCAACATAACGAATTTGTAGGTTTTAACGTAACAAAAAAAAAAAAAAGAATAAAATTAAAAAATTAAAAATAAATTACATGCTGTTTTAAAAAGAAAAACCCCATCACAGATTTCGCGTTTCCATCACTACGTAAATCAGGTTATAAAACACTTACAATTAGGTAACTTTCTCGTAAGTATCAATATCTGCATTACTTTGATTTACAAATATATTAAGGCAAACATATACACGTCACGCATATCCCATGGAGAACTCCTACACTAAACCTCACATAGCGAAATAACAAAACTTGAAATACATTGTTGCAATACATTCGAACCCATTTACCCACTTTGCATAACAGAAACCAAAAAAAAAAAAAAGCATAAAAACAAAAACCAAAAACGTAAAGCATGTACATACGTGTTTCTTACAATTTTGAGTGCATTTTTGTTTTTCACAAACCTTTAGGTTTGAATAAAGCTTTTGCTTTTTTTAGTTTCTCTCTATTAAAATCGGTCGTGTTGCATCAAACGTATCAATGTGGCTTTATTAAAGACACCCTCTATTTACTTAATACATGTGTTAACTTGTCTAAAATTATTTATTTCATTGAAACAAGCTTGAGTTCAGTGTTGCATAAAAATGTTTTTTTAGTATCATCGTGTTTGATGTTTGATGTTGCAGGCTATTTATGATTATAAAATGATTCCTGATATCCTAGCAAACTATTTAGTTTTCAGCATTGAGAGGGAATATAGTTTTTCATTCCATTTTTAATAGTTGGACAAATAAATATGGACCCAATAAGATATTCACGATATTAAATTTATTAATATCGGCTTTACAAGTTGCGAGATTTTAACGAACATGTAAGAAAAGACTCTGGAAAAAATATGATTTGGCTATGTTGTCCCTGTTATTGTTGTTATTCTAAATTTTGCAATATGTGTGCCAGAATTGTAATTGTTGCTGCTTAAGTGGTCGCTATTTTTGCAGCATTTGCTTAATTAAGCCTTCTATTACGCTGCACAGTACCCGAGCCCCTATATGAAGTTACGTAGAAAATAGGCATTTTTTCACTAAATATCCAGTTAAAACATTGCCAAATATACATGGGACTTGCCACAGATATGTTAAATAATTTTTCATAACACCTGAAGGTATGCAACAAATCTAATAAGAAATTTCAAATACAAATTTTAATTTTTACATCAGATGAATTTTTAAAATAACAGCTGCTTTCCTGTGAGTATATAAAAGCTGACGTTTGTAACACAGGAAAATCAAGTTGGTGATTCCCCTTTGAGAATAAAAACAAAATTTTATGTAGAATAGAGTATTATTTTCAGTTCGACTTCTCTTCTGAGCGGAGTAGGTGATATTTTTTACGTAAAACAAACGAAGTTAATTCATCGTTGTTCTAAACGATTTAATTCTACTGACATAAATAATACATCAAGTAAACTAGAAAGCAGTTCATAAGATTTTATCCGCACTGATGGAGAAGAAGACTATATTCCACCGCTAAACCAAATATCATTGAAAGCTCCATACACTGAAATGGCAGGTACTATAGTAAATTAAGATTCATTTGATTTGGACGAAAGCAATGATTGTGAGGATAGTGAAGTTCAGACAAGAAGTGAACTTTGTGATAAAGATGAAACTTTTTGGCATCTTAGCCATTTCCAGAATCCCAGACTTAAAAAAAATAATTTGCGACAACGTGTGGGAGCAACCCAAAAATTTAAGTCACCAACAGCCAAAGAAATATTTAAAAGTATTTTGTCAAATGAAATTGTGACATAATTCTTAGAGAAATAATTCGAAAAGGGCAGAAAATTACAACAGAATGTAACACAAACAAAAACGAAAATTATAGTCGGTCTAGACCGATACACTACACCGACACACTATACCATGCGTTTAGAGACCCTTTAGGGTTTATTTTTGTACTACTGGCAAATGGATGTGATAAACATACACAAACCCAATTTTACAGAGATCTATATTATAATTTGGATATTGTGGCAATTTGAGTCGATCTCATAGCTTATACGGAGACTAGGTCTGAACATCCTATGGCCCATAGAAGCTCATATACTATACTTCATCAAAATACGTTCATATTTGCGACCCATATGCAATTTATATAATTGCTTTGTCGCCCCGCAATCTTCTTCAGAATCCTTTATGGCGTTACTCATTGCAAACGTTTCGTAGGCAACCCTTACTTTTTCCCACCAAACTTTAAACCCATCCTTTTGAAGCTCAATAGTATCGTAGATTGGTTCTTCTGCGGTATACCAGCAGAAAAAGAGCAGCCAATTTTTCAAATGTGACTAATATTTGCGATTTATTCATATTAATTGCAATAAGGAAAAATAATTTGGCAAAAAGTTAAAAAAAAAAATAAAAATAAAAAATAAAATAATAATAATATAAAATTTCGAAATTAATGGAAAATGGAACATCGCGATTTCGATGAGGAAGACAGAAAACTACTAAAGAACAGAAATAACACAGAACAAAATATGGAATATTTGCAATCAATATTTCAGTAAAATGAGTAATAATTATAATTGCCTTTCATTGTTATTTAAGTACGAAGAACATAGTATTAGTAAAAAATAATAATAAACAGAACCTACCATTGCACTATGGGTAATTTGACCCATTTCTGTGACGAAAAGTCATTTGTTGCACTTTTAAGCAAAAAAATTTTTTTGTTACAATTTGATAACAAAATAACCTTAAACTAAATGACTGTGTACTATATTTTTCTAAAAATCGAGTAACAGCTGAATACCACGTCGTCAAAGTTATTGTTTACGAGCAACGCGTTACAGGCAGCCTATGCAGTGGTATTTAATGTGAATTTTTAATCTGTTCTAAAAACGTTAAACAAAATATAATAATATAATTTAAATATGGAAAATAAAAGTGATGGCATGCACATTACAGGTTAGTCGACAGATTTGAGTTTACTTTTTGATTTAGTGCGAAAAACTCATTATTGTGACTTAACCTCAAATAATTTTTTTTTTTTCATAAACATGCGGTTTGGATAAGCTTTATAAATTTTGGCCGTAGTTGGCCATGTTTTGACTATCAGAGACATGTTAAGTGGGCCATTTTGAGTATATTTCATTAATTTCACATTGCGATTTTTTGCGTTTTTTTAGTTATATCGTTTTTTCGTAGGCGACCTTCGTTTGCAGTATAACAACCTTGCGAAAGTTTGGATTCATGTAAAATGCAAAGAGGAGAAGAACGATGCTGTATTCACTTTTGTTATTGGCCAGGTTGGAAATATAAATATTTTGAATGAGGAAGAATCATCTCTGAAAGAGAGAGTCCGAACTTTTTGTAAAAATTTGGCTGAGAGATGGAACAATTCCAACAGAAAGATAAAGGTCTTCCAAGAACAAAACTCTCACTGGCTAAGAATTGATTTTATTTTGCCAACTAAGATTAAACCTTCGAAATGCTTAGTAGGGTGTCCAAAAATAAAGTTTGTGGATAAATCCGAACGCGCAAAAAATAGAGAAGCAAAGGACCTATCAAAGAAAGTAGACAATGAAACGGAATTGCAAGTTCTTGCAGCTTCGATATCGGCTCGAGTTCAACATAAAGCAGATATGGCTGTGGTTCTTAGACAGACAATTGCTAGTCCAACAAGAGCTTGCAAGATGAGAAAATTCGCTTAACTGCAAATGAAGCACTCGCATTTTTGTTAGAAAACAATTTGACAAAAGAACAGTACTTGAATACAAGAAGGGAAATTAAAATTCGAAATGCTGACATATATCCACTTTATATCGAGGTCACCAATTCTAAGAAAAGTTGCAGACCAGTTGGTTTTGAAGTCAATGAGAGGCAGGCAAATATTTCCCTTCAATCATTGTTAACGCACACTGCAAATAGAATTGTTGCAATGCAGAAGGAAGCCATAGTCTCATTAATGACAGCAAATATTAATTTTGTAAAGGCTGATCTGATTGTTAGCTATGGATTTGATGGCAGCACTGGGTATTCCTCTTATAAGCAGAAATTTCAGGAAGCATCCACATCCGATGATTTCGATTATTCCTTGTTTGCAACAACAATGACTCCTTTAAGACTTGTGGATTCGGTCGGTAGACCACTTTGGAATAACCGCACACCTCAGTCTATAAAGTTTTGTCGTCCCATAAAACTGGAATTTTGTAAAGAAACAAAAGAAAAAATTTTGCTTTTCGATGTTGGAAAAATCATTGAAATACACTTTAAACTATTGCTTACGTTGATTGATGGTAAAGTGTTAAACGTTTTAACAAATACAAAATCTATGCAATCGTGTAATATTTGCAAGGCAACTCCAAAGGATTTTATGAACATTACATACTTCAAAAGCCAAAAATTTCTTGCAAAAAAAGATACTCTAAAGTATTGTATAAGTCCTTTGCATTGTTCGATACGATTCTTTGAATTCGTTTTGCATGCTGGATACAAGAGCAGTATTAAAAATGGCAAATTCGAACTGATGACGGTCGCAAAACTCTTTCTCAAAAAAAAAAGCTTTTACAACAATTATTTTGGTCGAAAATGAGCCTTAAAGTTGACCAACCAAAAACGGGTGGATTTGGAAACACCAATGATGGCAATGCAGCCCGTAGAGCCTTTGCTGACCATGCCATCTTTTCGGAAATAGTTGATATTGATGTTGAGCTGATATATTCCCTTAGAATTATACTCATTACTATTTGCTGTCAATTCCCATTGAATACCCAAAAATTTCAAGATTTTTGCCACAATACCACCCAAATGATACAAATCAAATACCCTTGGTTCCAATGACGGCGACCGTTCACAAGGTATTGATTCATTCAAGAGAAATTGTTGAAGATACCTTACTGCCGTTAGGTTGTTTCGGGGAAGATGCTGCTGAGTCGCGGAACAAATTATACAAGTCAGATAGACTACATCATGCCCACAACTACAGCTGCACAAACAATTGCTCTGATGTTTTTAACAGGGCTATGGACATGTCTGATCCAGTTATTTCGTCAATATGCTTAAATAGTCGAATGCAGCAGAGAAGACGCGCGCCACTGCCATAAGAGGTTCTAGATATGCTGTGTGTTTCAGAAGTATCTGTGGAGTTGAATGACAGTATTCGCAAATGCGAAAATAGTTTGGAGACAGGATTAGGCGATATTTTTGAAACTGAATTAAATTCGATTAATTTAGATAGCGAAATGTAAAATAAAACTGAAAACAAAATACATATGTATATTCAAAATCAAAAAAAAAAAATTTTGGCAAAAGTGGGTTAGAAATTTATAAATTTCAAAATCTTTTTAATTTAAACTTTTCTCATAGCTCATCTCTACATAAACACAAAAAAAAAAATTCAAAAATCTTTTCAATTTAATTGTTGTTAATTATTGTCACAAAAATGGGCCAAATTACCCATAGTGCATTGTTACGAAAATCGATTGCGGTTTGTATTTTTAAAAGGTTTTTTTACCCACATATGTATGAAATATATTAATAAATAAGAAAAATTAAAAAAAAAACCTTATTTTCGCATAAAATTTTTCCTATCCAAGCCTAAATCTTCAAATTTTTTACATACACTTTCTAGAATAAAGAAAAATGCATATCCAAATTTCTGAATATTCATATATAAGCATAAAAATATTCGTATATAAGTATAAACAAACTGAATCCAAAAAAATCAAACTTTTTATTCATCAACTATCATTTCTATCCACCGCGAGCGGTGGAAAACATCAGTATTTGTTGAAATTCTATAGCACTTTCTGGAAAATATTAATCTATACTTCCTATAATCTTTGTTACGTGCTTCTTCTGCTTCCTCGGAGAGCATACCAATAGGGAGTACTGCTGCATAAATTATGTTTTTTCCATGTATTAGTATATTATGGACAGTAACAGGCATGAAGTAGCAGTTATTTTTTTTTTAACAAATAGCTCAGCCGTGTCCCACGCAAATTTTTGAAACTTCACAGTATCAATTTTCTGGCCACGTGTTATTATTTGAAGAACAATTCGGAAGCGATCTATAAGTTCTTCATTAACCCCTGTTACATCAACAAAAAGTGCAGTGGTTGGAAAAGAAACGCCTTGAGGTATTTCCATCATTCGAAGTAAAAAATCACAATAAATGATTTTTCAGAACACACTTTTTAACCGAGCATAATTTTTCTTTAAGAAGTACGTATTCTGAATTGGTTTTTTCAATATTTCGATTTCATTAATCGTAAGCATCGAGTTTTTTGCTTTTATAAAATCGGTCAATAAATAAACATTATTAGCGCAATTAATAATTATCTTACACAATTCACTATATATCGGTTGATGTTCAGACCTAGTCCACATACAAATGGCCCCTATGAGATCGACTTAAATTGCCATAAGATCCACATTATCGTATAGATATCGGTCAAATAGGGGTTGTGTATGTTTATTACATCCAGTAATCAGTAGTCCAAAAATAAAACCTTTGGACAATTCTTAGTCACAGCCCCCATATAAAGGTGCTTTCCGATCTTCACTTAAGTCTATTAAAAAACAAAAATATTGGACAGATTATTCTCAAATTTGGTTTGTATATGTTTTTGCAAAAAATAAGTCACCTTGTCATATACTCTATGGTCAAGATCGCTCCATTTTTCGACCTAAAAATTTAAGTGAATGAACATCATTACTGTATTTTTTCCTATAAGAAAAATTTGTTGCGTCTGTTATATCGCGTCCGAATTTGTGCTAAACGTAATTAAAGGAAACTAAGAGATAATTCTCATATTTCATAAATCTACGACCCACAGTGGTCAATTTCGCGAGATAGCGGTCAAAACTCTATAACTTTTGACCGGATTGGTATTTTTTTACGCAATTTCTTTTGTTCAATAGGAGGGACTTTAAGCTTCAATCTGCGTGTTCAAGCGTAAAAATCGACTGATACGAACGTAAGTAATTTGGAGTTAAAAATGCATTTTAATTTTTTGTTGAGTTTCCATGTAAAAGTAGAATATTTTGACATTTTAAATAGGTATTTTTTTATAATTTCTTATTTTGTTCAATCGTATTTTACAACCAATACTTATTTATTATTCCTAAACTTAATTTTGGTCAGAAAATGCCAACATTTGGCCCCTGTCATTTATTTAATCTCAATATTCACAGGGGCCAAAGGTTGGTTTTTTTGGAAGAAAGCTAATTCTTGTGAGGATTAAACTGAAAAATAACACTGAAATTCCCAACAATATCAATACCATTTGGATATATTATATACAGAACACAACATCGATAAAATTTTAAGTAAACTTTTACTATTGATTTAAAGTGCTCATATATTTTATTTAAATGTATTAATAAAAATTTATACTAAAATTAGAAACAAATTATAATCTTTAAACTAGTATTAATTAAACAATATTAGTAAAAATTTCTTCCAAATAGCTTTGATTTTCATTTTGCAGTAGTTGTTTAGCTTCTTCATCTAACTCTAATGAGGTTGATTTCCATTTTTGTCGAATATTGGACATATATGGGTCTGATGTGGACAACAAAATATTAATAAGATCTTCATTAGTACAATATCTGGAAATTTTTCTTGTATTGTGCTCGCGAAAGAATCTGTAGTCTTTGTTCCTTTTTTCTTGGGCTTCTTCTGAGAGATCTCCAATTGGAAGCATATTGTGCTGAATTATTTGTTCCCCATGGAGCAAAATTTTGTGAACTGTGGTTGGCATATGTCTCCAAGAATATTTTTGGTTATAAAGGGTTGCTGTCTCATTAGCATACTGACCAAATTTTTTTGCATCTATCTTTTTGCTACATGCTATAACTTGTAATATGATTTGGAATCGTATATTAAATCATAATCTACTCCATTTATAGAAGCTACAGTTTCTGGATCGGAAAAAAATCTCCTTGCTGTGTTTCCATCATTAGAATTTCCTTCTCCTTGCTTTGGCTGGTCAATTATAAGGCCTATCTCACGGTATTTTTCTTGAATATCTTTTTTTTTTTTGCTTTCTTTTTTCCAAATTTTCTTTGTTGTTTCTCACTGTTTCGCCTAAAGGGCCAAATTCCAAATCGTATCCCAATTTAAGAATATGCTCCATAAAACGAATTCTAGCATGAAGAGGTGACATTCCAAATTCATATGCTTCATTAAAACTATCGTCTTGTGTTGGTGGTTGGCTCAATTGACTTGATGTTTTTTGGCATATGGTGCAGCTTGACGATGACTTTGTTTTTGTTAAAGCTTGTGCAACTTTTCCATCAATCATTGTGAGACACATTTTAAAATTTACTTTAATGTCTTGCTCATCAAATTTAAATGTTACTGGTTGAAGTTCTTTAATTTGATCATTTATTTTTCGAACTTCTTCATCTATGACATCTTGAGTCTTCTTTTTGTAAGCAAACTTTATTGGTCTACAAAATTTTGTTGACGAGGGAATTTCATTCTTCCATACATCTATCTCTGCAGCTCTACTAGTTGACGGCTCTGAACCAATATAAGTTTTTGTTAAACGTAATGGAATGAAAGAAATCATGAATAAATTGGCATCTGATGAATTTTCCGCATTACATTGTTTGTATTGTTTCTGGCCAGAGGATCCATCACATCCCCATTTAGAAATTAGTGTCATGCTGCAATTTTTAAACTTCTTTAAATAGTCAGCATCAAATGTCTTTAATAATCGTTCTGCAGTGTGTTCAAGAAGATCCTGCAATTTTATTTCTGCTGAACTTAAAGTTACACTAATAGCAGTTGGTGAAGGTAAGCAATCTTTTTTGGCAGAAACAATATCTCGATATGATGGAAAAATTCCACAATTTTTTTCATTGGTTCGCTTCCGCAATTCTGTATATTGGTTTTTAGTCATTTTCAAATCCAAAAATAGTGCAAATGCTTCTTCTGGAGTAAATTTATTTTCTTCAGTTGGTGTCGGCATACTTTCTAAAATCCTTTTTGTGCGTCTGAGGCTTGCTTCCACTATTTTTTCAATGATAGCAATTTTACCCTTTTTAGTTTTCGATGGTTGAATTTGATGCAGAAATGAATCCTTTATGATGCTACAAGAAACTTCTTCATTGATATGTTTAAGCTTGCGTCTTCGTGATCTTTCACTACAATTATCAATTGGCTTTGCTGGTCGACCACCTTTTCCAGTTTCCGTGGTAGTTACTGATGGCTTTTTAAAAATAAGTTTATTTCTTAGCCATTCTTTGTTGCGTGAGAAAAACAGTTTCTTGTTTTTGGAACATTGATTGTACCGTTTTCTTAAAGTATTTAAAAAGTTTTTTGTTTTTAAGTTATGAATTTTAATTTCTTGTTTGTCGCATATTTTGAAGAATGGATTATTCATTATATGTAAAGTAATGTCGTTTTCATCTTTCCGATCAAAATATATATCAGATATAACACTATAACTGAATTTAGCCATTGTTTAAACAATAATGAAGAAAAAAAATGAATGCATGGATTAATATACTCTTGCTCGAAGTTTCAACATGATCTTTTTTACCTCTTTGAAACATAATATAACAGGTAGTTGGTTTTACAGTTATTTCCATTGGTTTTAAATTTATTTGCAATTTTCACGTATTTAAGTTGTGTAATATTAGATGACAATAAAATCTTTTTTACCTTTTCCAAATGAATTGCTAGATACCACATGATTTGAGAGTTAACAGGTACTGGCAATAATATAAAAGGTACTTGGTTTTACCAGTTATTTCCATTGGTTTTAAATTTATTTGCAATTTTCACGTATTTAAGTTGTGTAATATTAGATGGCAATAAAATCTTTTTTACCTTTTCCAGATACCACATAATTTGAGAGTTCTATTGTCATTTTTGTCAAAATTTTGATACACCCTTCTATGTGGACTAGGTCCAAATATGGCCCAACTTCTCCTAATTTCAACTGAATTATTTTTTGGGTCAATGAGAACTCTTGTACAAAATTTCATCAAAATATATGCATAATAGCCACTTTCACATACAAATAACTTCTCAAAAAATATGACGTGCATTTGTACCGAATATCTTACCTTGGGTCAGAAAAATTGCTGTAGCTCAAAAAGTGCAGTCCCGATGCATGGACATGTATATATAGGAATGTAGGGGAGAGTTAGGACTACAAAATAGTAAATTTGTGTTTTGACTCAGCTTGACTCACAGTAGTTGTGCTCTATGAAGTAGGAAATTTCCGAGAAATTTGACCTTTTTTAAAAAAAAAATTTAAATTGTTCTGAAAACAGTAGAGCTTCAATTTCTTTAGCAGTAATAGGAAATAAGTTAAGTTACATCACAAAATTTATCTCGTCCAAAAATCTTAAAAAACAAAAAAGTTATGATCATTTAAACTTTAAAAATTAACTAAAAATATCATAAATTTACTAAATTCTGAAAAGGCCCTTTTTGGACCACCCTGTTCTCAGTGAAATAGTTGAAATAGAGTTCTAATTTTTTGGCTCCCGAGGTTCACTACTGTCGACTTTCATACGAGTCTAATAACTTTAAAATCGGAGAACAAAAACCAAAAAGAGTTTTGGCCGCTATCTCAAAATATTGACCACAGTGCGACCTACAGTTATCCTTTGACGTTCATTTTCATGTGTATATAAGGAAACAAAGTTTTCAAATATCGCTGAACTTTATGATAACTTCTGTTTTTTGTAGCGTCCGTTTCATTTCATAATTGCCTATAGCTTTCTCCTAAATTGAATTAAATACTTTCCACATATGTATATCAAAAATGTAGCACTCATTTAGCGCTTTGAAACACTGAAAACATGTATCTACTCTGTGTGCATCTTTTTTGCTTTTGGCGCATTTGAAAGGAGATACCCATATGGTATAGAAAATGAACAAAAATAGTTGCGTACGATAATCGAATCATATGGTTTTGTTTCTCTTATTTCGTTATGCAGTTTTTTGGAATTGCTCTCAATTATTTAAAAATTTTTATTGGAATTGATAACTCCAATATCATTACAAAGTTTAAGCCTAAGTGTACGCAACACATTTTGTTTTAAACCTACGCTGCAAAATTCGTGACCTCTTTCAGAAAATTTATAAGTTTGTTAAACGATCGGTGAAATTCGGTGGATTTTTTTGAGGAAATTCAAAGCATAGACTCTCGGCCTTCATTCTGTTGCAGTAAGAAAACGGAGGTAGCCGGAGCTAACTTCTTTTTTCCAAAAAAAAAAAGTGCAAATCCTGAATTTTATAAAGCCATGTTAATTGGCTCATATCTACTAAACTGCTTATGGAATTTGTTTACGTGAGCGTTTGAAAGGCCCCACTATACCTAACTGATGTCAGCCTGGAATGGACGTTGACATACAGAGAGCGCTATAGCTACTTAAGTGTTCTTTTTGTCTGACATTTTCCTGTCATTTTGTTGTAAAATATACTTGTTTAACCGCAGTATCGTATTTGTTTTTTTTATCGTTTTCTGACTCTTCAACCTAAAAGATCATCGTTTTGGAAATTAAAAATTTTTGTTGTTGTTACATGTGTAATTCTCCACCGTATTAAAAGAAAATAAAGGAAAGTAACATATAATTTATTTGTATAATTTTGTATAAAATCCCTAAATTTTTGTGTGTTTTATTTTTCTTTTTTTTGGTAGCCATAGCTTGATTTTTGGTTCCACAATTCTTGGAAAACCAACCCCCATTTCTGATTGTGAAATATTTATTGGTCCAATCGAACCGGATTTTGTTGGTGGAACAAAGCTATTGGTAATAAAACATTAGGAAATTTAAGGTAAAGTTCTTTTGCATTTTTTTTTCGTATTTAAATAATTTCCAAATAAAATTTTAAAGAAAATACTTTAAAAGTTGTTGGTTATTGAGATATACACATGAATAAGATAATACTACTTGGACAGGAACTGTATTATCGTACTTATTAAAAACTAAGCCACTCTGTTTTTATGTGAACTTACCAACACTCTTTTTTATGTTTACCTTTGACCATCTGTCATTTACATCAATTCGCCAATTTTATTTTTTTTATCAGTGCATGTACTCAGCGTGTTTTAATTTGTATTTTTATAATATGATTTGTTTTGTGTTTTTACAAGGAAAAAAAACTACATAAAAGAACGGTACGTCTTCACAAGAGACATGTATCAAAGCAGTACAAGAAGTAGAGAAGAAAAAAGAGAGTGCGTGTTCAAAAATTTAGGTATGTTGCAGTGAATATATTTTGAAGAAATAAAAATTTGTTTTTTTTACTTAAACTTTTTTCTCGGTGAGCTCGTGTGACAGGTTATTATTTTTAATAATAAAATTTTGCGACCAAAAAGTACAGAGCTGAAAAGGTATAATTTCATTGGAAAATATACAATTGTGAGAAGTAAAAGCTTTCAGTATTGTATTCAAGGGTGATAGTTCTGAGGAATGGGATTAAAGCCAAAACTGGTGAATATAAATCCAGAGCTTTAAAAGAATAACTTCTTTTGGAAATTAAGAAATTGTGTAATATTGCATGGAACCTATACGCTGCTAAAACTGTTGAACGACGAGGATTTCACTGTTTCAACTTAACTTCGTGAGTTTACAGCACACACATTTTTTAAAGCACTAATATTTTAAGTCATCATGGATTTAAATTTGGAAAAAACTCAATGACAGAGCTCACAGAGAATTAATTCTTTTCACAAATTGAAGTTGGAATCGATTTTATTCCGGATTGAAGAAGTACGTTTGTTGTAAATCAGACCGAAAAGATACATTTTTCTTTAATTTTTGGGTGAGTATAAAATTGTTAATTTTGATCATTACAATTCAGTCCTGATTTTTGGTTAATCAGAGGATTTTTGACAAATTGTGGACAAAGTTGAGAAAGTTTTTCAAAAAGATTGTTGCCCTTTGGTCTCTGATGAAGTTCAAAGTGTAGAAATATTAGATGGTTTATTTTCTCTTGATGTTGTTGAATTGTTGTATTAAATCGTAGTATCATAGTTTGAATGAATTTTTGAATCTCTAAATAAAAAATGTTCTTGTTTTGATAGAATTTTTAATTTTGATATTCATTATTTCATTTGATACAACAACAAATTGTGGAGAATTTAGTTTTTTCTTTTTGATATTTAATCGGAATATCAAGTTTTTACTAGTGCTGAGGATGGAGTTTTAAGTCTCTTAAGTATGTATATTCTTGTTTTGATAGAATATTTTTACTGATTTTTAAATCTCCAGAGTATTTATATTCTTGTTTTGATTAAATATTTTATTTTTTTTTGTTTTTTTTTGTTGATAAAAATATTATCAAAAACCTCAGATTTGGTCTCTGTTATTAATTCGTAATATCTGATTCTAATTTTTCACTTTATTTTGGATTTCGTTTGACAAGCTAAATTTTTGCCACAGATTCGTTTGGTTTTGTGATATTTAAACGCAATAAAAAGTATTTACTAGTACCACAACCTAATTTTTAAACAAAGTTCTTGTTTCGATGGAACTTTTCCATTATGTTGTTTGGATTTTGACAGGGCTCCTATCTGAGAAAAAACCATACGTGTGCGCCCTGTTACACAAAAGTTGGTCGGCGCAACAAACGATATAGAAAATATATGAAAATAGATACCAGGGACAATCTGCAGTAAATAAATAAGGTCAAATGGTAAAATTGAATTCTGGTAGATATAGTCACACTACAGTTGTTAGGTAAAAACAGAGCGTGGCTAAGTTAAAAGACCGGTTGTGAAGCTTGTTCTTCTTTCAGCTTATTGGTGTTGTATTATCTAACAATAATGTGTTTATAGTATCATGGTCTCTCGCTAGGAAATATATTGAAGGAAGCCGAATTGGGAAGAAAATGATTTGCAGAGTGTGCCTTGAAGATTAACCCTTACGTTTTTGTAGGTTGATTACCAAGAATGGGTGTAAGTGGTTTCCGTTTCAAAATATTGTGCGGAATATACATGACCATACCTGGCGTACTTGTGAGAGTACTGGGGAGTGCAAACGCTGCATAGATATGCGTCACACGCTGCTCCAAAAACCGGGTTCGAGACCTCGTTCGTCCGCCCAAAAAGAGGACAGCAATTTAAAATGTTTGCAATGGGGAACTAGTTCGTCTACCTGCCCGAAGAGAAGAGGACCTCGTTCGTCCCAAATCTCAGCCAGGGGACCTCGTTCGTCCAATGGCCAGGAAAGTGAGGGACCTCGTACGTTCCAAGCTTTTGTTCCAAGTCGTTCTAGGAATAATCAAATTCTCGCGCTACAGATGACTTATCATGAATGGATTTCGGATTCAAATTTTTACCATGATACTTAAACTGGTTAATTATTGTTCTCCTCTTTTAAGTTTTTGTTTTGTTGGCTTGAATCGTGGATCAGCTTTTAGCTAACTTGGTGGTGTTCAAGCTCTACTATTTTCAAATTTTTTGAAGCATTTTTCAAAATAATTGTGTGTTTCAAATTTTTAATTGCAGGGGTATTTCCCTTCCATTTTGTTTTTTCTTTGACATTTTTCCCTAGATGAAGCGGTATTAAAAATTCTTGTTGCAGTACTGCACCTAACGGATGTCAGCCTGGAATGGACGTTGACATATTGAGTGCGCTATAGTTATTTAAGTGTCCTTTTTGTCTCACATTTTCCTGTCATTTTGTTATAAAATATTCTTTTTTTAACCGCAATATTGTATTCGTTTTTTTTTATCGTTTTCTGACTCTTCAACCCAAAAGATCATCGTTTTGGAAATTGAAAATTTTTATACCCTATACCACTATGTGGTTTGGGTATAATGACTTTGTGCTGCTGTTTGTAACAACCAAAAATATTTGACCTAGACCCATCTTTAATTATACCGATCGAATCAGAATCACTTTCTGAGTTGATTTAACAATGTCCGTCCGTCCGTCCGTCCGTCTGTGTGTCCATGTAAAGCTTGTAATCAAACTGCAGGTCGCAAATATGAATATATTTTGATGAAATTTGGTATATAAGCTTATATCGGCCATGGGATGAACGCTATTGAAATTGGTGAGAATCGGTCCATGTTCAGACCTAGCCCCCATACAAATTACCCCTATGAAATCGACATAAATTGCCAAAAGATCCAAATTGTCATACAGATCTTACTCAAATTGGGTTTGTATGCGTTCATTACATCCATTAATGAGTAGTCCAAAAATGATCCCTTTGGCCCCATATAGACCTGCTTCCCGATCTTCACTTAAATCTATTAAAAAATAAAAATATTGCACTGATTCTTCTCAAATTTTGTTTGTATATATTTTCGCAAAATACAAGAGACTTTACCAACCATGGTCAGGATCGGTCCATTTTTGGACCTAGTCCCCATATAGATATATCGTCCGATATGAACTTTTTCATATCTGCAGCCAAAAAAATTAATAAAAATCCCACTCAAATTTGGTTTTTGCTTATTTTCTATGTCCAGTTAGTTGGGCCTAGGAGATACGGTTTCTAAACGCATGGTATAGGGTATCGTATAGTCGGTCTAGACCGACTATAATTTTCTTACTTGTTGTTTTTGTTACATGTGTAATTCCTCACCGTATTAAAAGAAAATAAAGGAAAGTAACATATAATTTACTTGTATAATTTTTTATAAAAACCCTAAATTTTTGTGTGTTTTATTTTTTTTTTTTTTTTTTTTTGGTAGCCATAGCTTGATTTTGTGTTCCACAATTCTTGGAAAACCAACCCCCATTTCTGATTGTGAAATATTTAGAATTAATATTAATATTTTTTAAAACAAAAATAAGATGCTGTACTTCAATAAAAACGACACTAAAATTTTGGCAGGTAAAATATCTTAGATGCATAAGCCACTTAGTTGATTTTTCTTAACGGAACGCTTGTCTATAAAACTGCATCATTGGATTTTTGAAAAGTAATTGTCAAAAAATTGCTTTTTTGCCAACAAAATACCACTGTGCGGCGTTGTGAAGCAGTACTGAATAATAACCGGTACCCAACAAAATACCGAAACCTAATATATAGTAAAGGTTTCCAAAGTTTTCTCAACGCCACAAAAATGTTTACTTTTAACTTTTTTTATTTTGTTCTGAATTTAGGCTATTTTGCGTTAAAATGTTTTCTTTCTTAAATAAAAAAAAAAACACAAAATTTTCAATTAATAATCGAGTTTTTAATTGTATGATACAATTTTTTGGAATTGTTGTCAAAATTATATTTTGTTAAGAGTTTCCCTTTTACGGTAACCCACTGTATGTATATATATTTTTTATATAAAATTTTAAAATATCGGAGATGTGTGTTTTAAAATATGGAAAATAAATGATGTAATTTGTTTTAATCACAGTCTTTTAAAAATATTGTACAAAAGTGAACGATGAAATCCTGTTTTTTAACTATAAGACTTGTCTTGTTGTACAGGAAATTAATAAAGAAATAAATAAGTAAATAAAGTGAAAAGGGATCATTGGCAAAAAAGTTAGAAAAGCATAAAAAATAAGTCATATGTTGAAACGCGATAATAGGAATTTTGAAAAATGTTCTCACGCACATTTACATATTTGTGTGTGAATTCTCAATAAAATTCCAAAATGACTAAAATCGTGGCAAATTTTATTGCAATTGCACTGTTACGTTTTTCAAACTAAATAGTTCAATATTTGCTTTAATTAAGCAGTAGGTTTCCAATTTTAAATTATGTAGGTACAAGTTCCTGACGAAGCAAATGAAATTTTCTTTAAAAAATATAAGGATTAGAGACAATTAATTTTTTAGTAACTAAAAAAACGTAGACAAATTTTGAACCATGTCCGTTACTCAAAATATCCAAAAATTATTTAAATTTTTTTAATTTTAAATGTCCATAAAAACTCTTATACTCACAGAACAGCTCTTCTACGATTACTGTATAATCTGAATATTAAGCCAAACTTTTCTCGATAAATTTTGTTCATTTACTCCAGCAACCACTACAACATTAACTCAACTCATGTCGCTACAACTTGTTGTGTACAACTTATAGTTTAAATCACACAATTTCCTCGACCTACACCACTAAATACAAAAAAAAAAAAAACAAGTGGAAAAAATTAAGGATGAAATTTTTAACTAAACAAAAAACGCAATTAAAGAGCACAACGGCAAACACACAATGTTGTGGTGTTTGTCAAATACCATGCATCATTGCTTGTGCGGCACGTGACTTTGACGTACTGAAAGGCTAACAAATATATGTTAGGCGTTATATTACTCTAACAACAAAAGGTTCGTGCAGAACATAAATGTTAAGGTATTTAAGTATTAAAGTAACAGTTTTTCAATATATTGGTATACATTTTTTTTACCAAAAGTAAATAAAGATTTTTTTAAGTAAATCCGGGGTTTTTTGCATTCTACTGGTATTTTACTTTTAATTTTTATATTTCTAAAATAAGTAGCAAGGTAATACTAACTAGTAAATAGTATATCTAACCAAACCTAAATCTCAAGCACAATCTTCATCCCTTCATGTATTTTAACCTTTTTGTAATCAATTGTTCAATATTATTTGATGTGTCTTTAACAGGCGCAGTATTATAGTTCAAATATATACCTAATCGCCCAAACGATTTCTCAATCATATTTTATTTTTTGTAAATAAAGTGCAAATTACTTTTTAAGTACGTATATTTATTTGTTGGGCCTTTTGTAAGTATAAATATTATTAACTTTTAAAGTTGCCTCAAGATGTGTTAGGGAAAAGCTAAAAACTATTAAAAGATATTTCTTATGAATTTTTGGAATTATTTTGAAAAACTCTTATTACAACATTTGCAGTCCGTACGAACCTTTTGTTGTTAGAGTAGTATGGAAATGAAAAAAAAAAAAATATATGGAAACCGTTTTAGATTTGCACATGTTTAATGTTTAAAAAAAACAGATTTATTTTAATGTTGTTTGAAGTAAAACACAGTGCTACCTCAGCTACCTCTACCATCGACTCGAAAGTTGCATATTTAACTTTATGATTAGTTAAGTAGTGAAAAATATCGCACTTTAACAAACATGTTGTGCCACTTGCTTTAATGAAAAAAATGTATTTAAAATGCTTAAAGTTTCCAATCTGAAGGTTAAAACAGATATCTTGAATTTATCAAAACATGATAAAAAATTAATTTAAATTAAGAAAATTGGAAAAGTCTTCAAATTTAAAAAAATTGCAATATGGACATTTTTCTATCAGTTGAAATTTAGAGTTCTGAAAAAAAAACTTTTGAGATTTTAAATGAAAATATTGTGAAAATGTATCTGCATGTGCACTTGGTAATTATTTATTTATTTTTTTTTAACAAGATTAAAAATTTTATAATTATAATAAAGAATTTTTACATTGTTGATTACACAGGTCAGCAAAAATGCCGATCAATAATCACTATATAGATTTGATACATCATGGCTACCTAAGTACAAAAATGGTAAAATTTTTCTATTCTATCGAAAATTTCTTTTTCTAAATAATTTTTAAATAAAATTGTCAGTATTTTGAGACATTTCTCCACTTATGTTGTCATAGCACAAAAACAGCTACTCCGATTTTGTTAAGTTATATTTAAAACTATCGAGATTTAAAATATCTTTAAATCATGTATATTGTTGTTTTTTACTCTGATCAAAAGTTTAAAAGTTACGAAACAAATTGTTTGGAAAAAAATAAAAAAATGGTAAAAAAAAATTTTTTTTTATAAAAAATTTGGAAAATATCGAAAACTGCAAAAAGTATTAAATTTTTCGTCGAAAGTAGGTGCATTTTACGACACAAATTTTGGCAGAGCCCCTTTATATGTAGAAAATTGTTTGGAAAAAACGTTTGTGACATTTTTATGATTCTCAGCATTAAAAAAAATAAGTAATAAACAAAAGGTAATTTGACTTTTATGATTGCGGTAGCAAAGTAATAAACGCTCATAAATTTTCGGAGATGCAGAATTGTTGTTCTTGCTCATATGTGATATTTAATCAGTCAATTAAACGTAAAAAAGTAAAGTGCACTTTTTTATTGATGTGTGTTTTTCCGTTGAGTACCTGTAACGAAATTTTGCACACACAAACTGTACCCATACAAAGGGTTATCCCAAATTATAGTAGCGTATCACGAAACAGGTCCATAGATATGGCACACATGGAAATAGCGCTCAGTATTTATTTATAAGAACTCGTTGAGCCGTTTTATTTCATTCAAGAAGTGTTTGCGATAACGGAAACATCATTTTATCCCTACATAAAAATTAAAGTCATTCAGCTTAGAAGTTAAAAACAATTTTCAAGTATTAATAAAAATGAGCAACAAAGCCAGAATATTTGTATGTAAAAACAATCCGGATTTATTTTGTTATGTGTGCGGGAAATATATCACCGGGAAAAAACTGAAATTCTTTCCTTCAATGTAAAAGCTATTTCAAGATTGGTATAATATATCCGCACAATTTGAACCAGCATTGGACACCGAGTACTATATGCATTTCATGACGAATGAATTTATCTGTGACGTCTTCTACAAAGATACGATTCAAACAAATGGCGTTCATTTATCGACTCATCAAAACGCAGCTTGAAGTGTGTCCTTTTGTATAATGGAAATAAATTTCACTTATTGCCGATCGCACATTCAACCAAAGTAAAAGAAGAATACTCTGTAATTGCATTGGTCATGAAGAAGAAAAAGTATGGTGAACATAAGTGTGTAATTTGTGTTGATCTTAAGATTGTAAATATTCTCTTAGGTCAACAAAGCGGCTTTACCAAATATCCTTGTTGTATATGTTTATGGAACAGCCGAGCTAAATCAGAACATTGGAAGAGAAAACAATGGCCTTCTAGGGAAACACTGGTTCCACGTATGCCAAATGTTATAACTGTGGCTTTAGTGCCCCGAGATCGCATCATATTACCCTCCTCTTCACATTAAACTTGGTCTGGTGAAACAATATGTTAAAGTACTTAACAAAAATGGTGAATGTTTTCAGTATATTTCAAGAAAGTTTCCAAATCTGAGTAAGGAAAAGCTAAAAGCAGGCATATTTGACGGCCCACAAATTCGCAAATTGGTGAACGATACTGATTTTGACAGTTCAATGTCAGAAATTGAGAAGAATGCATGGGATTCGTTTGTATGGGTTATTAAAAATTTCTTGGGAAATAACAAGGGTGATGATTATGTTGCGCACGTTGAAGAGATGTTATCTCACTTCCATCGACTAGGATGCAACATGAGCATCAAAGTACACTACCTGCACAGTCACTTACTTCGTTTTCCTGAAAATCTAGGAGACTTGAGCGAGGAAGAGGGCGAACGATTTCACCAAGATATTCGAACAATGGAGGAATGATACCAGGGTCGCTGGAATGCACACATGATGGCTAATTTTAGCTGGAGTATTCAGAGTAACACTTCGTCATTCAACAATAATAGAAAATCGTATAAAGAAAATACCAGAGTTTGTAGTTTATATTAATTATAATAAATTTAAATAATCAAATATAAATTTTAATAACATATAAAATCTTTTCTAAATTCAATCGACCGAAAGAAGAACATTAACAACTCATTTTTATGTATATCAAACAAAAAACTACAATTTTGTGAAAATGAGCGAATTCACTTAATTGTGAATAAAGAATCTATCGATTTTTATGACCGATATCTCATTTTATTTATATTACATGTGGCTTTATGGGGAAGCAATAAATCCGAACAATTTTTGCAGTTTTCGATTTTTTATGATTTTATTAAAACAAAAATAAATTATATTTTCACGTAAAAAATATATTTTTTGCTTAAATTTTTTATTATAACTCCGAAACTACTAAGCCAACTGAAACTCAATGTATAAACGGATTAAAGGCTATATAAATCTAAATTTTTCTAAGTTTATTTTAATAATTTTGGAGTAACGCTTTTGAATTTATTATTAATTATGTGGAGAAATGTCTAAAAAAATTTTAAATTTTACTTCAAAATTTAAAAACAACCTCTCCATAGTCTTTAAAATTTGGACGATTTTTGTACTACTGGAACAACAATACATCATTTTTGTTGCTTTGTGTTATTTAATAGCTTTAATATAATAGACATATCATTAAGTTCAAAATAAAAAATTATAAAAAATGAAAATAATGCAAATCATCTGTAACACCAAATATATAAAAAAAGTTCAAGAAAGATACACTAACAATGCTGGCAGCTAGCTTTAAAGAGGGACTGAATTCAAATAGAATACAATTTTGTAAGCCGTATGTCATTGGGCCTTTCACAGCGCGTTAATTCAAATTTTCCGAATAGATACATTGGATGGCGAGTGATTATAACCATATGTAAAATTACCATTGTTCTAATATCTAACAGATCAGAAAAGGTTACGCCATAAGGCTTTTTAGAATACTGAGAAATGTGGTAATATTTTCCCAAGACAAGTATTGAGTTATACGTTGATATACGTTCATCTGCTTCTGGAATCACTTTTTAATTATATCTCACATTCATATAACAAAGTTGGAATGAGATAAGTTTTCGCAATTAAGATGCGTATTAAGATTCGATTACGTTTCTTGTTGGGTATCCCACCCAAATTTAAAAAATAAATAAATTTTTTGTGGTATAAAGTATTGCGAACGGTTTACTCTTAAGGAATATTTATGTGGTCAGACCACGTCAGTGAGACCAAGATGTTTTGCAGTTTGTACTTTTTTATTTTTTGATTGTTCAGAAGTAATATTGGCTCCAGATGCAGGATCAATCTTCTTTGGAAAATAATAAACATTTCGACTTGAGAAGATTGAGACACAGTCTGGCCGCCTTTGCCCATTCGTTGACGCTCTTGAGATCCATGTTTAAATTCTCAATGCATTTGTCCATACTATCGTTGTGAGCACTGACATAGAGTTGCGCATCGTCAGCAAACATGTTTATAACACAATGGTATAGTTATCGTGGTAGATCATTAACACATATTGTACAAAGTAGAGGCCCAAGTAGTAAACCTTTGACACACCCTTTAAAACTGGCAAAGAGAAAGAAGTCTTATTGTATACATTAGGGCGGCTCTTCATTATCAGGAGAAAAAAAAGGTGTGCAAACTCTCGGTCGCACCCCCTAGAAAAATGCGAATAGTAAAAAAACTTAAAAATACAAAGTTTTGGGCCAATCAAAAAACATTTAGAGGTGGCTCAACGCGAATGAAAATTTCGAGAGTGTTTTATATGGGGAAAATATGATTTTTTTTTCCAGATTTTACGAAAATTTCGTTCTATAGTTTAATTCTTCCGACAAATTGTTATATAATTCGAGATTAGTACTAAATTGTCTTTCCAAGAAGCTATAAAACTTCAAAATCGAATAAAAACTCGCTAAGAAATAGCAAATGCCCCAGACCACTTTTTTGCCAAAAAAAAAAACTTGGTCATGAAATTTGATGGCATTTTTTCAACATTAAGAAATTAATTAAAGCCAACATTATGTTTTCGTCTCTAAACATGTAAGTACTCAGATATAAAGTATTGTTTTATTACCGCCATCTTAACCTATTAAGCATTGAGACGCAAAATGAAAATTTTTTTTATAAAATTTTTAAAACTCCTTTTTCAAGTTTTGAAAAATTTTTTTAAACTAAATTAAAAAAAATTGACCGAGCTCCTTGAAATCTTCTTAAATACATATTAGACATTAACTGTGTGAATTTTTGGGTAAATCCCTATACCAGAATTTTTTGACAATGAATTTATTTTTGCGGATTTCGAGAAAAATTTGATTTTTTTTAAATATTCTGTAAATGTACTATTTCTAAATACTTTGTATCAAAAATTCATAACTTTTCTACTTTTAAATCCTTATAGCCTAGGGTTTTGGAAAAAAGTATTATGACCAAATCAACCCTTTTGGAATTGCGGTCACATATGACCCCAAACTAATAAAAGACAATTTATTCAATAAATGCATGTATTTTGTAAGTGCTGTCGAATTTTTAGATGGGATGCTCAAAATATGATAACGAAATGTGTAGAACCTCCGTTCCTAAAAATTTGGATAAATCCGCGAACGTTAACCCATTATTTGCTAAGGCCAGCTTTGGATTTTAAGATGTTTTAAAATAAAATTTACCAAAAACGAGTTTTTCTTTTAAATCCGATGAAACCACTATTTTGAATTTAAGAAAAATAATTCGGGTAATTTTTATTTATGTAGTCCTTCAGTGCTCCTGGGATCAAAATTATCCATTGGGATATATATTTGGTGCAATTATCTGCTTATTGCTCGCGAATATAAATTAAAACAACTTTTAACCAATTTTGTTATAAAATTATTTTATGTACAATATAAAAACAATCTATATTTTTCTAAATAAAATAAGAAGACCCACAAATGATCCAAAGCTAATAAAAGACATTTTATTCAAAATAATGTGAAATATAAAATTAATATAATAATATAAAATTAAAGAAAAGCAATACTTATTGCAAGTCGTAAGTGATTACAGAACACAATTTTAATCGCACACTAAATCCTTAAATACACCAAAATAAATATAATTAATTTTATATTTCATAATTGATAAATTGTCTTTTGTTAGCTTTGGGTCATTTGCGGGTGTTTTTATTTTATTTAGAAAAATATTGGTAGTGTTAATACATAAAATAATTTTATAACAAAATTGGCTAAAAGTTATTTAAATTTGTATTCGCGAGCAATAAGCAGATAAGCACCAAAGATAAATCCCAATGGATTATTTTGATCCCAGAAGCGCTAAGGGGTTAAATAAATAAATATTAAGCGAATTATTTTTCTTAAATTCTAAATGGTGGTTTCATCGAGTTTAATAGAAAAACTGGTTTTAACGTTCTCGGATTTACCTCAAGGTTTAGGAACGGAAGTTCTACGCAATTAGTTATTACATTTTAGGTGTCGCATCTAAAAATTCAATAGCACTTACAAAATACATATGTGGATTTTTTGAATAAATTGTTTCTTATTACCTTGGGGTCATATGTGACCCTAATTCCAAAAGGTTAATGGGGTCAAAACATTTTACTCCGAAACATTAGGCTATTAGGATAAAATCTAACATTTAAAAGTTGAAAAGTGATGAATTTTTGATACAAAGTATTTATAAAGGGTACACTTACAGAATATTTTACAAAAATCCCATTTTTCTCGAAATTTGCAAAAAATAAAATCATTGCAAAATAATTCTGGAATAGGGATTTACCTAAAAATTCACACAGTTAATATCTATCATGCATTTAACAAGAACTTAAAGAGATAGAGCAATTTTTTTAAATTTTGTTTAAGAAAATTTTTTAAAACATGAAAAAGGAGTTTTCAAAATTTTATCAAAAAAATTTTCCATTTTGCGTCTCAATGATTAATAGATTAAGAAGGCGGTAATAAAACAATACTTCATATCTGAGTACTTACAGGCTTAGAGACTAAAACAAAATGTTAGCTTTAACTAATTTCTTAAAGTTGAAAGAAATACCCTCAAATTTCATGATCTAGTTTTTTTTGGCACAAAAGTGGTCTGGGCCATTTTGCTATTTCTTGGCGAGTTTTTATTAAATTTTGAAGTTTTACAGCTTTTTGGAAAGATAATTTAATCGTGATCCCGAATTATATAACAATTTGCCGGAAAAATTAAACTGTAGAACGAAATTTTCGTAAAATATGAAAAAAAAAAAAAGTTATATTTTCCCTTTATAAACACACTTGGAATTTTCAATCGCGTTTGAGCCTCTAAATGTTTTTTGATTGGCCCAAAACTTTGTATTTCTCACTTTTTTAGCTATTCTTATATGTCTAGGGGGTGCGACCTAGAGTTTGTCCACTTTTTTATTAAGGGCCACCCTAGTGTACACGGACAGACTGAGAGCAGCCTGATAAACATAAACTAAAGCCGTTATACAACGGTGCTTTGGTCTAAATCCATTTTATCTGCTCGTTAATAAATTATTATCATTTAATAAATTTATTTAATTGCTGATAGAGTAAACGTTCAAATACTTTTGGTAAATATCATTAAATAGCAAGAGGTCGATATTTTTACAGATATTGGTATTATTTTTGCAAACTTCCAATTTGTAGGTAAAATGCATTTTGTAATGCATTCAGTTTTGACTCTACAGTTATGACACTACACGTTTTTTAGATCCGACGGAGAAGAAAAACGATTCTCAAAGAACTCAGATTCTGCGTTTTTATTTTCGTATTAACATCTCTCGTGCATTTTTAAATTCTATATGCAAATTGTCAGATTTCGAAATTTTCCACCTTCTATAAGTAAAATCTCTTAGAGCAATTGCTGATTTTATTTCCCTTCTGAACCATGGTTTATTCTTAAGATCCTGTTAAAATGTTTTAACTGGAACTGACCTTTTAAAAACGTTTAGTATGTTGTGTTCTAAAAAGTTGAACCCATCATCCACCGAGGGCATATAATAGCTTGAGTCCCAATCAATACTGTAAAGCTCACAGGTCAGACCATTATAGTTTATTTTATAAAGTTCATAATAGGTAACTGTTTCTGAAGTATATCCGGAAGTCATAAGAGAAAAAAAAATCAGATGAAAAACATGGTGCCGATAAGTGGCAATATAGCAAAACTTTATTCTGGTTACTGAAAAGAATATGTCCAGTAATGAGCTTTTGTAGTAGTGTAATGAGTTGGAGTTTTAGTATTTGTGGCTGCCAAGGCAATACATTGCATGTCATTTATTTGCCGGCAATAAGTATGTTTGAATTAAAAACTCCATATGTTATGGAATTATCGTATATCACAGTGAGGATATTAAGTTTTTTTATATGTTCATAGAAATTTCTGGGACTATTGAACCTACAGTTATTTTAAACAAGAACATACACATGATGGCGACGAATCATTTTTACTAGAATATAAGCAAGCCACATGACCTATTGAGGGCGTGATCGTCATTTCCGTAGGCACTCAGACGAACTTCGCTATATCACTATGCGTGGAGGGTACAGAAAATTAAAAAAAAGTGATCATTATAAATATGGAATTATATCTTCCTCACAAATTTTGTATCTTTTTATACCCTATACCACTATGTGGTTTGGATATAATGACTTTGGGCTGCTGTTTGTAACTATCAAAAATATTTGACCTAGAATCATCTTGTCCGTCCGTCCGTATGGTGTCCAGGTAAATCTTCTAATCAAAGTACAGGTCGCACCTATGAATATATATTGATCAAATTTGGTATATAAGGTTTCGTCGGCCATAAGATGAACGCTGTTGAAATTGGTGAAATTCGGTCTATGTTCAGACCTAGTCCCCATACAAATGTCCCCTATGAAATCGACATAAATTGCCATAAGATCCAAATTATCATGTAGATCTTAGTAAAATTGAGTTTATATGTGTTTATTGTATACGTTGATCAGTAGTCCAAAAATAATACCTATAGAGCTGCTTCCCGATCTTCACTTAAATCTATCAAACAAACAAAAATATTGCACAGAATTTTCTCAAATTTGGTTTGTATTTGTTTTTCAAAATTTAAGTGACTTTACCAAATATGGTTCGGTCCATTTTTTGACCTAGTCCACATATAAATATAGCACCCGAGATGTACTTTTTCATATCTGCAGCCAAAAAAATTAATAACAATGCCACTCAAATTTGGTTTTTACTTATTTTCTATATCCAGTTATTTGGACCGAAGAGATAGCGTTTCTAAACCATGGTATAGGGTATCGTATGGTCGGTCTAGACCGACTATAATTTTCTTACTTGTTTTTGTTTTAAATTAGTCAATGTATGAATCCTTACAGACTATTACAAAATTATAAATAGCAAATTATATTTAAAACAATAATTATGAGTTTAAGTACATTATTAAATTTTGTTTTATTACATTTCGTGGCAGTGAAAAATCTTTGTTTCTATCAAAGTTGTTAAAATCGCAACACATTCTCCTGAATGGATCAGCAAGAGCATAGTTGATCGAAAAAGCTTAACGTTTAGTGATTCGAAATGCCTTACAAAACGTTGAGGAACATTAAAGCAAATGTGAAATTAATAGGGCCTTTAATAAGAACTATGACTGTTTTATCGACTATTCATACATTTCCAAAATTAATTTGATTTTTGCACTTTTTTGCAATTTTCATGCTTGAGTTTTTGTGTTTTTACGATTCTGGATTATGTGATTCTGCATTTTTGGGTTTTGTATTTTTGAATTTTTTGAATTCTTTCGCATTTGTATTTCTACCATTTTATTTAAATTTAAAACAACCGTACTTTCGTAGTTTTGTTTGCTTTAACTAAAAACTAAAGTACAGCGTTACACATTCATCGAAGCAGCGAGTTAGTGATAAGCATGACTATATATTAAGGTGAGCTCGTAGTTTAAAATTGAAAATTTTTAGGTCTCCTTAAAAGTTAGATTCTTATGAAATGTGCAATTAGTTCAGATAACCATAATGTTTGTATAAAAAAATCGCCTTTCTACTCTATTGCGTTAATTTTTAAAGATATAAATTCTTAACGAGAATCCAATATTTAAGCATTAAATGTGACTTTAACACGCATTTATCTTGACTTTAAATTTTGCTGTATAGCAATCATATCCAAAATTGTATTAAAATGAACAGGAACTCACACATAATCGTGAACATTTAAAAATAAATGTAATGTTTAATTCAAAAGTAATAGTTCTATTGAAAAACACGTTCATATTTACTTTGTTACACATTTGTTTTTTTTTTTTTTTCAACCTAAAAGTTATTGTTGTCAAAGTTTCCAAGGGGTTACTGACGTACGTACCTGTTTTTCACATTAAAACAATTGCGGAGTAAGTTGTATACAATTTTTAATCAAATAAACGTTTACAAGTATGTTTACATGAAAAATAAAACGTCAGAGAAAGCCACGGTAGGTATTATCCGAATAAACTTTACCCTTCAATGAGAGATTCGGGTAAGGGTATTAGGTTCATAAATTTTGAGAACTCTACCATACTAGGTGAGGCTATTTACGAATGTGTAAGTAATACTTAATTGGGCTTATATTAAGGGAAGTAGTTTCTTGTGACTAATGAACTGGTGGAGTAAAATATTTTTAAAATGCTATATCGCTTGAATATCGGCAGGCTGCTCTGAGAGTGTTTCCAACATTACTTAATATTATTCCATATGATTCCAAAAACGTCATCTGATATAAGTGCAATTATTAGGATCCACAAACAATAAAGAGTTAGTTCATTCCCAATAAAATTAAAACGAGAGCGGAACTTGTCTTCCATTATTCGTGGAAAGTTAATTTAGTGTTTAGTGCTTAGGATGTCATAATAAAAGCTTCTTTTGAAAAGTTATTTTTTGGAAGATTTTTCATAAGTAGTGACACTTTTATATATTTAAACCTTTCATTTTTAAGATATAACTAATCAGTTAATAGTTTTCGCGAAAACTATTAACTTTAATAGTTTTTAACCACAAACAGAAAATTAATTGTTTGCAACTAAAAAACCACATTTATTTATCCAGAAATTTTATTGTAATTCTCATACATTAGATTTTACAATAGATTTTCTTTATAAAATGCCTCTTAACCATAGTTTTTATATTGAATTTATGAACGTTATACCGCGCTCACTTCTTGACATTTATTATACTCCGGCAATCATCATGAATAGATTCACGCTTGAACAGTGCTACTAAATAATCCAAATTAACTTTTAAAGTCAGTCATCAATTCGCAACCTATAGACGACTTCATGATTCTTATGCCACACAGAGTCATCCAGAAGGAATGTGTCTACTGAATATCGCCTCTGTAAACTAAAGTATAGAAGAATATCCAACTTTAACGATTCGTCATCGATTGCGGGAATTGGGACTCTGTCCGTCCACTACGTGGAAAATGTTACACAAAGATCTTGGCCTACACCCGTGCAAGATTCAGCTGGTGCAGATATTAAAGCCGTGAGACCATCGTAATAGCGAATCCAATCCGAGAGCCTTGCAGTATTTCGACACCGGTATTTTCGGTATTATTTATGGAATAAAAATATCTAAATGCAAGCACCAATAACAAAACAATTTTTCTCATTGTATTATAGGATTCAATTCAATTCATTGTTTATTTAATATAGTTATTAAAAAAGAAAAAGCAGTTTGATAGTAAATAAAAAACAAATCAATTGAAAATTTATTATATACAGTAACTAGTACAGAGGTAAAATACCCTATTTTTTAATTCCCTTTGTTTGTGAATGAAAATATGCTCGATGAAAAAATAAATTATCTATGGCGTTATTCGTAAATATTGATCCTGCTGCAGAAAAGGTAGGCTCAGATTCTATACTTGTAGGACGAAGGAAATTATAGGTCAGAAGGAAATTATACACATTTTATAAATATCTTCCTTTCATATTTCCAGACTCGAGAGATCCGTAGTCGGTTTTTTATAATTAATGTCATTATCGCGCTTATTTTGTTGAATGTTTTCCATCATAATTTTCGGCAACTTTTGCTTAATTCTAAGAGTTTTGTCTTGATCAGGAATTTCTGGTTCAATATTAACTAGATCCACATCATCATCGGATTTATCAGCCACTGCCACCGCTTCGTCTATGTTTCTGGTTTGATCTCCCAAACGTTCAACCAAATTTAAAATTAAGAATTATTTGTATTAATATTTGACAACAAATTCTGACAACAAAAAATTGCCTCAACTGACATCTCGTAATTTTGTATTCATTACATCTTATAAACGAACAAAAAATCCGGCTGTCAAACACAAACAAATTGCCAAAATGCTGGCAATTTCATTTCAGATGTCAAATGTTGCCAGGGGTTGTAAATGGTAATACATTAAAACCAGTTTTCATACAACTGACAATAATTGACAATAATTGCCATTGAAAATGACATAATGAAAACCAGGCATTAGTTAAATTGTAGAAACCGTGTAATACATCCGAAAAATGCGAACGCCTTTCAAAAATTCTGCATTTGAGTGGTCCTACGTTATATGGACATTTTTCAAATAGCGATTTTAGGGATAGGCGGGTCCCGTTTGTTACCTTTCAATATAAAACTCATAAATGTTAAGTTTGGGACAATCGGATACAGAAAAGTTGAGCCGGAAATCGATTGAAAATTTCAAGTGTGTTTATATGGGGAAAATATTATTTTTTTGAGATTTTACGAAAATTTCGTTCTATAGTTTAATTTTTTCGACAAGTTGTTATAAGAATCGTATTAAATTACCTTTTCAAGAAGCTGTAAAAATTAAAAATGGAATAAAATTCGCCAAGAAATAGCAGATGCCCCAGACCACTTTTGTGCCAAAAAAAAAACTAGGTCACGAAATTTGATAGCATTTTTTTCAACTTTGAGAAATTGATTAAAGCCAAAATTTTTTTTGTCTTTTGCTTAGAGATAATGAGATATGAAGTATTCTTTTATTACCACGTTGTTAACATATTTCGCATTGAGTCCGAAAATGGGAAATTTTTTTGATAAAATGTTAAAAACTCCTTTTTCAAGTTTTAAAAAATTTCTTAAACAAAATTTAAAGAAATTGCTCTGGCACTTTAGGATTTTGTTAAATACATGTTGCAGATTAACTTTGTAAATGTTTAGGTAAATCCCTATTCCAGAATCTTTTCGACAAGGATTTTATTTTTGCGGATTTCGAGAAAAATGGGATTTTTGTAAAATATTCTGTAAATGTACTCTTTATAAATACTTTGTAACAAAAATTCATCTCTTTTCTACTTTATCCTAATAGCCTAGGGTTTCAGAAAAAAATAATATGACCCCATTAACCCTTTTAGAATTGGGGTCACATATGACCCCAAGCTAATAAAAGACAATTTATTTAAAAAATTCTAATATCTAAGTGCGGTTGAATTTTTAGATGCGATGCTTAAAATATAATAAACAAATGTGTAGAACCTCCGTTCCTTAAATTTGGGTAAATCCGAGAACGCTAACCCATTACTTGCCAAGGCCAGCTTTGGATTTTAAGATATTTATAAATAAAAATTACCGAAAACGAGTTTTTCTATCAAACTCGATGAAACTACCATTTAGAATTTAAGAAAAATAATTTGGTTATTTTTTATTTATTTAACCCTTCAGTGCTCATGGGATCACAATGATCCATTAATCCGAATATAAATTAAAACAACTTTTAACCAATTTTTTTATAAAATTATTTTATGTATAAAATTTCATGACCACATTTCATGACCTAGTTTTTTTGCCTCAATAGTGGTCTGGGGCATTTTCTATTTATTGGCGAATTTATATTCGATTTTGAATTTTTATAGTTTTTTGAAAACATAATATAATACTGATCCCGATTCTTACAACAACTTGTCGGAAAAATTAAACTATAGAACGAAATTTTCGTAAAATCTCAAAAAATACATGTTTTCCCCATATAAACGCACTTGAAATTTTCAATGGATTTCCGGCACGACTTTTCTTTATCCGGTTGTCCCAAAACTTCACATTTATAAGTTTTATATTGAAAAATAACAAACTGGACCCCGCATATCCCCAAAATCGCATATTAATTTTTAAGGACCACTCTATTCCGAATTTTAATGTAGATTTGAATGCTAATTTCGTAGTGACAGACATGACAATCAGAGATTTTTCTAATTCAGTATTATACAATAAAAATTTTTCGTTGTTTATAAAAATATACAAAGTTATGCAGGCGGAACTGAACAATATATTTACCATTATAAAAAGTGAAAAAGTATTATTGTTAATAACAATTTGGGGCAAAAGGCAAACGTGACAGAAATGACAAAAAATAGACATAATTTTAGAGGATGTTTGTAAAACAAAGAAAATCTCTGAAGTTATTTGTATGGCAAGTAAAAAACAGTTGGTTAGTATAAGAGCTAGTTTAGTACTAAAGCGTATAAAAAACATGAACTATTAAATATATAATAGTAGAAATAAATGTTTTTAAAGTGACCGAAATGACACTACTTTTACTTTCAAAATTACTTAACTAAACTTTTCCTTTCTTACTAAAAACTTAGGGGCTAGAAAATACAAACATTACATTAAAAACAAAATACAAACTATTGTCATATTTTCATGCCATTTCAGCACTTTCCTTTGAAATGGTATTAATAAAAATTATTTAAATTAAATTTATAATTTGACTTAAGGTTGACCTTTGAAATTACCTTAGTGATTTTTTTTGCTGTGCAAGCTCATCCAACATGAATTTTAAAGCAATATCTGCTTTATATAAATTTGAATCTGCGTAGCACAGACTTTCAACTGCAACCTTAATAATGGTTAAAGCTGATATTATTGTTGAGAATAAAAGAATTAATACTTAGATCAATAAGAGCTTTTCTAATGCATTATTTCAGCATATAAAATCTTTGTAGCATAGTTAATAAACTATTCCAACAAGTTTTAAAATCTAATATCAGCATGAACTCTTCATAAAATTCTTCCTCAACATATTTTGGTAATGTTGCATCATTTTTTGTTGGCTAATGGCGAAAAAATTTAACTACACCTTGAAAATAAATAACACAAGGGAACAATGGTTCTGTTGATTAAGAACTGAATATTGTTTTTAAGGTTATTTGGGACGCTGCATCCAAATCTGCCCTTGGTTTTTTTCTATCTCGACTTTTCGAGATATACCGTTATGTTCAAAATTAAGGCACTTCCGCTACATATATTGGAATAACTTGAAAACGGTTCACCATATTAAAAAAAAAATTAAGCTCGTAAAATGTAATCTTTGAGTTGAGTCACTTTTGAATTAGGTGTGCGATATACACAGACTGACGAAACAAGAATTCCGGACACTCATAAAGAAAATAAAAAAATAAAAAAATAGAGAAATCATTTTGCTACACACAGAAAAAATATTTGCCAACCGAATTGTTCTAAAGTGGAACAACTGTATATTCGATTGTATCAACATAAATTTAATATCATCCGAAAATTTTCTATTATGATAAAATTTTTACTGTTAAGACAATAGAATTGTAATCAACGTGAATCCGAAAATCGGTTATTAGCATTATCGAAATTCGATTGGCAATAAATTCGGTGTTTTCCATTGTTGCATGATATTTATTTTCACGCTTACTAAGATGAATTATAAAATTTCAAACCAACAAGGGACATTACACAACAAACAATTTTACAAACATATATGATGCATTTTATATGTTAAAAAATTAATACCGGTTAGCGATATTGTAGCATGCGGTATTTCGGTATCAGTAATACCGGTATAAGAGTCCTTACGTCATATGTGTCGTTCTATCGGCGATTGGGCCGTAGAGCAGTCGGAAAGTCACCCAATGTTTCATCGCCGAATTGTACTCACTGATGAGACTCATTTTTGGCTAAACATCCAGAAAATTGCACTGCTTGTTGCGGTTCCTACGCTGCACAGTCGCTGAAAATTGTTTTTTATTGGCCAAAATTCTGTAACTTTTGAACCGATCAAAATATTTAAGTAATTTTTTTTTTGGATAGATATTTACTTCAGCTTGACTCAGTTTTAATTACAATAAAATTGATTGAGGACTTTTTAAGGAATTCTAGGTCAAAGTTGAACTTTTGATTTAGAGTGAAATATGTGGTATATGTGTGTTTTAGAGTGAAATAGGTATTTATTATTTTTTTATTTATTAAAAAATTTAATATTTGGATTTTAATAATAATTATAAGCATTTTTTATAATAATGGGATTTTTTTAATGTTACACTTAAAAATGTTTTTGCACTAAAAAAAAAATAGTAAATTCAACTGGAGATTTTGCTATTATTACTGAAAAATTAAAAATTTTTTGTTGCCAAATTTGCAAATTTGTTTACACTCAAAGAATATTTACACTTAAAGAAAAACGTTAATAATATTATCTAAAAATCTTGCTATTATTACAGAAAAATTTATTATTTTTTGCTGCCAAAATTGATAATTTTAAAAAACATTAAGCGCCCCGGTAGGTGAGTAGGTAGCATGCTCGCCTATCATGCGGGCGTCGTGGGTTCGATTCCCGCCAGAGGCTTTGGTCTGTCGCTGCAAAAACCAGCCAAATGGTTTTTGTCACCCGGCTTATCTCTTGACCCAAATTAGAATACAAATTTACTTTGTATTGTAATTAATATAAATAAAATAAAATAAATAAATAAAATACTTTTGAAAAATAAAAATTGCAATAGATTTTAATTGCATTTGTGACAATGGTAGGTTCTGTTTTTCTAATACTATGTTTTTCGTACTTAAATAACAATGAAAGGCTATTATAATTATTATTTATTTGACTCAAATATTGATTGCAAATATTCCATATTTTGTTCTGAGTTATTTCTGTCCTTTAGTAGTTTTTTGACTTATTCATCTAAATCCCGATGTTCCACATTCCAATGATTTCGAATACTGGATATGAACGGATCTGATGTTGCCAATAATATATTAAATATATCTTCATTTATGGAATCCTTATTCCTTTTTTCCTGAGCCTGCTCTGATAGATCTCCAAGTGGCACCAAATGATATTTAATGACATCTTCTCTATGATAAAGAATTTTGTGAACTGTTACAGACATATTTCTCCATGGGTAGTTGGTTGTATATATTTTTGCAGTTTCCTTAGCATAATCCCCAAATTTTCTAGAGTCAATTTCTTCATTACACGCAAGTATTTCTAGGATTATTTTAAATCGCAAATAAGGTTTAATTCCACTCCTGTTATTTCAGATGCTGTTTCTGAAAAGATCTGAAAAGAATCTTCATGCGATATTGCCATCATTTGTATTGCCTGACCCTTGTTTTGGCTGATCTATTATCAATCCAAATTTGCGGTACTCATCTTGAACATGTTCCTTTTTTGAACTTCTTAACTCTTTGTTGGCTTCGTTGTTTCTTATTGATTCTGAAGACCCGAAATCCAAATCATAACTGAATTTTAGTATGTGTTCCATAAGTCGTATTCTTGCATGTAGTGGTGATAATCCAAATTCATATGCATCGGTATTATCTAATGATTTTGTCGGGACTTGGTTTAATTGGCTTGATGTTGCTTGGCTTATAATGCAGCTGGATGCAGCCTTCATGTTAGTCAAAGCCTGACCTACTTTTCCATCTGTCATTGTCAGCACTAATTGGTATTATACTTCAATACGCTGCCCATCTAACTGCAATTGTAATGGCTGTAGTGTTGCAATTTGGGCCTTGATATCACTAACTTCTTTGTTAATGGCATCATGAGTTTCTTTTTTGAATTCAAATTTGTTTGTGCTGCAGTATTTCGTAGATGGTGTCTCATTTTTCCAAAGATTCATTGTTTTCGTTGTACTAGTCGAAGGCTTTGAATCTTCCAAAATGTTTTTCAATCGCATGGTATAAATCATTTGGACATATCTGAGTCCGAAATATTTTCATATGCTACTTGTTTGTATTGTAACCACCACATCCCCATTTACAAAAAAGAACTAACTTTGTGTCTCCATATTTCTTTAACTCATTTCCTTTTATTGATTGAAGCAAGCGTTCGGCTGTGTGATCCAGTAGAGATGTTATTATGTTATTACCATCTTTTATTAAAATAAAAACCAGTCAATAAAAACAATTGTAAATAATTTCAACGTAAATCACGAAAAAATGGACAACAAAATTTTAAAATATTTGGCAATTGCAAACAATTTGCAACGTAAGTCATAAAAAAGGGTCAATAAAATTTTAATAAATTTGGTTGAAACAATTATTGTCGTTTTTATCGGGGTGTATCAGATCGCGAATTGATAATTCAATTTTTGGCAGTACACGAGCCAGAACACGAATTTAAATTATAACTGAACTCGAACCTGTTTATTGTACATGTTCTGTTTTTTTTTCAGTACACGTACCAGAACACGAACTTCAAATAAAGCAACACTCTTATACGTGTGGTTTATGTGTGATCGAAACAAAAAATATGTAATACAAAAATGTTCGTGTAAATAACGAAATATTAAAACGAACACAGTCATGATTGTGTTGGGCACCGAAGATAATTTAAAAACAAACATAATTGATATGAAAATAAAAATATGTGTGTGTTGGCCTAAGTTATGTTTGTTTACATATATGTACGAGTTTTTTATTCAGTGTTTGTTTTTTTCTGAACTCTGGATGTGACTGTAATAGTGTCCTTTGATGGCAAACTGTCCATTTTAGCAGCGGTTATGTGATGATATGCTGGATACATATTTGAGTCTTTTTGAATCGCACGCAATCTGAGCTGAATATATTGCTGTTTTGTTAATTTCAAATCCAGAAATAATGCTAATGCCTCCTCACTTGTGAACTGTTGTGCATCGCTCGGAGTTGGTATACTTTTAAGAATCCGTTTTGCTCTCACTCGACTAGCTTTAACAACTTTTTCAATGATATCCACTTTTGTTAATTGGTTCTGTGATCGTAATTAATGTAGGAAATATTCTTTTATATTTGTACAACCAATTTCATCGTTAACATCTTTAAGTTTCCGCCTCTTAGATCTATGTCTGCAGTTGTCCAATGATTTGCGTGGTCTTCTTGCCTTATCTTGCTTTGCCGTTTCTGCAGCGACAGTAAGTTGGCCTTCTAACCAGTTTGCACTTTTTATATAAAAATTTTGTTTACTGTAGCTAACTTCTTTGTAGTGTTTTTTAGTGCTTTCTTATAAGCCTTCTCATAAGCCATCATACTATGTTTCTAGGTAAAATAAAAAGGTATGAAAATGGCATTAGTGCATTACAACTAAAATAGTATATAAAAAAAACCCACTATACAAATGAGTTACATGTGCGTGTTTTCTTTACTACTTGCATTAGTGCACTGTTAGGCAAATTAAAAAGGTATAAAAAAGGTATGATAATAAAAAAAAACCCAGGTTACTAATGAATTACATCCTCTGTGTATTGACATTCTTACTTACAATTATATTATGGTAATAGAACAAATAATGACTATTATAAGCTATAAAATACCTAAAACACAAATCTAATGCACCATTGTATACGAGTACCTATAGGGCTGTTTAAATTATCGTAATTTGAATTTTTTTTTAGAGTAATTCCATTAAATTGAAAAAGTGTTCTACCCACTGGTCGTTACGGGTGCAGTGGTATATAAGGTTAAAGAGGACACTTTCACCTTTCTCCGGGTGGTATACGTTTCTTGTTCCCTTTTGTTCTATTCCATTTAAGTTGGAATTTGAGAAAAATATAGTAGTTTCATAAATATTTCATAGCGCCCCTAACATTAAGCGGTAGAGCTGTGACCACTTAGAATAACTAAGGACTATAATCCTGCCAATATCATAAAAAAAACCGCAGGTCATTATCGATGAGAACTTGCGAGTAGTAACCATTTATTTTTGATAAAAAACAAAAAAAAATCACCTATTTCTGAAATTAAAAAAACAGTTGAGTTTGACAGCATGGCACGCCCCCAGTTAGCAATAGCTTAACCTGATTTTTTGGCTACCTTAATCTGGATATATTAGCTACAAAAAGGCGTTAAGATTTCAACAATCAGGGACCAAAAAATTAGACTTTTGGCCAATGAAATCCAAATTTCAGCCACAGTGCGCTGATGACATCATCGGACAATATTTCTTCTAAAATGTAGCCGGCGCTCGTGTTACGGTCAACGAAGATCGTTACGTACCATGATCAATAATTTTTTGTTCGAAAATATGGATGAGATTGATCCGGGCGAGATGTGGTGTCAATAAAATGGCGCTACGTGCCATACGGCGACCGCAATCATAGGATTATTTAAATCAAAGTTTGGTGACGAGTTAATTTTGAGAAATGGACCTATCAATTGGCTTTTAAAGTCGTATAATTTGACACATCTTCATTATATCCTGTGGGGCTACGTGAATTCATTGGCAACAATTGAAACCTTGAAGGTCAACATTGTTCGTGTGGCCGCAGCCGCAGTGGCCATAAGCCCGAAATGATTGCAAATGTTAATCCCATATAATGATCTTACGAATAAAATATAGTTTTGATTAATATAAAATTTTTTGTATTATTTCTTACTATTTCAATTTATATCGGGCTTACAAAAGCACCCTTTATTTGCGATCTGTAGTTCGATTACAAGGTTTACATTACAACAGAGTCAGACGGACGGTCAGATGTAAATCGTTAAACTGACTCACATAGTGATTCTGTGTCGATCGGTATAATAAAAACTGGGTCTCGATTATATAATTTTGGTAGTTACAAACATCAGCACAAACTTATTTTCGACGATTACTGTTGGGCAATTCACAACAGGTGTTGTATGTTGTATATTGTATGTTGTATTAAAATAACAATACAATCATTTGTTGTGAACAGTCAGTTGCATTTTCATAATGTAAAACATTTTCGTTACCAATTTTCGATCCAACGAGGAAAACACGTGTCGGTGTTTGCTTTTTGGTCATAAGATATACCCTGGTGTTTTAGTTAGGTACATAGGCCCGGCCCCAGGAGTTCTGCCGCCCCTAGCGGTAATGTACGTACGCCGCACAGTGGTCAATTTCGCGAGATAGCGGTCAAAACTCTATAACTTTTGAGCGGATTGGTATTTTTTTACGCAATTTGTTTTGTTCAATAGGAGGGACTTTAAGCTTCAATCTGCATGTTCAAACGTAAAAATCGACTGATAGGAACGTAAGTAATTTGGAGTTAAAAATGCATTTTAATTTTTTGTTGAGTTTCCATGTAAAAGTTGAATATTTTGACATTTTAAATAGGTATTTTTTTTTTATTTATTTATTATTCCTAAACTTAATTTTGGTCAGAAAATGCCAACATTTGGCCCCTGACATTTATTTAGTCTCAATATTCACAGGGGCCAAAGGTTGGTTTTTTTGGAAGAAAGCTAATTCTTGTGAAGATTAAACTGAAAAATAACACTGAAATTCCCAACAATATCAATACCATTTGGATATATTATATACAGAACACAATATCGATAAAATTTTAAGTAAACTTTTACTATTGATTTCAAGTGCACATATATTTTATTTAAATGTATTAATAAAAATTTCTACTAAAATTAGAAACAAATTATAATCTTTAAGCTAATATTAATTAAACAATATTAGTAAAAATTTCTTCCAAATAGCTTTGATTTTCATTTTGCAGTAGTTGTTTAGCTTCTTCATCTAACTCTAATGAGGTTGATTTCCATTTTTGTCGAATACTGGACATATATGGGTCTGATGTGCACAACAAAATATTAATAAGATCTTCATTAGTACAATATCTGGAAATTTTTCTTGTATTGTGCTCGCGAAGGAATCTGTAGTCTTTGTTCCTTTTTTCTTGGGCTTCTTCTGAGAGATCTCCAATTGGAAGCATATTGTGCTGAATTATTTGTTCCCCATGGAACAAAATTTTGTGAACTGTGGTTGGCATATGTCTCCAAGAATATTTTTAGTTATAAAGGGTTGCTGTCTCATTAGCATACTGACCAAATTTTTTTGCATCTATCTTTTTGCTACATGCTATAACTTGTAATATGATTTGAAATCGTCGTATTAAATCATAATCTACTTCAGTCATAGAAGCTGTAGTTTCTGGATCGGAAAAAAATCTCCTTGCTGTGTTTCCATCATTAGAATTTCCTTCTCCTTGCTTTGGCTGGTCAATTATAAGGCCTATCTCACGGTATTTTTCTTGAATATCTTTTTTTTTTTTGCTTTCTTTTTTCCAAATTTTCTTTGTTGTTTCTCACTGTTTCGCCTAACGGGCCAAATTCCAAATCGTATCCCAATTTAAGAATATGCTCCATAAAACGAATTCTAGCATGAAGAGGTGACATTCCAAATTCATATGCTTCATTAAAACTATCGTCTTGTGTTGGTGGTTGGCTCAATTGACTTGATGTTTTTTGGCATATGGTGCAGCTTGACGATGACTTTGTTTTGGTTAAAGCTTGTGCAACTTTTCCATCAATGATTGTGAGACACATTTTAAAATTTACTTCAATGTCTTGGTCATCAAATTTAAATGTTACTGGTTGAAGTTCTTTAATTTGATCATTTATTTTTCGAACTTCTTCATCTATGACATCTTGAGTCTCCTTTTTGTAAGCAAACTTTATTGGTCTACAAAATTTTGTTGACGAGGGAATTTCATTCTTCCATACATCTATCTCTGCAGCTCTACTAGTTGACGGCTCTGAACCAATATAAGTTTTTGTTAAACGTAATGGAACGAAAGGAATCATGAATAAATTGGCATCTGATGAATTTTCCGCATTACATTGTTTGTACTGTTTCTGGCCAGAGGACCCATCACATCCCCATTTAGAAATTAAAGTCATGCATCAATTTTTAAACTTCTTTAAATAGTCAGCATCAAATGTCTTTAATAATCGTTCTGCAGTGTGTTCAAGAAGATCCTGCAATTTTATTTCTGCTGAACTTGAAGTTACACTAATAGTAGTTGGTGAAGGTAAGCAATCTTTTTTGGCAGAAACTATATCTCGATATGATGGAAAAATTCCACAATTTTTTTCATTGGTTCGCTTCCACAATTCTGTATATTGGTTTTTAGTCATTTTCAAATCCAAAAATAGTGCAAATGCTTCTTCTAGAGTAAATTTATTTTCTTCAGTTGGTGTCGGCATACTTTCTAAAATCCTTTTTGTGCGTCTGGGGCTTGCTTCCACTATTTTTTCAATGATAGCAATTTTACCCTTTTTAGTTTTCGATGGTTGAATTTGATGCAGAAATGAATCCTTTATGATGCTACAAGAAACTTCTTCATTGATATGTTTAAGCCTGCGTCTTCGTGATCTTCCACTACAATTATCAATTGGCTTTGCTGGTCGACCACCTTTTCCAGTTTCCGTGGTAGTAACTGATGGCTTTTTAAAAATAAGTTTATTTCTTAGCCATTCTTGGTTGCGTGAGTAAAACAATTTCTTGTTTCTGGAACATTGATTGTACCGTTTTCTTAAAGTATTTAAAAAGTTTTTTATTTTTAAGTTATGAATTTTAATTTCTTGTTTGTCGCATATTTTGAAGAATGGATTATTCATTTTATGTAAAATAATGTCGTTTTCATCTTTCCCTTCAAAATATATATCAGATAGAACACTATAACTGAATTTAGCCATTGTTTAAACAATAATGAAGAAAAAAAAATGAATGCATGGATTAATATACTATTGCTCGAAGTTTCAACATGATCTTTTTTACCTCTTTGAAACATAATATAACAGGTAGTTGGTTTTACCAGTTATTTCCATTGGTTTTAAATTTATTTGCAATTTTCACGTATTTAAGTTGTGTAATATTAGATGGCAATAAAATCTTTTTTACCTTTTCCAAATGAATTGCTAGATACCACATAATTTGAGAGTTCTATTGTCATTTTTGTCAAAATTTTGATACACCCTTCTATGTGGACTAGGTCCAAATATGGGCCAACTTCTCCTAATTTCAACAGAATTATTTTTTGGGTCAATAAGAACTCTTGTACAAAATTTCATCAATAATAGCCACTTTCACATACAAATAACTTCTCAAAATATATGACGTGCATTTGTACCGAATATCTTACCTTGGGTCAGAAAAATGGCTGTAGCTCAAAAAGTGCAGTCCCGATGCATGGACATGTATATATAGGAATGTAGGGGAGAGTTAGGACTACAAAATAGTAAATTTGTGTTTTGACTCAGCTTGACTCACAGGAGTTGTGCTCTATGAAGTAGGAAATTTCCGAGAAATTTGACCTTTTTAAAAAAAAATTTAAATTGTTCTGAAAACAGTAGAGCTTCAATTTTTTTTACCAGTAATAGGAAATAAGTTAAGTTACAACAAAATTTATTTCGTCCAAAAATTTTGAAAACCAAAAAAGTTATGATCATTTAAACTTTAAAAATTAACTAAAAATATCATAAATTTACTAATTTCTGAAAAAGCCCATTTTGGACCACCCTGTTCTCAGTGAAATAGTTGAAATAGAGTTCTAATTTTTTGGCACCCGAGGTTTACTACTGTCTACTTTCATATGAGTCTAATAACTTTAAAATCTGAGAACAAAAACCAAAAGTAGTTTTGGCCGCTATCTCAAAATATTGAGCATCAAATAAATTTTTAAATATATTTTTAAAAATTTTTAATTTTTTAAGATGCTTATTATGTTTTATTACGTTTTAAATGGAGCTACAATTTAAATACTTAGGAATAAAAAAACTACCTATAAAAACCAAGTTTTTATTATAATCCCGTTCTTCACCGCATCGTTTCAACAATTGTAAATTCTGCAGTCAAAAAAAACTGTTTTCAATATTTTTATTCATCGTCGCCACAAGTTGCCTGCTTGATAGCGTCACGGGAAAAAGGTTAAAAACGATCCAAAGTACTTTCGATGGACAAGCAGAAACTACGAGTAAAAAAAAGGAATAAGATTTACTGTTTACATACTTTACAGACTAAAAATGAGCAAAATTCCAGAAAATGAGCCTCAAATGCTTAAAAGCATTATTTTCTTGCTTTTGCACTAGAAAACTACTCTATTATTTCACTGTATCCAGCTATTGAACTATCCGATGCTCAACTGATATTTTTGCCCGACCGCTTAGACGTGATTCGGACATTGTTGATCTTAGATAGGTTTTTATGAGTTTATGTTTCGAAAAACTTGTTTCCCCGCTGCCCACTAGTACAACAGTGCCCATTTAATGTACTCTTAGATGTCACAATAGTTGATATAGCTTTAAGTTCATCTTGTAAATCAACAAAACTGATGTCTTTAGATTCACCATAAGTTAAGGCTTTACACAGTCCAGAGCACTTGTCTGATAAAACGTCAGATTTTGCTTACATCATATAGAACACCAAAAAGTTGACCATGGCTTTTAATTTGCTGATGGTGGTGTCTAAAATTCTGTAGTAAAAATCAACTTTGTACCGCATTTCTGGGTCGTCTATAGATTCATCTCTCCTTTCATAATCAAATTGGGCCTTAATTTTTCTCCTTCTTGCCTGTTTTCTACAGCGGCACCAATGTTGGGGGGTTTCCATATCAAATTTAGAAGCAGGATCCTTGCCGTCTATTAAATACCCTTGAAATTTTAAATCGTTTCGCGCAGGCATGAAAATATCTTTGGTATGAAGTAATATATCTTACAAAAGAGTCACAACTTACAAAAGAGTCACAACTCAAAATTTTCCAAAATTTCCTTTTTTTCATAAATTAATTCAGAGTACACATTTCTATCTACTGCAAAAATTTATTTCTCATAACTATCTTCTTAAACAGGAAAAATGCTGTTATATCTGGAGCATAAATTGAGATAATATCAGTAGTCAAATGAAAAAATTTCATTCAGACAGTCATAACTCAAAATTATATTTTATTTCCATAAACACAATACATGTAAATTAAAAAAAAAGTATAGCAAAACTTTCCTCAAAATGGACATTTTTCATAATGAAACTATATTTTTTTAAACAATACAATCATTTTTACATAAAAAGATTTTGGCCTCTCCTGAAAATTTGAAAATTTTGAGTTGTGACTGTTTTGTATTTAAGGTTCGATATTACTACGGAGCACAGAAATGTGAGGTCTCATACGTGGTTTGCCAAGCAGCTCATGAGCAACCATTTTATCTGCATTTTCGTTTTCGTCATGGATTTCTTCTATTTGATAGACGGTTTTACATATTTAAATATAATGCTAGAAACATGATTTTTCAGTACTATCCAGCGCTGAGTTGAAGCAAAGATGAAGTTAAAAATTTTAATTTTAGGCATTAATTTTAATAAAATTATAAACTTAAGCCACCAAACTAAAGAAGGGAAGTGCAAATTGAGAAGCTTTGGTAGTGTCATTTAAAACTTTTTGAACTCCTATATTTTTTCCCTTCATTTTCGAACCGTTGTCGTATCTTTGACTCTCATATCTTCAATGGGTATTCCAATTTCCTGAAGTTGTAGTAATATAACTTCTGTCAACCATTAGCCAATTGCTTCTAATATGGGCACAAAACCAAGAAAATATTCACTTATTTTTACTTCTTGAGCAGCATTACCTAAATGAACAAATCATAAATGTCCAGAGTTCAATCCAAAATGTTGCTGTAATACAAAATTTTCTTTTTAATTTGGTCTTGATGGATTTGGATGATTTCGTTCTGAATGTTTTTCCGTAAGTTGATGTTTTCTCCACCAGTTGTTCTTCTTACATGTTCCTGTAAAACTGAATCAAATCTTCCAAACAGTTGAACCATCTTAAAACACTTCCCATTATTATTGTGAAAGAGTTTATCAGAGTGACCTCTTGGAGGAAGATACTGCTGAGCTAAAAATTGTATTATGGCATTACACTTCTCCAATGCAAGGTTTCTGCATTTAGTATCTTTAGAGTTCCTGCATTAAAATTTGCCGCACCCTAAAACCTGCCGCCCTAGGCGGTGGCACCGTTCGCACACTCCTGGAGCCGACCCTGTACGTACATCTTACATTTTAATTTAGAATACAAAAAAATATAATATATTTTGGTTGAGACTGAAAGAGAAAATACATACTAAAAAAAATATAAAAATTAATTTTTATATAAATAAACTTTTTTATTTTATAATTATTTATGCTGATAAAATTGTATGTACTTGTTTTTCTTTTTCATAAAAACTGCCCTTAACTTGGGACTGATATGATATGATACAATATACAACATTTACTAAACATAGCAAATGAAGTTGTAACACTATAGTAAAGTAATACACGATACAACAGATACAACGATACAATACCCATTGTGAATTGCCCATGTATGTTTTAAATTGTAGAAATCGAAATTTGTTTGTACACGTTGGTTTTGTACTCATAAAGATGTAATTATTGATACTCATATTGCCTATATTTTTAGCACAGGGTTGCCACCATCAGGAATATCGAAAAATTAGCATAAAACATGAACTAGACGCTATTGGCATTTGATTTAAAATTCATATGTAAACTTTTATAGATTTATTAGTTAATGCGTGCATTAAACCATCATCATGCATGTCTCATGCTCTCTTTGATAGGCCCTGTAAATACCTTTCATCTGATGTATATGTGAGAAATCGGCAAAAACAAAAAAACGGTCGTTTCGTTCCGTTTTTACCCCCCTACAAATGAGATTGAGCAGCTTTAAAATATACGGGTCACTTATTTTTTCGTGTTCTATAACATAACGAAGTTTCAGAATGAGTTGCAGGTGTCCCCCATGGTACGTTTGTTGCGATTGGTGTAGGGTATTATAAAACACTGTATTTGGCTTGCTGAATTATTTGCTGTATTCAAGCACAGAAAAATATATTTGTTGCCACAGCACGTTTATTTGTTTACAAAACAACTTCGTTTTGAAGTTGACGATTTGTTTTTCATTTAACAATTTCTTGTTTTTTGTTTTAGCTCCAATACGTGAAAATAACTACATACAGCACATATTCAACTACAGAGAAATACGAAAACTTTATATAAATACACGGCTGTATACATTATTAAAATGCAATTTATTTTAAAGTTAAGTATTATCAGGGAATTCAGAGGGATTTATTGGTGGAATTAAATCCTAATTGTCAGGTCATGGCATTCAAAATTTAAATGTACTGTCAATACTCATTCGATAAAAATAAACAAATAAATTAAGTGGAAGAAGGAAATTTTAATTATTGAAAGGCTTTCATGCTTTGAAAAGGATTAATTTGTATTTTAAGTGAAATGTTTCCATGCTACAATTCTAAGTTCTTAAATTATCAAAGTAAAACAAAAATATGCCAGACTCATAAGTTTTACCCTAATTAAGCGATATGAGTATTAACAAAAACATATCACAGGTATTATAATACAAAATATTATTTTACAAAATAACGCATGCGAATGTGTTATAAACACGTCTGCAAATACCAATGTAAATAAATCTGGTAAACAGGCATTTTACCACAGAGAAAAAATTTGCGAAAAGAAAACCATATAGTAAATATATGCGAAAAAATGCAATATATACGAAATATATGCGTCTACATTTGCAAATTATGTTACCCAAGTTAAAAGCTAGACATAATAACACATTCACACACACACACATACAGATAAGGCAATAACATTGTTGTAGTGAAAATATATTTGAATGGTAAAAAATTGCCAAATCAACTATTCACATTCAAGAGCATACAAAAAAAATATGAACAACATTAAAGATATGTCTAGGTTTTTGTGCCACAAAATAATACCAGTCAACGCTAAGCACGGGTTGCATAATTGTCTGTCTCATATTTGCATTCAATACTCGTACATTCGTTTCATACCAACATACACAAGTGTCGACAATATTATGATAAAGTAAAGTAACAAGCTGGAAAATTAAAAAAAAAACATATTTCAAAAATTTTAAATTAAAACATTGTAAACCTAAATCCTAAAAATTTAAGGTGGCATTTTAGACCAATGAAGATTGGTTTAAGAAGCACAATGTGTCTTGGCCAGTCGAAGGTCGGCTTTGAGGTTTTAAACCATACATGGGAATGTTAAGCTATATGTTTAAACGTGATGTAAATTTCTAATGGTTTAAAATTTTATAGTTTTTCTACTCTAATAATAGAAAAATAATTCTATTTTGCGAATAGAAGTTAATTCTTTCTATAAAAAAACATCATTGTTTTTATAAAAAAAACAACACCTAAAAGAAATTCATATTTAATAGGTGTTAGAATTTAATGGTTAACTATCGGCAACTGTTTTAAAATTGTAACCGTGCACAACAGTGGTTATAATATTGAATTGTAGGCTATCAACTACTCGACATAGTAGAATTTAACACCCTAAATTTTTTTATAAAATATATACTTATATTTGGGAATTTTCATTTATAATCAACAACGAAAATAAGCATTTTAGACTCTTTGGGCCGTATGCAAAAAAAATTAATGTGTACTTCAAGTAGACTTTATTGTATGTTTTTCATACAAAATTTGTTGATAAAGTCTACTTGAAGTACACTTTAATTTTTTTGCATACGGCCCTTTGAGCTTAATAAAAATGTGTCATACATTCGCCTAGAAAATCTGTATGGAAACAGTTTAAGACGGCAGTCTATTCGTTATGAATTTCATAGGCGAACGTAGCTTTCAAAATAGAGGATATGAGGCTAAGAAATATTTTAAAACAAGTAAGAAAATTGTACTCGGTCTAGACCAGTTATGAGATACCCTATACAATGCGTGCAGAGAATTGATCTTAGGTCCAACTAATTTGGTATAGAAGAAAAGCGTAAAAAAATCTGAGTGGATTTTTATTAATTTTTTTTCAGTTGCGCTCAATTACTTGTTGTGAAGAGGCGTGTTTTAAATTGATTTGATTACAGCATAGCTGTATGAATAATATTGTGTTACCGAAATAATACATTCAATTTTATGTTTCAAAACAAAACAAAAAAAAGTAACACTGTTACAAACAAAAGAACTTATACAAACAAAATCAAACGTACAATGTCAACGTGTTTAGCGTTAATAATATGAATAAAACCCCAAAACCAATTAATGCACGTAGTGCATCAAAAAACTACAATTACTTTTCCCCTCTTCAAACTATTGAAGATGATAAAATTGATGATGTTGATGAAGCTATCGTCAACAGTGAAAGTTCATATACCCCCCAATTACCATATTAAAAATCAAAACTGATGAAGTCCATTAAACAAAATAACAGACTATTGTATAAAAAATATTTCTATTGGCTTAAAATTATTTTTAAAATCTAAAACTGATTATTACACCATCTGTAATTTTCTCACTGATAGAAAAGAGTTTTTCAGTTACCAAAGATGAAAAGCCGTATAAAGCTCTTCTGTTCGGAATTGATAAACATGATCCATCGATCATTAAAAAAAGACTAATAGATATGGGACTTCAATGCTTAGACGTTAAAATCGTAATAAAGAAGAACGCATACAAAAAGGAGTATATAACTTACGTTTTTTATTTTAAAAGCCAAACAACAACAACTAAAGAACTCAGCCAAAAATTTTCGGTAACTGAATGTTTGAGGGTGAAGTGGGAATTTCAACAATCTTAAAAAACCCATATAAGATGAATTTCATTTAAAAATCAAGATAAAACTGAAATTTTGAACCCGACCACCTCAGATATCGATGAAATTTTCTTCATAGCTAAATTTGATCAATACAAACAAACCCTCATTTTTAGAAATGACTATTTTGCGATTTTTTGGGCGTGGCACAGTGGGAAAGTTTTCGAAAAAACGCGAAAATAGTCGAAAAGTGCTCCATTTAAAATGCAATAACTCAGAATCTGCTGAACCGGTTTCCATGATCTTCATATCATTAAAAAGATATTTTAATAGGCTTTATGACACGTTTGAAAAAAGATACTGTAAAAAATTTTATAACAAAAAGAAAATTTTAAATAACGAAAAAACCAAAAATTCGGTTTTATTCGCAATTGAGTAAAGGTATGAATTTCAAAAATTTGCTCTACATATGCACAACATTCTTCGGAAAAACCCTCGATCATTTTTTTTATGATTCTCAGAATTAACAAAACGGAATAAACAAAGGGTTATTTAATTTTTATGATTACGTAAGCAAAGTAATTTTTAATTATTTGGGTTTTTCAGTTGGCTACCTGTATGACTTTTTTTACAGAAATTCAACCCACATTTAAGGGTGGTCATTATTCGGAAAATTTAAAACTCACACATGGTGAAACAGGTAATTAGCCACCGTAAAAAAATATGCACCCATTTATAAGTACCTGTCAGTAAACTAGTGAACAATATACAGTATAAATAGGAGTCCATTGATCGATTTTACTCATTCAACAAGTGTCGACGAACGCGAAAAATACAAGTCCATATTTTAAAAGTGCAACGTACCGAAATTCATAATTATAAACAGTTTCGAGAAGCCAAGATATCCCATTACAATTTTTACGCATATATTTTAAAAATTTGAGTGAATATGAATTCAAACAATAAGTACAGATGCATAAAAATATATAATAAGTGTTGCGCTTCGCTTCATAAAATAAGTGAGAACGAGGCTGCAAATATAATTGAGTATTTTCCAGCTGTCGCCAACATTCATTGTAGCCGTATTTGCGAAACTTGCCGGAATACACTGAGAAAAGCGCGCAGTCGTAATGAATCCAACGTGGAGCAGAATGAAGTCTCAAATTATTTACCAATAACGCCCAGCGATGAAAATAGCGAAGAATTGAATGAACTTCCAACTTTTATCAGCCGTAATGCAAACATCGAAAGCAACGAACTCATTGAAAATATAAATGACCACATTATTCCTCATCTACCAAACCAAATGACGCCTCTTAAAAGGAAATATATCAAACGAGATGCATACAGAAATAGAAAATCAGTGCAAATTTTGGAAAATATAGCAGATTCACTTGGAGCTGATCCATTACCTGATTTGTCAGCGCAACTTGAAAACGTCAAAGCCATTTACGAAGAAATTTTGCAAAACATCAAATATCAAATAGAGAACAGCTCAAATCTTTGGAAAAGCAAAAACTTTTATCACTCTTACCAATCAATATGAGTCACGCAGAAATTAAAGATCGTTTTGGGGATGATATATCTCACGATTGTATCAAAAAAAGTAAAGATATCCAAAAGAATAAAACGAAGTTTGCAGATATCAATCTTTTAAAAATGAGCAGACGTAGTTTACCAACCGAAACTCTAAGCACAGTCAAATTATTTTATGAAGATGATGAAATTAGCCGAATGATGCCAGGATCGCAAGATTCAATTACTATTAAACAAGGAAACTTACGTGAAAAAGTTCAAAAAAGACTGATGTTATCTTCACTACGCGAATCTTACTACGAATTTAAAAAAAAAACATCCCTTGGCCAAAGTTGGTTTTACAAAATTTACAATGTTAAGGCCAAAAAATTGTATGAAACTTGGAGTTGGAAACCAGCAAAATATCTGTGTATGCACATTGCATCAGAATATGAAATTGATGTTTGAAAAAGGTCGCTTAAAATCATTTTGTTTTGAAGGAGAATGCACATTTACCGACTACAAAGATGTTCTCAAATTCGTTTTTTGTAATGGTGACATACAAAAAAGCGAGTGTTGCGTTTCAATGTGTGGTCACTGCTTCAAAAATTTAAATAATCTAAAAACGCATATGCTAAAACATTTTGAAAATAACCAAACTGAAGAAATAATAATGTGGAAACGTTAACCACCAACCGAGAATCATTTGTCAGCGATTTTACTGAACACATCAAAGTTCTGATTCCGCATCATTTCATAGCAAAGCGACAATCTGAATTTATCAGCAATAAAAGAGCGGCGCTGTTATCAGGAGAAATGTTAATTCAAATGGACTTTGCTGAAAATTATGCATTTCTTGTACAAGATGCCGTGCAAGGATACCATTGGAATAATGATCAGGCTACAATACATCCGTTCGTTATTTATTACAAAGGTAATTATTTTAATATTTTGGTATTAGTAAACACATCCATCCACACTCATCAAAATATTTAATATTTTTTATTTATTTGTTTTTTTCCTTTGTTTGTTTATTTTCAGATAACGATAAATTATTTCATAAAAGCTTCGCCATAATATCTGATTGCAATACCCATGATAGTATAGCAGTTCATCTATATATTTCAAAAATGATACAGTTCGTGAAGGCCAATATAACCAACAATATTAATAAAATCATTTACGTATCAGATGGTGCAGGAGCACAATCTAAAAATAAATATAACTTCATTAATTTATGCCATCACAAATTTGATTTTGGTATTAATGGCACTTTTATGCTACCAGTCATGGAAAATCTGCATGTGATGGAATCGGAGGAACATTGAAGAGAGGTGCTCGAAATTATAGTATTGCAAATAAAAATGAAATCCAGACAACGAGGCAACTCTATCACTGGGCATCAGAAACATATAAAACCACCATACATTATGCTTACGCAGATGCTGACGAATACAAAAACGTTAAAGAAAAGCTATTTTCAAGATATAAAGAAGCTCAAACTATAACAGGAACTCAAGGCTTTCATTCATTCATTCCAATAATTGAAACTTTTGTACATGTGCGCAGATATTCTGACTGTACCAAATTTGAGCAGCGCAAAATTTCTTACAAATAATTAACTTAGAAAAAATGTAAATAAAATAAAACACAAATTAATAAAAACTTGGCAAATAATATAAACAATTGTTGATGGTTTTTTATTTGTAAACATTTAAAAAATGTTAGAATTGTTGAACTATTTTGTAAATTTGTAAGAATGTGACCTGATATTTTCGCTGTTATTCGAATTATTGCAAAAACTTTCGGTACGTATTACTAGAAGTGACACTACTTAAAAAATTATATAAAAAAAACTAAAAAAGAACCCATTTTACTTTTTGGATATTGTATAGGTGAAGGATAAACCTTTCTAAAAAAATAATACATTGTAAAAAAACCCTTGATCTTTTTGGTTTTTTCGTTATTTAAATTTTTTTACCATGTATTTTTTTTCATAAAGTCTGTTAAAATATCTTTTTAATGATACCAAGATCATGGAAATCGGTTCAGCCGATTCTGAGTTATTGCATTTTAAATGGAGCACTCTCCCACTATGCCACGCCCAAAAAATTGCAAAACAGTAATTTCTAAAAATGAGGGTTTGTTTGTATTGATCAAATTTAGCTATGAACAAAATTTCATCGATATCTGAGGGGGTCGGGTTCAATGCATCTCGATTTTTACATGAAATTCATCATAACTCAATGTTATAACAGCCAAGTGTCTGTCCACGGTTCTAACCGCTACATGATTAAAACCTTTTGTTCAAACTGCGCTGGTTAGCATAATACATCCGAAAGAATCTACCCCTAAGTGTGCAAATTTTATAGGCTCACACAAATCACCATTCGACCAATGTCCAAGTATGTTAAATTATCTAAATAATAGACATCGTACCCAACCAGCTCCAAGATGACCAGTACGTGCTAATTCAGGAGTTCCTTCTACCGGAAATTATAACAACAGTTTTCCTAATACACAGCGACAAAGTGCTCCAACTACTTTTAGTAACTGGCAAGCTCAAAGTAGATATTATAACAAGAGTAGCAGCAGTAACAACGCTAGCAATAAGAACAAAGCTAACATTAATAACAGATCAAATGATCTAATGATTTATTCTCTCTTGAAGAAATAAAGAATTTAACTTTAGAATTAATTACACTGTCCAACAGCATTTTTGGAACAGAATAGCGACCCTATAATTCTGAAAGGGTATGTTGAGTAGATCATTTTTGTAGAACAAACTTATGGTCCAGCACGTCTGAGTATTTTTTTACAGTGAGTCAAACTTTTCATTTTTTGGTCGAAGGGAGCATTATACTTTATGAAAAAAATGCTGTAAGTTAATGTCTGAGAGAATTCTTATGGTCAGAGTTGTATTTTGGAATTGTATGAGGATTATTTTTGTGGAAGATCTTAACCCTCTAACTGGTCTCTTTATGGGTCAATTTGACCCTTTTTTCGAGAAAATCAAAAAATATCCTTTAAAAAAGGACATTTAAGGATTAAAATATTCGACGAAAATGTTTGCCGAAAAGTAGGGGTCACCAAAGACAGCATTGTTGTAAATAAAGCTCTTTATGCTTAATTAGTAAAATTATACACCAACATATACAAAACAGGTAAAAACGGTGTCAAGTTCGGCCGGGCCAAACACTGAGTTCTCGCGTCTAGTCAGCTGTGACTTACAAATCGGGTGTGATATTTATTAAAATTAATAATAAAAAATAAAAGAAAAAATTCAAGCATAATTGAGCTACTAAGCAGTAAATATCGGGTGTGATTTTTACTAAAATTAATATAAAAAAAGAAAAATTAAAGCTTAAATAAGCATGGCGGATTCTGTTTGCAAATTAAGAGATTGGTTTTGTTTTATTTGTGGACATTTTACGCACCATCAAAGCAGAAGAAAGATATTGCCTACAATTGAAGAACCATATTTTCTTTTCTTTGGAATACGATTTTTATCTGAAGCTTGGATACCAAAAACCGTATGTACTAGTTGCGAAAGTGGTCTTTTGACCTGGTACAAAGGCGGTACTAATGAGCTGCCATTTTCTGCGCCTATTACATGGATTGAACCTGAAGATCACAAATCAGATACCTGCTATTTTTGCGTAAATTACAAATTTGGTAGAAGCCAAAGGCACTACGCGACAATGACATACGAAGCAACAAATAATGTCATTTTACCGGAAGTGCACTGTGAAGGTGTTCCGGTGCCTCAACCGCCTACACATACATTTTCGGCCAATATGACAGTCGCCAATACAGAAATAACAGCGGCGGTTGAAAACATATCAGGTATAAGTTACTTGCATCTTGATGGTTTAAACATATGTCCTAATTTGGTAGACCAAGCTTGTTTTGAAGATCTTTTAAGAGATTTAGGACTAACAAAAGAGAAAGCTGAAATATTATGTTCCAGATTGAAAAACAGGAATTTGATAAAAGCCGATGTAAAAGTTACATTTCCAAGAAAAAGACACGCCGATCTGGAAAGTTATTTTAAAAAATCAGAAGAACTTGTATACTGTTGCAGTATTGAAGAGGTTCTAAAATATCTAAAGCTTCCACTGGACTCTTCCGCTTGGCGACTATTTATAGATAGTTCAAAACACAGCTTAAAAGCAGTTTTACTGCACAATATAAATCAACATCCATCAATACCGGTTGCGTATTCCACAAAAAAGGAGGAAACTTACGCAAATATTTCAAATCTCTTAAATAAAATTGAATACTATAAACATAAATGGGAAGTATGCGCAGACCTCAAAATGATTGCAATATTGACTGGAATGCAAACAGGATACTCAAAATATATGTGCTTTCTTTGTAAATGGGATTCACGTGCTACCAGCAGCCATTATCATATTAAATATTTCGAAGAACGTAAAGAAAATATTATTGGTGACTTAAATGTAATCCATGAATCCCTTGTCCCAAAAGATAAGGTCATACTTCCACCGCTGCATATTAAGTTGGGCGTGGTGAAAAATTTTATTAAAAGCTTAAATACACAAGGAATTTCTTTCAAACGCATTCAAACATTTTTCCCCAGATTATCTGCAGCAAAATTAAAAGAAGGTAACATACGGTTTTAAGAAATAATTTATTTCATTCAATGTAAATTACCTTTTCTAGGAATGCTCGTTGGACGCCGATATAAGAAAATTATTACAAGATGAAGAATTTTATGGTCATCTGTCGGATATGCAAAAGACAGCATTTGACTTTATGCAGCTGGTTATATCAGAATTCCTTGGAAACTCAAAAGCAAAAAATTATGCAGAAAATATTGAAAGCATGCTAGTCGGTTTTAACAATATTGGCGTTAAGATGTCACTAAAGCTGCATTTTCTGCACTCTCATCTCAATTTTTTTAAAGATAACCTTGGAGCGGTTTCAGATGAACACGGTGAAAGGTTTCATCAGGATATAAAGGTATTGGAAGAAAGATTCAAAGGGAAATCCCAAAGTGTAATGCTTGCTGAATCGGAACATTCACGTCAAGCTAGATACAGGAAAGCGTATTAAGTTTAATCTTTAATCCGTTGTCATACTACTGCTATTTCCCAATTCCCTTTTACTCGAAAATTTGAAGCAAAAAAATAAATATGTACATACTATAATAAACCAGTATTAAAACAAAATTATAATTTTTTTATAGAAGTTGGCGTGTAATTTTGCCAATTAATCGTAAAGAGCTGAAATTTTTCGGCAAACATTTTCGTAGAATATTTTAATCCTTAAATGTCCTTTTTTAAAGGATATTTTTTGATTTTCTCGAAAAAAAGGGTCAAATTGACCCATAAAGAGACCAATTAGAGGGTTAAGGTCTTCCACAAAAATAATCCTCATACAATTCTACAATACAACTCTGACCATAAGAATTCTCTCAGACATTAACTTACAGCATTTTTTTTCATAAAGTATAATGCTTCCTTCGACCAAAAAATGAAAATTTTGACCCACTTTAAAAAAATACTCAGACGTGCTGGACCATAAGTTTGTTCTACAAAAATGATCTACTCAACATACCCTTTCAGAATTATGGGGTCGCTATTCTGTTCCATTCAAAAGGTCTTAATTTGTTGGACAGTGTTATAAATCTTAGAAATTGTAAAAATAAGGCAGATCAGTTTGAGGTCATCACTAACCTCGCATGGAAATTATTAGCATAATGGAACACAATGGAATTAATATAATATCTAGGAATGCAAGAGGCATTCGAAATAAATATTTAGAATTATTTCAATTTTTACTTAGCCATAGTATCCATATATGTTTAGTATCCGAAACTTGTCTTAATTCAAATTTATCTATAGAAAACAATCAATCAATCAAACGATATAATCATAGGTCGAGGGGGAGGTGTAGCAATAATTATAAGAAAAAATATTTCTCATCAATTGTAACAATTGCTAACACATCAGTTATTGAAAATATTGGCATCAGACTATTCACTACCTTAGGTCCAATTGATATATACTCCCGTTATTACCCTGGTGGTTCAGCAGGTACGGATGGCGTAAGGAAACAACAATTCGCGCTTAACATTTATAGACTCAGTAGTATCGAAAGGTATCTATTAGGCGGTGATTTTAATAGTAGACGCTGATCTTGGGGATGTATAAGGGCAAATTGCTGGGGCAATTTTTACATGAAAAATTAGAATCATACTATATTAATATCATGTATCCTAGCGATAATACTCACATCCCTTCAAGCGCTAATATGCAAGTCGTAAACGACCTGAGTTCGGACCATCTGCCCGTAAAAATTTAATTAAATAATAATTACAATAACATAAAATTTTTCAAATATAATTTCAGAAATGCTAATTGGAACCAATTCTCCAGATTCTTAAATAGAAACTTAAATTTAGCTGACATCAACAATATTTTGAATTATGAATACATTGATCAGAATATTACAATTTTCGTAAATGGTTTAAATGATGAAATCGCTCATAGTGTGCCTAAGATATATTCCTCATTGAGAGGAAAATCTCTGCCCTATAATTTTAGGTATATGATACAATGCTGAGACGGTTATCGACGGGATTGGCGAAGATAGAGAAATTTAATCGACTTTTATCAGATGAAAATATTTAATCTTAGAATTCATGAGCAAATATGATTCATTTAAAAATAAATAGCGGGATTCTTCATTACCAAGGCTTGATAAAGGCTCTTCGCCCTTCTTGAACCTTAGGCCGAGGCCACGCAATGACCGGCAAAGCGGCAAGCGGCAGAGCGGTGAGCGACAGAGCGGCGAGTTTGAGCGGCAACTGGCTTATTACTGAGCGTCATTTCTGAGCGGTTTGTTGTCAAAATTCCATTGTCAATGTTATTATTTATTATTTATATAAAAAGTTTTTATAATAAAAGCAAAATATTTTCACCATTTTATGATTTTTATATATGTCTGACTACATTTTAACCTTTTTATCGATTGAAAAACAACACAAAAATGGTTGTCGTTAAGATAACAACAACAGCTGATTTTAACAATAGCGAATATCGTTTAAAAATTTTACTGAATACCAAAATTGATAATTTTGTTGTTTTCTTTTTCTAACGATTCGATTATCGTTAAAAAAAAAGTTACTGAATCGCGCTACAGGTTGACAAAACAAAGAAAAACCATTTTTTTCCATTTTTATTCCTTGCCGCTCAGAAAATAACTAAAAATTAGAACAAGTTCTATTCCTGAGCGGCGCCGCTTAGACGCTCAGAAATACCGCTCATTGTATGGCCACTTCAGTAGTATTTCATATGTTTTAATTTTTTTCCGCTCATCGCTCTGCCGCTCGCCGCTTTGCCGCTCATTGCGTGGCCTCGGCCTTACGAAAGTCTTATGAAAGAAGGCTAACAACATTCCTATTCTAAAACAAAAGGGTTCTCGATACACGACCAATCAAGAAATGGTGATATTTTAGCGCATATATTTGCCACTTATCATTCCTCTTCATCCCATCGAGCGACCCAATTACGACATTGTTAGTGAATGACACTAAGGAATCGTATAGATCGTTAAGAGTTTATCCATTGGATATATATTTAATAAATAGTTCTCAAGTTTCTTATATATTAAAAACTTAAAAAAATAAAAAATCGTAAAATTATAATCTATAATTTTAATAGGCAAGACGATTCCTTGTGACTGATGTTTTGTTCTACCGTTTTATGTCGATTTTGACCAAACGTATATCATTTGGAAGCTATTTCCTTTTAGCCGATATGCAGATTTATAGATTTTTTAATTTTTTCCTTTATTTTGAGTAAATTGCATTTAAAGTTGCTACAAACACATACATAAAATTATACAATGCTATGTGTATGTTTATGAAATTTGTTAATGGGTTTGTAATAAAAATGAGTTTGTTTTTTGTGTTGATTTGTGAATTGGCTATAATTGATAAGCATACTTTTAGGGTCTTTATTTAATGACAAAAAAAAATTCCTAGAATTTGCGCTCGAATTTCGAGAGCTCGAATCTGCTAGTAATAATAAAAAATGCCTAAAGCACAAAGGTATTCAATTTCTAACAATTATAGTAAATTCCTATCTAAAGCACAGCTATTTTCCCCCAAAATGTAAGGAGGCTAAAGCTATTCCATTTAAAAAGCCTGATAAACAATCTGATTGTCCATCTGTATATCGTCCTATTAGCTTATTGCCGAGTATAACTAAAATTTTGGAAAAAGTCATTAAAGTTAAATTGACGGATTTTATGGAAGCCAATAATGTTATTCCACCTCAACAATTTGGGTTCCGCCATTCTGAAAGTCATCCTATAACGGCAGGTTGTCCCCAAGGGTCATGTTTATCCCATGTCCTTTATAATTTATATACATCTGATTTTCCTCAAATGGACTACTGTACTATATCAATAATCGTTGGTGACACAGCAGTCCCAAGCTCGGAAATTATGATATAATAGCTAATCTACATAGAGCATCATCTGATAGTTTATCTTATTTCAATAATTGGAAAATTGTGTTAAATTGTGAAAAAAAACAAGCGATGTATTTTACAAGGAAACGAAAGGAATATTATGCTGAATCTGAAATGAAGTTTAAGGATCATATCCTTTATCCGTATCCTATACCCTTTTATCAATAGGGAATCTTGCCTTAAAATTAATAATAAAAAACTCATCATAAAGTCCATTTTCCACACTGTAATATTCTATGCAGCCCCCGTTTGGTGTACTAGCGCATCTTGCCATATTAAAAAACTGCAAATAGCCCAAAATCAGTCGTTAAAACTTATATATAACCTACCTCGGTTTTTTCTACCACACGCTTTCATGATATTGCGGGCCTGGAATTAGTTTCAGACAAGATAAACTGGCTTACACAAAACTTTAATACCAGATGTCTGTATTCTGATTTCGTGCAAATTAATGAGCTAGTATCATTTTAGGTTTTATCTAGTCTGTACTTAAGTAGTATAAGTAGTTTTAAAAAAATAAAAATTCAAATAGGTTTTTGTATAATTTTCTCCTCCAATTAAAAAATAATACTGAATATATGTAAATTGAAATGTTGTAAATATAAATCTATTATTTAGCTGAAAAAGAAAAATCTTGGACATGTAAATATGTAATTTAAATTAAAACAAGTAAGAAAATTATAGTCGGTCTGGACCGACTATACGATACCCTATACCATGGTTTAGACCCCCTATCGTTTCGGTCCAACTAATTGGATATAGAAAATAAGCATAAACCAAGTTGGAGTGGCATTGTTATATATTCTTTTGGCTGCAGATATGAAAAAGATAATATCGGGTGCTATATTTATATGGAGAGTAGATCGAAAAATGGACCGATCCTGACCGTATTTGGTAAAGTCACTTGTATTTTGAAAAAAAAATATATACAAACCAAATTTGAGAAAAATCTGTGCAATATTTTTGTTTTTTTAATAAATTTAAACGAAGATCGGGAAGCAGCTCTATATGGTATTTATCTATAGGTATTATTTTTGGACCACTGACCAATGGATATAATAAACACATACAAACCCATTTTGACTGAGATCTATATAATAATTTGGATCTTATGTCAATTTATGTCGATTTCATAGGGGTCATTTGTATGGGGGCTAGGTCTGACCATGGACCGAATTTCACCAATTTCAATAGCGTTCATTCAATGGCCGATAGAATCTGATATACCAAATTTCATCAAAATATATTCATATTTGCGACCTGTAGTTAGATTACAAGGTTTACATGGACACACAGACAGACGGACGGACGGACGGACATCGTTAAATCGCCTCAGAAAGTGATTCTAAGTCGATCGGTATAATAAAGATGGGCTTAGGTCAGATATTTTTGGTAGTTACAAACAGCAGCACAAAGTCATTATACAAAACCACATAGTGGTATAGGGTATAATGAAAATGTAAATATTATGGATAAATAAATGAATTGAATTATTAATTTTTGCGCCTGCAGATCTGAAAAAGTTCATGTCGGATGCTATACGTATATGGGGACTACGTCGAGAAATGTACCTGACCTAACCATACTTGGTAAATACACTAATTTTTTGGAAAATCATGCACAAACCAAATTAAAAAAAATCTATGCAACATTTTAATCTTTGTGAGAGGTTTAAGCCTAAGTAAAGATCGGGAAGCAGCTTCACATGAGGCCTATGACTAAGAATTGCCATACAGGGTACTTTTTGGATTCCTGATTAGTGGATGTCACCAACACACTAAAACCCCATTTGCACGAGATCTATACGCTAATTTGGATCTTATGGCAATTTAAGTCGATCACATAGCGGTCATTTGTATGAGGATTTTCACCAGTTTCAACAGAGTGGCCGATATATACAAAATTTCATCAAAATATAGTCAATGTTTAGACCTGCAGATTGATTACAAATGCAAAGACGGACGGACATATAGACAGACGGACGGACGTCATCTATAAATCGACTCAGAACTTTATACGGAAGCAAATGCAATTCATCGGCAAAGTGGTTTCACTGACGCCAAAATGCTGAGCGCGGCAAAACTTTCTCTTACCGCTTCAAGCAAATCATTGGAACGAAATATGGACGATATCGCGCTGTGCCATTCTCAAAAAAATTTGGCAGTAAAATACATATATTTTTGTCAGACGGTGTTTCTTGGCCATGATATTTTCGACGAGTTAATATAACTGAACGATTACTTTCAATGTACAGTATCACTACTAAAATTGTATTGAATTGACGGTTGAGAGATGTGAAACTTGTTAAGTATTGCCATATTGAAAAAAAAAGATGGCGCATCCGAGGAAGTGAGAGAAACAATTCACAATTTTTACAAAACGATATAGCCTTTATTTTCTGCTAGCTTATTAATGATGGTATACTCCTTCCCGTCTCGAAACTTTAGCATACTGGTGACGGATGCCAGCCATATAAAACATTAAGAAATCAAACGTTTGAAGGGTGCAAGGAATAATCAAAGTTCAAACTCATGTGGTATACATTTATCACAGTAGAACTAAATCTTCAAACTCGCAAAAAGTAGAAGTTAAGTTAAACATCGAGCTATCGAAGGGTACTGTAACTGGATCAAAAGTAAAACTTTAAACTCCGCAAAGGTGTGATCGTTAGAACACGAGTAACAAAAGCAAACACTTGAGTGGTACTGTCGCTGTGAGTAAAGTGAAACTTTTGACTCCTATATCTTGCTATCGATCGAGTAGAAGCAAAAATTCAAACTCCCTAAAGGTATTTAAAAATAATCTAGCCCATAAAAATTTTTTTTTATTAAAACTCTTAATTTCCTTATGCATATGAGTTTTGAATCTCTCAGTGTCTGTGCGTGACTTTGTGTGCCAGTTTTAAAATTTATATTTGGCGGCAGCAAGTCTGTGTGCTAAGTTTCAGATTGATTGGATAAGGGGAAATGGGGTTCAAATCACTCCGTGAATGTGCATGACTATGCCTGACTGTGTCTGACTATGTTAAAATTAATCTTTGGCCAGAACAAGTTTCAGAGCAATCGGATGAGGGGAGGTTTTAATCTCTCCGTGACTGTAGGTGACTATGACAAAGTTAATCTTTTTCACAGCAAGTGTATGGACCAAGTTTCAGATCGATCGTGCGAGAGGAAATGACATTTAGATCACTCCGTGACTCCGTGATTCCGTGACAAGACTATGGGCCAAGTTTCGGATCAATTGGATAAGAGGGTTGCCCCAGACAGAAAGATTGAGTTAAAAGAAAGAGTCTAAAGAGCAGAAGTGAACCATCTGGTAACTACATTCTTTGCAAACTTTAGTTAGTTGATGAAATAAAATTTTCTTTCGAGTAAGGAAGCTCCCATCTCTCACCCATCCATTGTCGAATTGAATGATTTTCAGCGTTATCAACTTTGTTCGCAAAAACCCGCTGAGTTTGTTCTGAAAATTACTAAAAACTGCCAAAAGAGTGCTGCGGGATATTTTTCCGGACTACGGAAAATAGTTGTAAATCCTCGGTTATACTTTTTTTAAGTTAAATTGGTTTAATGAGACTGCAGTATATTATATCCAATTAAGATTTAAAATTAGTTTTCACAAAAATTATATTAAATAAGATTGAACGGCCAAGAAATCACAAATTTTAGAGCGGTTTTAGATCGGTCGTAAAAGGGTTAGTTTCATAATAATATTGTTTCAACTATGGCATTCTAGATGTCGCTATACCAAACATCTTATAACCAAAGACTGGAACTTCATGCACTAAAAAAGTGTGTTTCAGGCGCCTAAAATATGCGCAAAAAATCTTTAAATATGCACTAAAAATTAAAAAAATATGCACAAAAAATCTTTAAATATGCACTAAAAATTAAAAAAATATGCATTTACAATTTTTTTAAACTTTTATTTATATCATATTTAAATTCAGAATCTTTGTTCACTTAAAGATAAATACACTGGCGATCACGAAAACCACACCACTTCACTTATGGTACGTAATAAAACGCAAAGCTACTGATCAAAAACCCGAAAACAAAAAATTGATTTCAGCCTTACAATGCGTATGGTACAGCGTTATAAACAAAGAAACCATGAAGGTCCTTGTTGACTCCTTGCCATCAAGGATAATAGCTGTCAAAAAGGCTGTAAGAGGAGTAAAATCGTACTAATGGATTTTTTTTTCGTAATTTGATGTTACTTTTAGTAAAAAAAATTGATTATTAAGAGATATTAAGCAGTTCTATACTAAAAATTAATTTAAAAACAAGCTTATAAAAATTTTGATTTTTCCAATTTTTTTTTTTTTTTTTTTTTGAAAAACTATCGTATATGCAACTTCCAGAAATATATTTCTTATTTTTTACCTTGTGCTTGAATTGAATTTTCTTCATGTTGAAAATTAAATTGTAAGAGAGGATAACATAGTTTTAAGCGTTCTAAAAAAAAATATGCAACTATGAAAAAAAGTAAAATGAAATAATATAAAAAGATATGGCAAAACTTGAATGTTACACAAAATAATGCGAAATATGACACAAAAATATACATTTATAGGAAAATATGCAAAAATATTAATTTTCAGCAAAATATGCAAAAATATGCACTAACGAATCGATGCCATTTTAACGCAAGTTCTTTGATTCGCAAAGATATTTTGTTTATAGTGTGCTTGGACTAACGACAAAAAACATGCATTTGCATGAAGTTCCGCTCTCTGCTTATAAAATTATTTCATACATCTATTATTTCATTTCATTGTTATTACATAAAAACAATATACTACGAGTCGCAAAAAGGAGCTCCGTGAATTTTACTCCATATATTACAATTGAAAGTATCTGGAAGAATACAAGACGGGGTCGTATCTAAAGTGTAGTAAGATGTATAGTTTTTGACATACCAAACCGGTATAATCACGTCGCGGACAGATAAAACATTATTACCGTGTTATCTACTTTTAAACTACACCCGAAATAATACTTGCTACAAAATATGGAAATATTTCTTACAAATTAAATTGATTCATTGTGTTTTTTGTTTTTATTTTTCTATAAAAGCACTATGGTAATAGTTAGTAGCTATCTATCCCCTATGAAGCCTCTTATGGTACTGAGGCATAATTTATAAATTTTAAATTTCAAAAGTTATTAAACTAAAGAATATGTGTTATATCTTAAAAAAGATTCTACTAATTGAAATAAAATTTGGTCTATTTTATATTTTCTTTTATTAAATTGTCAGTTAAATAAATTGTGATTGCAATTTTTTTTGTTAAACAGATATGTGATAAAGTTGCTGAGTTCCAGACGACTGTTATTCCTTGAAACATTTTCCTTTTAGTCTATTTTTTTATTTTTATTTTTTGACATTTGCATTTAAATCACCAAAATGTCACTCTGAATTACAAAATACAAAATATACATACAGACGTTGGTAAGTACGAGTTTGCCAGTAAAATTTAGGCCCAAATGTATTTAGTTTTATTTCATTGCACGTACGAGGGTGGTGTCAGAACGCTCCGACCTAACAAAAAAATTACAGAAATAATTGGAAAAAATATTTGCATTTCTCCACATAAAAAAATTTGAAGTTGGCTATGGGCCAAACTGCAAAAATAAGATTAAAATTTGTTAAGCGAATTATTTACTAACGTTTTGAAAATGTGTTTACGTTAATCTATAATATTAAAAGGCAAGGCGATTTTTAATGACCCCTTTTTCGCCTTTAGTTATCAACCGGATTTGATAACAATATCTTTGCAGATGTGCACCATCTGGTACATTTTTTTGGAGTAACAATCATTTAAAGTAGCTTCTAAGACACACATGGAATATATACTTAAGCTTCAAATAAAAAAAACATGCTTTGCTGTGTGTGTGTTTACGTGTATTGAATTATGAATTGGCTAAAATTGATTAGCATACCTTAAGGCCCTTATTAAATTGTTCATTTACAAACCCATTTTTATATCTTGTGTGTGTTCAACAAATTTTTAAAATTAAATTAAATGAATTCTATTCAAAAATTCACAATTTAATGAATTTTGCTTAAATACTCATAAATTTCTTATATACATATATAGATTAAAAAAACATTTAAAGAAAAAAAATTTATTAAAAAAATTTCTAGAATTTGCACTCCAATTCCGAAGCCGTTGTTAAAATTCACCTATCCCTCCTGAGAGCCTCAAGCTTGCTGTTCGCAAGAGCAAACACAGGTTGTTATTCAGCATTTTTTAAAAATGCTCTGAAATTATATTTTTGATGTGTAAACATCTGTGCACTCAGAGGGGGTAAAATCCAATTTCACAATACAATCCAAAAACAGCGTAACGGAAAATCCGTGTGAGTCATATGTAACTGTATTTGTGTATTTAGTAAGCAGAACCGCCGAGTTCGCTGTCTGTTTAGCAAATTAAAATTTTTTTTTTTAAATTTAAATATTCAAGCTATTGACCGTTAGGTGTGCTTTGAGTTTAACATGTTCACAAACTTACATTTTTTATACCCTATACCACTATGTAGTTTGGGTATAATGACTTTTTGCTGCTGTTTGTAACTAACAAAAATATTTGACCTAGACCCATATTTTATTATACCGATCGAATCAGAATCACTATCTGATTCGATTTTACGATGTCCGTCCGTCCGTCCGTCCGTCTGTGTGTCCATGTAAAGTTTGTAATCAAACTGCAGGTCGCAAGTATGAATATATTGCGATGAAATTTGGTATATAAGCTTTTATCGGCCATAGGATGAACGCTGTTGAAACTGGTGAGAATCGATCCATGTTCAGACCTAGCCCCCATACAAATGACCCCTATGAAATCGACATAAATTGCCATAAGATCCAAATTGTCATATAGGTCTTACTCAAATTTGGTTTGTATGCGTTAATTACATCTATTAATGAGTAGTCCAAAAATGATCCCTATTTGACAACCCTTAGTCATAGGCCCCATAGAGAGCTTCTTCCCGATCTTCACTTAAATCTATCAAAAAACAAAAATGTTACACTGACTCTTCTCAAATTTTGTTTGTATATATTTTTGCAAAATAAAAGAGACTTTACCAAACATGATCAGGATCGGTCCATTTTTGGACCTAGTCCCCATATAGATATAGCATCCGATATGGACTTTTTCATATCTGCAGCCAAAAAAATTAATAAAGATCCCACTCAAATTTAGTTTATGCTTATTTGCTATATCCAGTTAGTTGGGCCTAAGAGATAGGGTCTCTAAACGCATGGTATAGGTTATCGTATAGTCGGTCTAGACCGACTATAATTTTCTTACTTGTTTAATATTCAAGTATATTTGTGATAGACAGACCTTTTTTAGTAAGCAGAACCACTAGGTGTGCTGTGAGTTTAAAAAGCTAAATACTAGGAAAACTTTGAAGAAGTCAAAAATAATTGTTTTTCAGAAAACACCAATTCTATTTCGGAAAGTATCAATTGGGTTTCAGAAAACATTAACTGATTTTCAGAAAATATCAATTGTATTTCAGAAAACATCAATTGACTTTAAGAAGGTATCAATTGAATTTCAGTAAACATCAATTGATTTTCAGTAATAATCAATTGTATTTCAGAAAGCATCAATTGATTTTCAGAAAGTGTCATTTGTATTTCAGAAAATATTAATTTAATTTCAGAAAATATCAATTGTTTTTCAGAAATTATCAAATGTATTTCAGAAAAGTAGTTACACCCAATTGTTTTATGTGTTGATTTGCAGGTATTTTTGTTAGACCACAAATCCGAAAAATTAAATGAAGTTGAAAAAAGAGCGTGGATGATTTTCATATCTTTATGTAAACATTTTTTAGGTAACAAAAGAATTGCTGACTACACTGATGTTGGTAGTGAATTTCTAGAGGTGTATGGAGAAATGGGGTGCATAATGTCAATAAAAATAAATTTTTTGCATTCTCACTTGGAATTCGTCCCAGAATATCTGGGCCAATTTAGTGACGAGCAGGGCGAACGCTTCCACCAAGAGCTATCAACAATGGAAAAGCGGTTCGAAGGAAAAAGTCAAATCAAAATGCTAGCGAATTACTGGTGGTCGCTAAAATGTGAAACCGATGATTTGTCTTACAAACATGCTAGATTAAGTCAAAATTTTTAAAAAATAAACATAAAAACAACTTTAAATTATTTCTCTTTTTTTTAATCATATAATCGAAATCGGTTTTTCATTGTTTACAAAAGGTACTATAACTTTGTCAATTTTTAACCGATTTAAGCAAACTAGCAGTTTGCAGCCCTCGAAATTCGAGTGCAACTTCTAGGAAATTTTATTTTTTCAGTAAATAAAGATGCTAAAAGTATGCTAATCAATTACAGTCAATTCACAAATCAACACAAAACGCAACAAACTCATTATTATTACAAACACATTAACAAATTTATTAAACACACCCATAGCATTGTATAATTTTATGTATGTGTTAGTAGCAAGTGTAAATGCAATTTACTCAAAATAAAGGAAAAATTAAAAAATCTGTAAATCTGCAAAACCGCTAAAAAGAAATACCTTTCATAATCGGGATAAGACGGTAGAACAAAATATCGGTCACCAGAAATCGCCTAGTGTATTAATATTATAGATGAAAGCTCGTTTTACTCAGAAGGATACTGACTTTAAGATTATTGTTCCTTTAAAAGAAAATTTGAAAAAAACTCTCGTAGAAGTTGAAAAAGTTTAAAAAAAACTGAAAAATTTAGATACTATTCAAAAAATCTCTACATATTTATCTTAATAGGATAGTGAAAGTATATATAGTTGGAAAGACAACGTTCGTTTCTTATTGCAATTTTTTCGCATCACAAATCTAAATATAACAGTACCATAAAGAACTGCTCAAAATGAGTAAACTTTTTGTTCGCATGTGCGAACAGCGACCGAAAATGGGTTAAGCAAATTATGCCTCGAGGCATGAACAGACAGACAAGCGTACAACTCGCCAACGATTTTATATTTTATTGGTTTTATTTACTTAATATTTAATTTAAAAAGACAAAGGCTTTTATTTTTTTTTTTTGTAATTATTTATTATTCAATAAATCAGAAAAGAATGACAATATTTTGTTTTGTTCGTTTCTTAAATACACAAAAAAATGCCAAAGGACATTGAGGTATTGAATGTGATATATTAATAGACATTGAGTTCAAATTATTGAATTAAAATATGACATTTAACTGAATGAAAAAAATAAATAGAAATTGAGCCCAAATACAGTTGCGGTAATAGTTATAATGACAAACAAATTATTATTGAACAAAAAATTAAAACGCATAATGATGTTTTAATATTTTAATAATTTTTCATCCGTTTTTAAGCATAATGCTAGCACGGACGAGTGTGAAAATTGGCATAGTTATAGTTCATATGGAAGAGAATTGTAGAATTTAATTAATATATTAATAACAAATAATTTTATAAAAGCCTAAGGGTATGCTAATCAATGTTAGTCAATTCAAAATTCATCGAATTGCATTACAATTGTATATCACACGCCCTGTGTTGAGTTGTGAATTAGCTAAAATTTATTATCGTATCTTTAGGCACTTATAAAATTATTTATTATCAAAAATTTTGTACATATGAAAATTAAAAGAATTTTGAAAGAAAAATAAAATATCCTAGAATTTTCCCTCGAATTTCTAGTGCTGGAATAAGCTAGTATATATTGTAACGCCTGTTACATTTTTTTATTTCAAGAGTACTGAAAATGGCAAGAACTACTGTAGATTATGCTGTGGAACACTATTTTGAAGTTCTATCTATATCAGAGAAGCAAGGAGCAATAACAAAAATTAACCGCGAAGTAAGAATTTGAAAAATAAAATTGACCAAACTGGAAAATGAACGTCGGAATGATAGAATGGCTCAAAACTACAAAAGCCAAGAGCCTTAGAAAGACAACTGGAAGTCATAAAAACCATATCTCGAATCTTTTAGAACAGAAAAGCTACTGCATTGTAAATGACGAAAAATTAGACAAAGCAGACTTCTGCACACTACTTGGTCCTCGATATTACACCGACTTTAGAACAGAAATACTTCTAGATTGGGAATCTTCTATGGAAGCTGTAAAGTTTGGATCGCGATACCTTGTCTGGCAGGCTACTTCTCAATATGGTAAGAAATTCTCTTCGCTTGTAAAGCCAGATACAAATAATTCACAAGCGTACAAGAAAGAGTGCTGAGAAAAGAGATCAATTTCTTTTATGCAAATGCAAGATGGATCAATCTATTTTGGTCTGATTTGCTTCATCTAAATACGCTGAGAAAATAATATTGAATGGTTTAAATCATCTGAACATCAAACCACCCCAAATATCAGAATGCCGGAAAATTGTAAGATATAAGACTCCAACATAAACAGCATTCATATATATGATATATGTGATATAACGGGTGATTTTTTAAGAGCTTGATAACTTTTTTTTAAAAAAAAACGCATAAAATTTGCAAAATCTCATCGGTTCTTTATTTGAAACGTTAGATTGGTCCATGACATTTACTTTTTGAAGATAATTTCATTTAAATGTTGACCGCGGCTGCGTCTTAGGTGGTCCATTCGGAAAGTCCAATTTTGGGCAACTTTTTCGAGCATTTCGGCCGGAATAGCCCGAATTTCTTCGGAAATGTTGTCTTCCAAAGCTGGAATAGTTGCTGGCTTATTTCTGTAGACTTTAGACTTGACGTAGCCCCACAAAAAATAGTCTAAAGGCGTCAAATCGCATGATCTTGGTGGCCAACTTACCGGTCCATTTCTTGAGATGAATTGTTCTCCGAAGTTTTCCCTCAAAATGGCCATAGAATCGCGAGCTGTGTGGCATGTAGCGCCATCTTGTTGAAACCACATGTCAACCAAGTTCAGTTCTTCCATTTTTGGCAACAAAAAGTTTGTTAGCATCGAACGATAGCGATCGCCATTCACCGTAACGTTGCGTCCAACAGCATCTTTGAAAAAATACGGTCCAATGATTCCACCAGCGTACAAACCACACCAAACAGTGCATTTTTCGGGATGCATGGGCAGTTCTTGAACGGCTTCTGGTTGCTCTTCACTCCAAATACGGCAATTTTGCTTATTTACGAAGCCATTCAACCAGAAATGAGCCTCATCGCTGAACAAAATTTGTCGATAAAAAAGCGGATTTTCTGCCAACTTTTCTAGGGCCCATTCACTGAAAATTAGACGTTGTGGCAGATCGTTCGGCTTCAGTTCTTGCACGAGCTGTATTTTATACGGTTTTACACCAAGATCTTTGCGTAAAATCTTCCATGTGGTCGAATAACACAAACCCAATTGCTGCGAACGGCGACGAATCGACATTTCACGGTCTTCAGTAACACTCTCAGAAACAGACGCAATATTCTCTTCTGTACGCACTGTACGCATTCGTGTGGTTGGTTTAATGTCCAATAAAGTAAACTGAGTGCGAAACTTGGTCACAATCGCATTAATTGTTTGCTCACTTGGTCGATTATGTAGACCATAAATCGGACGTAAAGCGCGAAACACATTTCGAACCGAACACTGATTTTGGTAATAAAATTCAATGATTTGCAAGCGTTGCTCATTAGTAAGTCTATTCATGATGAAATGTCAAAGCATACTGAGCATCTTTCTCTTTGACACCATGTCTGAAATCCCACGTGATCTGTCAAATACTAATGCATGAAAATCCTAACCTCAAAAAAATCACCCGTTATATGCTATACAATATTTGAACGGAAATTAAGGAATATGCCAAAAACCGTAAAATATAATATAACAATGTCAAAAGAAAAGACAATATTATCATATTATTGTCTTATAAATTTATTTTTTGATTATAATAATTTTTCTGATAATAATAATAATGAATAACTGATAAGGGCTTAGAATATAAAAAAATAAGTGACGATTTAAATTCTAAAATTATTTTGCTACAAGTTTTATTTTATTGTGATAGCATGATGAATGAAAATCAACTAAAAATATACGTTAAAACAATTAGAATACAAAAAAATACAATAAAATAATATAACAATTACATTTACATTTACATTGACATTAAAATCGATCTAGCGATGTCCGTCTGTCTGCCTGTTGAAAATATTCTGCTGCGCGCAATAGATCGAGTAGATCGCACTGCTTAGGCTTAAAATGTTCCTCATAATCTGCAGCAATTTGGTGTTGAACTCGGAACCTCTAGACCGAAGAGGTGAGGAGTGACGTACAAAAATGTAAAGATACTCCGATAAAATTTTATATAAAAAAACTAAAAATAGTGAAAAATGAAACAGAACGTGTGTTTGCTTGTTGCTGATTTTGTTGTTGTTTTTTTTTTTTTTGACATGTGAACAACAACAAGCAAAAAATATGTATGCATCGCTAGTAAATAAACAATTAAAGATGTGATTCTTTGTTAGAGTCATTACTTTGTATGTGACAGAATTTCATATGATTTTTTCTTTTAATGAGCCAATTGAACTATTGTAGAAAGTGGGACGGAGCTACAATAAAATGTTCAATAAAATGCAAGTGGATGAAACTTATCCTTAAGTGTAATATTCAAAATTGCAAAATTATCCAAAATACAGATATAAGCATGTTTAAACCGCACAGGAGCAATGAGAACCACTCCTATGGAAGCTATGGAGGTTATTCTTAATCTCATCATTTCAGGGGGAAGCTTTTAACTAAGCTCTTGACTTTCACAGACTATACAAATTTAAATAATGTGATCATATAGGACACCTGTAGAGCCTTGATAAAGCCAAAAGTATCAAAGATATGACTTTATATAGTGATCGGATAGATCCTCTATTGGAACTTGAAAAGAACTACACTGTCCATATCCCGAGCAGATTTGATTGGGAATCTAATCCGACATAGCTACGATGAATACGCCCAGAAGTGGTACAGTTTCGGATCCAAAACAAGGGAAGGAGTAGGAGTGGGGGCTTACGGACCCAGGTGCAAACTCCACATCCCCATATGTAATGAATCCACAATACAGTGGAACTATACGCACTCTATGTAACTACTGGTAAATTAATGGAAAAAAAACCTAAAAAGGACGAAGATAAATCTTATGTTGGATAGCCAGCCTGTTCCAAAAGCACTGGACAAATTAGTACACCACTATAAATCCGTGCTCGAAAGACATATCGACCTAAATAAACTAGCTGAACTTAATAAGGTGACGCTTATACGGATAGCAATGGCTATGAAGGAAATGAGAAAGACGACGAACAGGCAGGACGAGGAGCGGAAAGACCATTCATTGGTCCAAATCCTCAATTCCGATTTACTATAAAAGACAGAACCGAGAACATCGACAGATGGATTAGGGATGAGTCAGTAGATCATTAGACAAACACTACTTTAAAAGTCAAAAAAATTCTTGCATCGGAGCGAAAAAAGGAGCGGGGATGCCCTAATATTGAACAGATCCATTGCACTATGAGTGCAATTACGGTTTATTCAAAATGCATTTGGCTGAAGATAAAACGTGCTGATAGTGGCAAAATTTCCAGCGTGTACGGATCTAAGGTACAAACTTTTTGCTGAATCTGAAATAAGGGCGGAGGTATATAAAACATTGGCGATGAAGGACATCATCGGGTTCCTAAATACTGTAATGGACTAATAAACCAGGAGGGAACACAAAACTGAAAGAGGGTGCGCAATAGATCTACTTAGGGAAGAGGAAATGACACTCAACCCGGAGACATCGAAAATCGTAAAAGCGATTCCGATATAACAAGCAATTGTAGAGGAAATCTTTTATAAATTGTGTAACGAAAATCATGATGTGAGTTATAAACAATCGGCTTTTTTGTTCTTGGACAGAACGCTTTAAATATAATCACTATTTAAATATAAATGGAAATCAAAAAGTAGACCAATTTGCAAAAAATTTTTTAACCTTCATCTCACCCTCAAAAAGACTTACGTTGTTTACCCTCGTGTGTCGTTTTCCACACATACGGGATGTCTACATATTTTGCACTAGCAACATATATTTTTTTTTAGCCCTCGAAATTCGAGTGCAAATTCTAGGATATTGTATATTTTTAAATTAAATAAAGACCCTAAAGGTATGCTAATCGATTATAGCCAAATCACAAATCAACACAAAAAACAAACTCATTTTTATTACAAACACATTAACAAATTTAATAAACACACACATAGCATTGTATAATTTTGTGTATGTGTTAGTAGCAACTTTAAATGCAATTTACTCAAAATAAAGGGAAAAATTTTAAAATCTGAAAATCTGCAAAGCGGCTAAAAAGAAATACCTTTCAAATAATATACGTTGGTAAAAATCGGGATAAAACTAAACATCGACCACAAGAAATCGTCTAGCCCATTAATATTATGGATTTTTATATTTTGGTATCTCATCAAATTAGTTTCTCTTCAATACATTTAAATAAACATTAGGGTTATTAGTATGCTTACATACATATACCTTCTTGGTAGTTTTCGACTTCTCGTAATAACATATGTAACATCTAGCTTTTCCTTCGATATTCAGAGAAATACATTTTGATCTTTTTGGAGGAATGTCGAATGATACTGATGAGCGATCTCCAGATTCTGAAGGTTGACGAAACATTGAAGATATGGAATGTGCTATTGAGCAACTGGGCTCCCCCACTGATTCATTTTGTAAATTGTTGGTAATACAAGAGGTATTCTAAGCTCACGCAAGAAAACTCTTCGCATTGTTTGTTTGTTTGTTTGCTAATTTGGGTAACAACTTTTGGGCAAATTCGCAAGATCAGAAAAACTTGCCCACTGTTATGTTATGACTCTTCACTCTTCGAACGTAATTCAAAACTACACGTTCACCTCAACTTTTTTCAGCTAAACCACCAACTGGTTTACCCAACTATGGTTGCATTTTCTAAACGTAATAAGTTTGAGAGCAAACTATAACCCAAAATTTAATTACATATCGGCTTAGAAGGCATATGTTGTTGAAACTTGCATCTCCTATGAAAACATAGCAATTGTTCGTCAACTGTAACACATTCAGATGGTTTGCAGTATAAATAGTTCAGACCATTTGTCGAATATTTCACGAATTGCACCAAATTAGTCCGTAATGCTTTCTTGATGTCTGCTTATAATGTTATCGAACCAAATAACACTATTCATGAATTGAAATGTTAGAAGATTAGTTAGAAGCATAGACCTGTAAAGTCCAGCCAAAATAGGAACACCCACATATGCATGTAACAAGTTTGAGTCGATTTCGGTATAGCTTTCACAGCATTGTTCTTTTGCATATGAATTGATCACTTCAGAATAACATTATCAATTGTTTATATTGTATAATAGGTACACAGTTTGTCATAACATCAATAGGAATTTACATTTGATGGCAAAAAATTATGTTCCTAGTACAAAATATATATAAATTACATATGTGTGGAAAACCACACACCAGGGTAAGCAACGTCATTTTTTAAATATCTCGTTGTAAAAAAATATTTTTGAATCAATTAATACGTTTTCTGTATAAAATTGATGCGACAGCAAAAGTCAAGAAATTTCATGAACATCGCTTAATTATTATTTTTCTGTGTACAAAATATTTTCATATTGTGTGGTTTTCCACACAAGGGTGAGATGAAGGTTAAATGACCCAATGTCTACAGAATTTAAATATCAATTCTCAGACTATAGACAATCAATTAAAAAATAAGTTTTTGACCTCTGGAATGATTTTTGGCGCAATAATAATGAAACAAAATTGTATAAAGTACAAAAGAATGTACATCCTAAGTTTACAACACAAAATTTCCCTAAGGCTGATTATATTAAACTTACTAGGCTTAAAATTGGCCATTGCTTATTTTCCCATAAACATATTATTGAGAAAAGTCCGCCTCCTATTTGTATATGTGGTCAATCGCTAAATGTATATCATATATTTAATGAGTGTAGATTTCTTTCGGAAAAACGATTAAAATATGGAATACATCATATAGAAACCCTTGCAAATGAAGACGTTTATAAAAATGTTAAGAAATTCTTAATTGAAATAGGTACTTATAAATAAATATATTGTGTAAATAATATGATATAAGTACTTAATAATGTATGGCCTATATAACCATAATGTGTTGGGGCCTTTCAAAATCCTAAATAAATAATAATCACTATTCATCAGCTGTTTTCGGCCGCCTACAAATGTGGAAAGCCGGTTAATTCTGTTAACACCCACGTAGAATACTAGAAAATATAAAACACCAACCGTAATACAGTAAAGAATTACTATAGCGGACCTACTGCAAATTGAAATATTCCTATTTCTATTTTTATTTATTTTTTGCATGTATTTTAACACATTTTTGAATATGTCCGTTTTTGCGTCAGTACTTTTAATTTAAGCAAATGATTGTAACACAGCAGAAAATATGTGTAAGAATGAATTTTAAGGTCCTAACCAGACTAAACAAAGAACCTGAATTTCAGTAACACCCCTCTGGTACAAATATTTTATGATTTAATCCAACTCTCTATTAGCGTACAATAAAGCCAGTATATATACAAAAAAAAATGTAAAATGGAATTAACAACAACATGGTGATGATGTTAGAACCAAATAATAACAACATTAATATGTGCAATAGCATATTATAAATGTTTGCAATTTGCAACATAATGGTCTGTCAGTTTTGCGAGTCCCCACTATGAATTGTCCGTTTATATTCCTGCCTGTATATATGCTTGTTTGTCTTGGAGAGTTTCTTTGTTGTTCTTGTTGTTGTTCTTGTTATTATTGTTGTTGGTTGCGACATTTCCAAACGAGCACACTTCATTACGTGAATTTTTCGGAACCCTTGCCTTTTGCATTCTTACTCATGCAACAACAAAGAGTCATCATATCAAGAAACTGCTTTACACATAAGATAGTTGGTTGTTATTTACTTGATTGTACGCTAGTTTTCGGTAGTTTTTTTTTTACACATTTCACCATGAAGTAAAACGCCGAAGTAAAAAAACCAAAAAAAAAAAAGGAGACAAAACGAAAAAGAAACAACGTTTTTCAACAAAATAAATGAGGGTGTATAGTGCAAATGGAATTGCTTGTGCAATATTCAGCCATTGTAAATGAGAATTTGTGTACTTTTTGTTATCTTTTTCGACGTTAGGCTGAAAAATGCACTTGCACTCCATAATATGATAACATACATGTGTGTGTACGGTTTGAACAATGGGTGATGGCAGTGGTGATATTCGAATTTTTTAACAACCGGTACGCATGGAAAAAAATCTATTGTAGGTTATATTTACTTCATAATAGTTATTTATTTACATATTTACATAAGAAATACATATATTATATATAATAGTATAAAAAATAGTATATAAAATTAATTCAATAATTTCCAAATTAAATTTTGGTTTTGGGACGGCAAATTAGGTGCGGCTGCTTTGACACGTTTGTCACTTGCCATATGATGCCCTTCTCGCAACCATAATTTAACATATGGTGTTGCATCAAAATCCTCAATCGATTTTCCCATTAAATTTATTGTCATTAAATGACTTGTTGTTTCAATTAACAACGAATTTCTCTTATCATAAATGATATTGTTCATTGTGCTGAATCCTCTTTCAGCTTCTGCGGAATTAACAGCAATTACATTTAAAATTCTTTTTGCTCTCAAAATAGTATTAATATTTTTAGATTCTCTATCTCGCACATCAACAAAATCTCGAAAATCATTTACTGAAATGATGTATTTGATTATTTTATTTAACTGCTCTAACCTATTTTCACCTTCAATCCATGGTGCTTCAAAAATATCACCCGGCCATGTTTCTGGATTTAATAAATTAAAGCAATTTAAGAGATTATTATAGTTTTCATTTTTATCGTCTAATAGCAAACGCGTTTTCATATGTTTTTCTAAACAATCAAAAAATTTATCTCTCGAAACAACAATTGATGTTTTTTTTCTATTAATTTCAAATGGAATATTGTATTTTTTCGTTTTAATAATATCATCTGCTTCTTTTTCATATGTTCCTTTATTTAATTTTAAATGTTGGAATAGATTTATCGTTCGCCTTATCAATCTATCAGCTCTAATCAATGAAATATCTCTTTCTTGTAAAGCTGTAGACAGTACAGAAATTTCTTCTAATATGTCGTTTATTAAACCTAAATCTTTTAAAAAGTTTTCATTTGTGAAATATGACATTATTCCAATTTCTTTATTTTGACTAAAGTGAATATATAAGGCCTGATATGATTTCCAAACTGCTTTGGCGGTCCTAGCGCTACAGGCTGCCCATCGAGGACCAAATATTCTACCTATTTTGTGTACTTCAGTGCCAAGTTCTTTAGAAACATTATTTAATTCTCGTTGATGTTTATTTGAAGTATGATAATACGAATAAAGTTTATCGAGAAAATATCTAAAGTTATTTACTTCATTTACTTCTTTGATAACATCATCTAGAGTTAACTGAATACGATGAGCTAAACAGTGACAGATGCTAATACCTGGAAAATGTTCTAAAATTCTTGCAGAAACTCCAGCCTTTTTTCCTAACATTACACTAGCACCGTCTGAGCAAAATCCAATAAGATTTTCATGTAAATATTTTTCATTAAAACCATGTTTTTCAAGAACTGATATTAAGGTTTTAAAAATTATTTCTGATGTTGTTCCTTCTAATTCGACAAGATCAATAAAAACTGTTACACTGTCATCGGAATCTTGAATTTCAGATTTCAAATAAACTACTAAAACGCTTTTGTGTGAAACAGTTGAGGCTTCATCAACAATAATTGAAATTTTACAACCTGTATTTATCAGTTTTCCAAAAATAATTCTTCTTATTTCTGTAGATATAAGCTTTGCGACAAGTGGAACTATAAATCTGGAATGTAATGAAAATCCAAAATCTACATTATTTTTTTTCTGTCAATCAATTAATTTTTTAAAATCACTGAATGGGTAATTGTTTTTAATTATGAAATAGATAGTATTAAAAATGTTTACTGTGCTGTTTAAATACTTTTCATTAGCCACATCGAAAGATTTGGAAATTATATTTGTTTCACCAATTTTTATTATTTCCCCAGCTTTTTTATGTGAAGCTGATTCATTGTGTTCCTTCAATTTTTTTCTCATTGATGATTGTAAATTTTCTTTGTTCGAGCCATGAGCTTTGACAGAACATGATTTCCACTCCACAGAAATGTGTAAATGTTTAGCAGTTTCTAAATTTAACGATTCTACTTTCGAACACCACTGACATCCCACATTTTCATCGCTAACAACAATAAGCCACTCGTATTTAGTTTTAAAATAATTTAGTTGTTTATAATTCCAAAAATGTAATAACGCAGCATCACGAGACGTTCCAACTTTTTCCGATTGGTGTTGAACTTCAGAAGTATCATTTTTTTCTTTTACCTCAGCTTGCTGTTCAGGATTTTTGGTTATTTTTATAGATTTGCTAAAAAACTCATCCAAATTACCTTGCCTTTTCATTCTTAGGTTGAAACAAACAAAATATTTAATAATTAATTAATAATTAATTTGAAATTTAAATTAATTTAAAAACTTCATACTTGCACGTTAAAACTGAATTTAATAGAGATTAAAAGTAAGGGATAACCATTCACCATAAAAATATTTATACTACTAAACTTTTTATTTAGAGTAAATATATCAAAATAAAAATGTATTCAAAAAGGGAAATTCCCTTTTTATTAAAAGAAAAATATTTTTTTTACAGAATTTTCCGTTAACCCTTTCAAGCTTAGTGGTTACATACTTTTACTTAAAAACATACTTTTTTTTTAATATACAACAACCGGTACGGAAAATTTTAAAAATGTTAACAACCGGTACGAGCGTACCGCCCCGTACCGGCTGAATATCACCACTGGGTGATGGTAATATTTTGCACCATAACTAATCATAAGGAGCTAAAGGCGCCCATTGAAGAATTTAAACACTTTAAATTACAACCATTGCCATCAAACTGTTAACCATTTCTATTTACGATGCTTAGATTTCGAAATAAAAGCGAATTTATGTTCCCCTCCATAATTTAAAAGTTTTCGATCTGACGACTCTAAAAGTAGTAGGCGCCCAATTTATGTGGAATAATTTGGTTAGTGGGAAAAAAATCTACCGTTTAGCTCTATAACGCTTAGTTTTTGAAATATAAACGATTATATTTAATACCGAAAATATATAAATACGTAAACATGTGAGTGGTAATTAATCAGCTTTTTACATTCACCGGATCAGTTAGCAAGCGATATGTTGCTACATATTAAGATTTCACTAAAAAAAAGTTCATGAATATATTGTTCTATATATTGTCCATCGCAGTCAATGACATTTCCCCATCCTTCAGTCTATTTATAGGTTTCTTGCCATCTTTTGCTACCTTCAATCGAAATAAAGCGTCTATATTGTACCTCAGGTAGGTGAGAATTTCCCATCAGTTATTATCCAAATATTTTGAATCTGGTAGCGCAAGATGTAGGCGAGCATTATCGTGCTGTATGTTTGATCATCCATTATTCTTCTTTCAATGCACAGTTCAAGCACATCATTTATATTCAACACGACTCCCCTGTGGTGGGTTCACCCCATTTTAACAGCCTATAATATACTGCATGGTTCTAATCCCACCAAGTGCAGATCATTACCTTGGCACTATGCACATTCGACTTTGCCGTTGATATTCTTTGTTGTCTGGGCTTCACATATGATTACGCTTCGGGTCATCCCAATGAATTCACATTTCGTCACCAGTAATAATTTGATAGAAAAATGATATCCGACATGCACAGTCGCCATTCGATGTCTATCCGCTTCCATTCGCTTCATTTCATTGAATTTTATATGAACAGGAATCTACTTGTCTTCTCTATAAAAATCATTACTTTTAAAGCGTCCATTCCAGAATTCCCATAGATGCCGTATTATTCATCACAAATTTCCTACAGCAATCGAGGACTTTCAACAGCAGTTTTTTCGAATTATAAATCATGTGAGTCCGATAACAGGGGATGTGTAAACATCTACTAATTAAAGATTTTTTTTATGTAAATTTGTGGGGTTGTTGAATTATGCATATGTTATACGTTTATATTGTGAAATTTTTAACATTTTACAGTAAAGGGTTGTTGAATTAGCTGAAACAATTTTATATCATAATTTTTTCACCAATAAAATCATAAGTCACACCGATTTGCTTTAAGGCTAACAGCGTAACATGTAAACTCACATGTTACGCTGTTTTTGTGATTGTATTGTGAAATAGAAATGCGCGTATAGATGTTTACATATCAAAAATAAAAGCAAATCTTACCACGAATGCTGCCTATTGGGCACGTATACTGACATGTGTTTTGTGGGGACCAAGTCGAATAACGGAACTTTCGTGACCATGTTTAGTAATGTCACTTAACTTTCTTAAAAATTGAATAAACCATACTAGAAAAATTTCTATATATTTTTATTTTATTTACTTAATTCAGCTACAACAAATGAAACAAAAAATTAAGAATGTTACAAAATTAGTACCGACTTTAAACACAGTTATAAACACTAGCAGATTCCAGCGCTCGAAATTCGAGTGCAATTTCTGAGCAACTTTAAACTTAGCCAATTCACAAACCAACACTTTTTTAGTTTGTTATTGTTGTAAATGAAGATGACAAACTCATTAACAAACACATGAACAAATTTAATAAGCACACACATAGCATATGTATAATTTTATGTATGTGTTGGTTGCAACTTTAAATGCAATTTACTCAAAATAAAGGAAAAAATTTAAAAATCTGTAAATCTGGTGAACAGCAAAGAAATTCTAGCTATCACATAATAATACAAAAAACCGCCAAGCCTATTAGCATTATAGAAAATCGTTAGCGATCAAATAAGTCGTTAATCTTCTTTTAATCACATCAACAGCAACAGATAAATCAGTTTGTATTTTTAAGCTGGCAACTATTTCCAAGCTGGGTGATCACTTAAGCTTTGAAAAAATATATAGAAACCAAACTTGAGAAAAATCTGTGCAATATTTTTGTTTTTTGATAGATTTAAGTGAAGATCGGGAAGCTGCCTATGAATAAGAATTGTCCTATAGGGATTATTTTTGAACCACTGATTAATGGTCCATGCTCAGATCTAGTGCCCATAAAAATGACCCCTATGAAATCGACATAAATTGTTAAATTGGTATAGATCTCAGTCAAATTGGGTTTGTATGTGTTTATTATATCCATTAACCAGAAGTCCAAAAATAAAGCTTATAGGACAATCCTTAGTCATAGGCCCCATATAGGGCTGTTTCCCGATCCTCACTTAAATCTATAAAAAAAAAAACAAAAATATTGCAAAAATTTTTTCAAATATGGTTTTATTTTTATTTATTTATTTTATTTATTTATTTATTGGAACTGCTCCATACACAAGACTAAAAGTCTTATTTTGCAGTATGGAACTGATTGTGTTGAAAATTATAAAATCGTTAATAAATTAATAACTAATTGCAAATTTTCTTTATATAAAATGCAAAGAACAATAAAATTAAAATTAAAGAATAAAGTTGAAATATTTGAAATTTAATTTAATCAAATGTATTATAATATCAAATAATATTTAATGTTTTAAATTGTTATGCCGAAAACAGTTTAAAAATATTTTCTTTAAATTTTCGTGCGTTACTTAAAAGTTGAGAGCTATGGGGTATAGAATTCCAGAGAGATACTGCGAATATGTAGAAATGCCACTCCGATATTAAACTTTTATATCTAATTGATCTAATTCTTTTTCCCCTGCTTATATCTGAAATATAAAGTTTGTCGTACAGATGATCCGGTTTGTGGGTATACACTATTTTATGTAAAAAAACTAAAGCTCTTATATTTAAAAGATTATCTAAAGAAACGCCATATAGCTGCGATGAAAACATAGATACACTAGAACGTCTATTAAGTCCATACACATATCTGATTATGTTGTTAAATGCAACGTTCAATTTCCTTTTACTAATTGTATCACATTTCACAAATAGCTCACAACCATACAGTAAAACAGGCATCAGATAAGTTTTGGCAAGTAGGATTCTTATTCTCATAGGTGTACAATGCTGGGTTTGCCACAGAGTTCTAGTCATAGAGAAAGTACGACCACAGGCATAGTTAATATGGTTCGACCACGTAAGAGTGTCATTAAAAAAATACCTAGATTCTTAGCAGATTTAACTATTTCAATTTTCTGATTATTTATAATTATATTAGGTGTAATATTTAGTTTGGAAAGTCGCTTTTGAATTACAATGCATTTTGATTTTTTCGGATTTATCTCTAATCCATTTGCCGTTGCCCATGTATAAATACGATGGAGTTGCTGATTAATAGAGATAATACACTGGTCGATTAGGGCATTACTACAGCTGGAATAAAGCTGAACGTCATCCGCATACATTCTTACATTACAGTTTGTTAAAATGCCTGGGAGGTCATTTGAGTACAATGAGAATAATAGTGGCCCAACAATGGACCCCTGAGGTACGCCCCTTACTACAGGCAGTGTCATTGAATTTTGGATTCTAGTTTCAACATACTGATACCTGCCACGTAAGTATGTTGACAATAACTGAGTAGCGGTCGAAGAAAAATTAAAAAAGTTTTTAAGTTTGTAACAAAGAATGTTATGATCCACGGTATTAAACGCTTTTGAATGATCTAAAAGTATTAAAAATGTAGTCTTGCCATCATCAAGTTTCTTCCTAATCTCCTCTGTAACATCAACTAAGGCTGTTAGGCAGCTGTGTTTCCTCCGGAACCCAGATTGACGATCTGTTAGCAAGTTATTGTCATCCAAGAAACTAGTCATTTGTTTGTGCATAATACGCTCGAATACTTTAGAGAGAAATGGAGGAATAGCTATTGGTCTATAATCGGAACCAGCTTTGGGTATTGGAATGATTTTAGCTATTTTCCAATTCGATGGGAAGTGGCTTGAAGTTAATATTTTGTTAAAGAAAAAAGTTATAATTGGAAGCAGCTGAGGTAAAAGAATCTTGAGAAACATAGGATTAATCCCGTCCACTCCTATAGAGTTCGATTTTATAGACAATAAACTAGACAAAACGTCACATTGGTCTACTGCAGCAAAAAAAAAAAATATTCAGCATCGTTATTCGAGTGACTATTGATATAGTAATCTTTATCTGCTTGAACCATAGGAACACTTAAAAACTTTGTATTAATTGTATCTGCATCAACCGAACATGGTTCTCGATGTGTAGATTTACCGATACCAACTTCACGTATCGTTTGCCATGTTCTTTTGGAGCCAATGGCAGAAGAAAATTTTTCACCATAAAAATTGGATTTGGTCTTTTTAATCATTTTATTTGTGTTTCTCTTAGCAGTCAGATAATCATCATGTAATGTTGTTGTTTTAAATCTTTTCCAACGTGCATAGACAAAATCTCTTTGATTGATACAATCTTTAATTTCAGAAGAAAACCAGGGTTTTTGTTTATTACTACTAATCTTCGATTTTATTGGTACAGTTAGAGCGAACAGATAATTTATGTTTTGCTCCAGAAAAGAGAGTTGGTCATCCACAGAATTTAAACAATACAAAGCATTCCAATCAATATTAAAAAATTCTTCCTCAAGGAGTCTAAAATTAATGTTTTTAAAGTCTCGAAAAGTAATCCTCTCAACTTGTATAACAAGTTGGAAATTGTAAGTCATGAAAATAAGATCATGCTTGGAAAAACATGATGCAGACAGTTGATCGTAGAGTAGTATATTAATTTCATTACTCACAAGAAACAAATCCAAAAGCGTATTAATAGTTGTAGTGAAGTGTGTATGATGTAAGATATTAGGTGATATTAAACCAATCGAGGCACATTCATCAGGGAAACTACAGTCTACCAGAATGTTTGAATTAAAATCTCCTGCTATGATAACGTCATCGTACAAAGCTGTTTGCGTTTCCAAAGTTCGAAAAAATCGCCTGGTACAAAGATTCTTATTAGGCCTGTAAACACTCCCTAAAAGCAATTTCCTACCTTCATTATTTACCTCGATAAATAGATACTCAATTATATTTAGAGGATCTGTATTATCTATGTCCTCAAAATCACAATTTTCCTTAGATGTACATTTGATGCTAAAAGAAATCCCCTTTTTTATGTACATAGCAACGCCGCCATATCCATCTTCTCTATCAAAAATTATTTAAATTATATCCATTTAAGGAAACAGAAAAGTCTGTAATTTCGGAATCAAACCATGTTTCCGAAACACATATAAAATCAACACCTGAGTTTGTGTACATATTTTTCAAAATATAAGTAACTTTATTAAATGTGGTCAGGATCGGTCCATTTTTCGACCTAGTCCCCATATATATATAGCACCTGATATGAACTTTTTCATATCTGCAGCCAAAAATTTAATAACAATGCCACTCAAATTTGGCTTATGCTTACTTTCGATATCCAATTAGATGGACCGAAAGGTCTCCGATAGGGTCTCTAAGGCATGGTATAGGGTATCGTATAGTTGGTCTAGACCGACTATAATATTTTTACCTGTTTTGTTTTCCTTTACTTTCCTGTCTACGTGTTCCTACTAAAAAAAAACACAGCATGCAAAATGAAATTATGTCTGCTGTAGTTATACAGTTCAGGCTCAAGAAAAAGCAGCCTCAAATGCCCCTCCATTAGCCGACGTGACGGAGAAGGGGTGCGTGCTACCGCTACCAATACTTATAATCAAAGTTATGAAACCAAAATGGACCATTACATCCAACATACACACGTATATGGAATTTTTGCATTTTTAATACAAAATCTAAGCATTTTATAACATTTCGTTTTACGAAATGATAAAAATTTCTTCATAAATTAAATATTTCATTAATATAGCTTTTGCTCTCTATTAACTTTAAATTTTTATTTTTAATTTATAAAATAATTATAATTTTCATTAAGATATTGTAATCTACAAAAATTCGATTCCCTGGTTTTGGAAATTTAATACTGTTTCTCAAACCGTATGCAGATATATTGAGGACGTAAACTGATGATGTCTAAATTATTTATAGATCTTAGCTTTCTTATATTTTACCTTTTTATTTATTTTATGAAATTTTGCCATATGGTGCCAATTTCTCTATTATTTTGTCAACTTTGCGAGATTATCCAGCCATAGTGCAGAATATGTATGTATTTTATGTTTTTCGGTTAGTTTTTATGTCTAGTAAATATTATTTTTGCTAGTTTGAATGAAAAATATATATGTATGTGCATATTTTTCGTTTTCTTTTATATATATTTTGGAAATTTGGTTGCTTTCGTTTTTTTTTTTTTTTTTTTTAATTCGTTCTTCCTATCAAGCGGAAATATTCACAAAAAGAAAAGTCCTGTTGTTGTAGTAATAAAAACGTTAAATTTAAAGCTTTAGGAAGGCACTTAAAACAACTAACGTACAACAAAATGTTGCAAACTGGCCCCATGAATGAAAAGCGTTAACAAGCATTTTGTGTCTGTCGGTTTGGCCATTCATCTCACAGTGTATATGAATGTGTTTATGTCAAAAAATGGTGCTACTGAAGTGCAAAATTTTACTATTGGAATAAAACATAAAAACGTATATAATACGAGTATATATTTAAAAACTAACTAGATACAGGGTGTTCCAAAAACTTTCCGAAAAAATTAAATGCGCGATAGCTTGGATCAATATGAATATTTTTTGTTCTAGCACCACTGTTCTAACGGCTACCGTTTTCGAGCTATAGCGTCTCAAAAAATAATGCATTTCTAAATACATTTAATTCATTTTAAAACAACTTACTTTTTTTAAACATTTTTATCCGAGTTATGTGTCAAAAAAAAATTGTGAAATTTGTTTTCCATTTTTCTTTGTTTTCGTGTACCTTTAAATTCGATTCGCGATTAAATTTTCAAATTCTGAGTATGCGGATTTTATTATGGCAAAGCTGATGGGAATTCATTGGCAGCACAGCGTATGTATGCTGAAGCTTTCCCCCAAAGAGATGTTCCCCACCAAACCATCTTCAACAGTACGTTTGATCGCCTTCGTGAGACAGGTTGCGTTAATAAATGCAGGGGTGACAGAACAAGAGGCTTTCAACAGAATGCAGAAGAAACTGTGTTGGCAGCTGTGTTGCAAGACCCAACAACAAGTGTAAGAAAAATAGCTAAAACAAAGGAAATACCACAATCTCAGGTGTTTAAAATTTTAAAACATCACAAGCTCCATCCGTATCACTACACACCGGTACAATAGGTGATTGTGAAAAGCGAATTGAGTTTTGTACGTTAATGTTGGCGAAAGATACACAAAATAAAAATTTTTTTAAAAAAATTCTATGGACGGATGAATCCATATTCAACCGAGAAGGTATCACAAATTTTTATAATTTACATTTTTTCGCGCAAGAAAATCCGCACAAAAAACGGCAAACAAAGCACCAAAACCGTATTAGTCTCAATGTTTGGGCAGGCCTCATCGGAAATTGCGTTATAGGCCACTTTTTCTTACCAGATCGGTTAAATGCAACATTGTACATGGATTTCCTCCAAAAACTTAGAGACGCTCTCGATAATTTGCCATTAGCAACATTAGCCGGAATTACCTTTCAACAAGACGGTTGTCCCGTACACTCTAGCATTGTAGTCAAGAACTTTTTAAACAGTAGTTTTGGTACAAATTGGATTGGACGCAATGGACCAATCAAATGGCCACCGAGGTCTCCGGATCTAACGCCGTTAGATTTTTATGTTTGGGGTCGGGAAAAGAGTTTGTTTACAATGAAGAAATAATTTCATGCAATCAACTTAAAACTTTCAAACCATTCAGGAAGAAATAACGCTGAATGTTAATACCGCTGAAATTAGGCGACGATATGTAAAATGCACCACCATGCATGGCTCTCATTTTGACCATTTGTAAAAAAAAAATAAAGAAAAAAATGTTTTTAACAATTAATTCTTTGAATTTATTTAAAAATTGAAAGTTTTTGAAATTTAAGAAATGCATTCACAAATGCATTTATCTTTGAGATTCAATAACTCGAAGACGGTAGGGGTTAGAACAGTGGTGCTAGAACAAAAAATATTCATATTGATCCAAGCTATCGCGCATTTAATTTTTTCGGAAAGTTTTCGGCACACCCTGTATATGTACATGATTTCTGTATGATTAAGATGCCGGAAGATATATTTAATGATTTGAAGTAGATATTTCTTGTTTAAATATAGAAACGTTGCACTGAAAATTTTTGTTCACCCTTAAGAAACAAACAAAAAAAAAATGATTTTATATTTTGCTAATTAATGTTGATATCATTTTACTGAAGAGGTGATTAAGCATACAGTTAAGCTACATTAGATGCTCTCAATTCTTTGTTAAATATAATAAACAATGTCACACAGAACACAGCTTAGCAGTCACTATCTATCAGTCTTTTTTAATCTTCTTGTTTTTTTTTAATATATTGTATTAGTTTTATTATTATTTAAATTATATTGAGAGCGATTTTTTATTAACACTTAGCTGCCACTTTCAATAAATAATTTTATTTAAAGTATAAAGAATTTTTGGAATATATTTCCTCCTTGAATTTTCGTAAAATACACAACATTTTCATCGATGTGTAGTTGTTGTATGAAGAGGGTGGCGATAACAATTTATAGTAACCACAGATTGGAATATTGGAACAACAGGCAAGCAGTTATAAACACATGTATGTCTATTAGGGTGGCAGTTATTTCTTTTAGCACTTCTTATATCAGATATAAACAAATTTTGCAACTTCAAACGAAAAATTCGGTATAATAAAAGTTATTCGTGACATGGTTTTGGTAGTAACAACTTAGAACACACTCTTTTGTTTAATTATTGACCAATAACCAAGGGTTACCCCCTACCAGTTGCGGATTTACACATTTGCCGCCTACAGGCTAACTTATATTGCCGCCAACCACAGACCACAGAATCGCGCCGCAGAAAAAAATTTTTCGAAAATTCGAAGTCACGTTATTTGAAAGTGCTTTAAAATTAAAATTTTAAATACAAAATACGAAAATAATACAAACGTTTATCAAAATCAAATAAAATACGATAAAAAATTAATTTAAACAAAATATAAAACTTAAATAATATAACATGCATCTATAATATTAAAAGGCTAGGCGATTTCTTGTGACCGATGTTTTGTTCTACCGTTTTGTCCCGATATGACCGATTTTATTTGAAAGGTATTTCTTAAAATTTCTTTAAATTTTTTAATTTATTTTGAGTTAATTGCATTTAAAATTTCTGCTAACACATATGTATATAAAATTATACATATGCTATGTGTTTTATTAAATTTGTTAATGAGTTTGTTATTTTTATTCACAATAATAATAAACCATAAAAGTGTTGGTTTGTGAATTGGCTAAGTTGAAAAATTTAGCTGCCTAGAAATTGCACTCGAATTTCGGGTGCTGTAATCTGTTAGTTTTTTTTAAATATTCAATATCAAATTCAAATTTCTAGTTCACAATACAATCGCAAAAACAGCGTAATATGTGAGATCTTACGCGTAATATGTGAGCGTAAGATCTTACGCGTAACATGTGAGCATTAAGACAATTCGGTGTGACATGATTGTTTGGTGAAAAAATTATGATATGAAATAACCTTTTTGTCGCTGTTTTCTACATTTTATTTATTACCAGATGTTTTCACATCTCCTCTGTGATCGGACTCACATGATTTTTTTTTTTTTTTTAATTTATTGTTTACAAAAATTTTTATTATATCATCAAATGAAATCGAATTTGCAATAACAGATTCAATTGAATTATCTGCTAAATCGCTTAATCTGCTATCGGATATCGTTGAGCGTTAATATGTTTTAATTCGTTTGAAACATGAGAACGAACGTTCCGATGAACAATTGCTGACAGCCATTGATTTGTATGTTCTTAAAATAATATCAATATTACGAAAATATCAAGCAGATTTTAATCCAAAATCCATTTACATATATTGTTGATATTTATTTGTTTTTTATCATCTACTGCCAAAAACTCTTTGATGTGAAAATCTCTTCAACTCGATCATCTGTGACATCTTGTGAATAAACTTCACATAATTTAAATGCTTAATTTTTTATTTCCCAATCAGAAAGTTCGCGAAAGACGTCGAGAATGTCCAACACTCTGTCGTACGCACATTTTCGAACGTTTAGTTCTGAGATTAATCGACCGACAATTGTAAAAAATACGTTTATTTTAAAACTATCCTGAGCACCAAACAGGTCTTCATAATCGTTGGTTTCATCAAAATGTCGCTTTCTTTTCTTGTAAGTTTTGTTGAAAAGTTCTCGCGGGAAGATGAAAAAGTTGAAATAAAAGTTTTGTATAAATCGATGCCGAAAAAAGTTATAAATTGCTCAAAAAGAGTTGGTGGATTCATTACAACAATTAAGAGAATGGGGTGCACAATAATTTTTTTCTTGGTCACCTTCTGCATTTATTACATTAATCAAATTCTTACTTGAAATCCTTGCCCTCAGAGCTACCACAGTTTTTTTGCGATTTATTGATCGTTCGTGCTATTCTACGCATTGTTTTAAGTTTTTCTATCAGTTAACCCTTTATCTGTGGAAACTAGATTGTCCATTGCCGACTTAAAACTTCTCCGTTCTGAAGCACCCGTTTAAAAATTGTTGACTCAAAAAGTGTGTTTGGTCTTTGTAGATTCGTTTTGTTTTCTGAAAATCGGAATCTACGTTTTGAGATTAACCATTTCGCGCAACAGTATCTATCAACTTATCATTATCTACCCGATTTGCAGGATCTACGTCCAATATGAAAACTTGAAACAGAAACAATATTTCCGATAAATTTGGTTGATCTTTTTCTCTTCGTTCAATATGATTAACTGTAGCATTTTCATTTTCACACAAAGTAGAATTGACACAAGTTTCTGTTTTTTGATGTACTAGGTACAGCAAGATCTTCAGGCTCTTCAATAGGAAGAGTTGATTGCGGAACAATTTTGGAAAGATTCTTGGTGAAGAAAACATAATTTTTTTGTTTTATCCAAAGTTTCTTTTTGATTTTCCTCTGAATTCTTTTTGTATTCCCATCCGTCTAAACGTTTCCTACCATTTGCCATTTCTATTTGTACATATCCAATCTATGAAGTAAACAAAATAATTGCAGTATGGTAGAATCAGACACAGATTAATACACAAATAAATGTGAAAAATATCTTTCAAACTTACACTTTATTCTCGCCTCCGCAAAAAAAAATTCCTTGTGTGAAAAATCTGTATATTTTTAAACTTTCCTCTTACAAAATTTACCGCCTACGAAAATTTTCCGCCGTAGGCTACATCCTAGCTAAACTATTTAGAAATCCGTCAATGCCCCCTACAGATGTAGTGCATTGTGTTGATCTCAGGAAAATAGGTTATGGGAAGGAGGAAAAAGGAAGTAGTATTTTTGGATACTTGACTTAAATTTTATTAGATTGTAACTGTTAGGAAAGACTTGTGCCGGAAGTTTATTCAACATACGGCTAGTTCAACTGATAAACGAATTTTCTCTGTAATGCGTCGTGTGGTCAAGTGGTCAATCTACCAGAGCAGCGGGTAGAGCAAGCTGAATCTCGGGCACTTGGAATGAGTCTGCTAATCTTAGAAGAACATTTCCCATGGTAGTATCTGTACCACCGACGATGTTCCTACGAATCAAAACAATTGGATACTCTACTGTCATTAATGAGCATCAACGCCATCCTTTGCACACGGTCCAGTAGCTTCAAAATAAACCTTAAAGCTCCTGTCCATATATGGGAATTGCATTCCATTTTGGTCGGATGGAGTGAAGTAATTGTTTGTCATTGTCCGCCAAAAGAATTGAATGACAAATGTTGCTGTATATCGGAAGAGTATATAGAATTGAAAGTTTGACCGATAAGGTCATTCAGAAAGATAAGGAAAAGAGATGGAGAAAAATCAAAACCTTGGGGTACCCCTGAATTAAGCTGAAACACATTGGATGAGACCCCTTCAAGAACAAGACGTATTGTGCGGTCTCAGAGAAAATTTGATATAAATCGAGAGTAGACAATGCCGATCACAAATACAATAAGCTTTGATATCAATGAACCGTGCCATACGCGACCGAATGGCTTGGAGATATCTAAAGCAACCATTTTACTTTCACTAAGTTGCGAATAGATCGACCCCAGCGCTCAGAAGGAAGAGCTAACAGGTTTCCCGTAGAACGAATTCTACAGAATCCATACTGTTGATCATTAAGAAGTAAGTTGGCCTCTAGTTAGTTGAAAAGGTGGAAATTGATCATGCTCTCCATCACTTTTGAGAGCTCAGAGCAGATTGCAATTTGACAGTAATTTTCAGAGCTATTATCATCAATCTTCTTAAGGATACCTCTTTATTTACAGGGACAACTTATTATTGTTCCCAGATTCAAACCGGTAAAAATAACCAAAGCCTTTGTCGTCGTATGTTCGGGTTATATGCGCTTTTAAGAAAAGGCACTTTTTAAGAATATGGTACTTTTTGAGAAGAGGAACTTTTTTGAGAAAGGCTGCTACATTCAGAAAGATACTTTTTTAAGAAAAAGGTACATTGTTTGAAGGACATGTACTTTTTAAGAATAAAATAATTTTTTAAGATAAAATTATTTTTAAAGGAAAGGTACTTTTTAAGAAAATTTACTTTTTTCTGAACAGGCAATTTTTTAAGAAAGTGTGCTTTTTTTAAAGAAAATTTACCTTTTTTAAGGAATGGTACTTTTAAGGATAAGATACTTCTTTAAGAAAAGCTACTTTTTTAAGGAAAGTTACTTGATTAAGAAATTGTAGTTTTTAAGAAAACGCAAGTTTTAAGGTAAATGTAGCGTTTACGATAAGCTAATTTTTTAAGAAAAGATACTTATTAAGAAAAGGATATTTTTTATGACTAAGTACATTTTCTAGAGAAACTTACTCATTTTAAGAAATTCCACTTCTTTAGGAAAAAAGTTTTTTTTTAAGAAAATTTAATTTTTTAAAAATGTCTTTTTTTCAGAAAAGTGTTATTTAAGAAAATTTACTATTTTAGATAAAGGTACTTTTTGAAAGAAATGTACTTTCCAGGAAAAGATAGTTTTTAAAGATATGTACTTAGTTAAGAATAATTACTTTTCTAAGAAAAGGTACTTTTTAAGAAACACGACTTTTTTTTAAATTGCAGTTTATAAAGAAAGCGTACTACTTTAAAAAAGCTATTTTTTAACAAAATTTTACTTTTAAAAATAAGCTACTTTTTAAAAAATAAAGCAGTTTTTTTGGAAAAGTTTTTTTTTTAAGGAAATTTTCCTTTTTAAGGATATATATTTTTTAAGAAAAAGTACTGTTTTTAAAAAATCGTTCTGTATTTTTAATAAAAGCAAATTTTTAGGAATTGGTATAAGAGAATACACATTTTTGAGAAAAACATTTTTTGCAGAAAATATACTTTTTTAAGAAAAGGTACTTTTTCGTAAAAAGGAAGCTTTTTGTAGAAAAAGTACTTTTCATAGAAAACGAAAAAGGTCCCCTGAAAAAGATACTTTTTAAAACAAGGTTTTTTTTAAAAAAAATGTATTTTTAGAAAAAGGTACTTTCTTAAAAAAGATACTCTTTTTAAAAAAAATTTACTCTTTGTACCTTTTGTAATACTTTTTATACCCTATACGGCTATGTGGTTTGGGTATAATGACTTTCTGCTACTGTTTGTTACTACCAAACAGATCTCACCTAGATGCATCCTTTATTATACCAATCGACTCAGAATCACTTTCTGAGTCGATTTGGCGATTGCCGTCCGTCCGTCTGTGTGTACATGTAAACCTTATAATCAAACTACAGGTCCCAAATAGGAATATATTATGATAAAATTTGGTATATAAGCTTTTGTCAGCCATAGGATGAAGATATTCAAATTGGTGAAATTCGGACCATGTTCAGACCTAGTCCCCGTTTAAATGACCACTATGAAGTCGACATAAATTGCCATATGATCCAAATTATCAAATAGATCTCAGTCAAATTGGGTTTGTATGTATTTATTATATTCATTAATCAGTAGTCCAAAAAAATCGCTATAGGACAATTCTTAGTCATAGGCCCCATATACAGTTGCTTCCCGATCGATCAAAAAACAAAAATATTGCACAGATTTTTCTCAAATATGGTTTGTATATATTTTTCAAAACATAAGTGTCTTTACCTAATATGGTCGGCATCGGTTTATTTTTTGACCTAGTCCCCATAAAAATATAGCATCCGATATGAACTTTTTCATATCTGCAGGCAAAAATATTAATAACAATGCCACTCACATTTTTTATGCTTATTTTCTATATCGAATTAGTTGGACCGAAGAGATAGGGTCTCTAAAACATGGTAAAAGTAGCGTATAGTCGGCCCAGACCGACTTTAATTTTCTTACTTGTTTAGTAAAAGATTTATTTTCAAAGAAAATTTTGTTTTAGATATGTATATATTAATAAAAATTTGCTGTACGAGTAACAATTATATTATTTTATGAAATTAAGTATTATTCATACGGCATTATAGACTCAGTGATAACACTGTTGAACATTTTCGAGGCCGTGATCTGGGGGGGGGTGAGAAATTCCTAATCAGGGTGAAAGTACTAGGACAATGTAGTAAAAACTCCAAAGTATTTGACGGTATCAGGCCAAATTTCCTTCTCTTACCTTTTCTTCTTTATCTTGATGTTCGTTTGCTTAGTTTTTCAACTATAATCAAAAACCATTGACGATTTCTTATTTAAATCTTCACCAAATTGAAGCAAAGATTTTAACATATAATATTTACTAATGTATTCATGTTTAAAATAATATAAAAAATATTTTAATATTAAAAATTATACACTTGCGTATACGTCTCCTCTATTTTACCAATGAATATGTTATATTATTCAAGAAAGTTGCAATTAAATAGGAAAAACCTAAAATTGTTTGAAGGTCACATTTGATAAAATTAGTCCAACTTGATTTGCTGAAGCTATTTGCCAAAGAATGAAATGAGAAAACATCAATACTTCTTAAGTTTTAGCTAACAAATTGTGCAAAAAAAAATGAAAGTAAGAAAATTCTGGACTGAACACGCCAATCCTTTTCGATGTATTACTTTTCACACTCCGCAATGCCTGTTTGACTCTATAAGCGTAAGTGTATATTAGGATTGTATTTTTGTCTTGAACACAGTAATGTAGTTGATTAATTCATCGATAAAGACTGAGTGCATAAACTGTCGTTTATTACGTTGTCACAAAACTTAAAATTTGTACTAGGAAGTCCACATGGCCCAAACTTACTCTTCTGTACACAAAAAAAAAATCACAATAATCAAATATTATAATATTGATAATAATATAATATGTGAAAGCTGGAATCAAACACTTATATTAAGGTCAGTCGTAAAAACTTGATTAAATTGCCAGAGTTTGCCTTTCAAGAACTACAGCAAATGCTTGCCGCAAATAATCGCTATCCTAATTTTATATTGCTTTAAAATAAAACAGCCCATATATCTTTATTTCGAACTAAAAAAAACGTTCAATAACAACAACGAAAACAAATAGTTACCAATATTAATGACTGGCAAATTTGCGGTTAAATAGAAAGAGGCCAAAACATGTGCCATAGCATTGTGTTTAACTTTATCTATATATAATTGGTTTTGAATATTTTGTGGTATAGAAGAACATAGCATACATATCTCTAAAAAATATTACTACCCTGTAATTATTTGTAATCCTAGTTGCGCTTTCTGGTGTTAAGCCGTCATCATTGAAATATTGTAACAATGTTGAATTTGTTTCTAACAAGAGCGTTTTTTTAACAATATTTTTATTTTTATGTATTGTGACGGCCGTACGAAAAATTTTTCTATTTAGTGTACATCACACAAAAGAAAAACTATAACACGTAAACAACACCTTATATGGTAATATCGTTTGCCAATTTTGTTTGTTGCAAAAAAATTCTATTTTTAAACACCTGAGTTGGTGTTAATATTTCTCCGTCAGCATAATTTCATTCATGTATAAAGCTTTTACTCGCTCTCATTCCCTCCCATGTTGTCAGCCATTAACATTGGCTTACCTTGTTCCCCTCATCGTTAGATGTAGTATTTTTTACATAGGAATTTAATGAATGTATGAGTGTTGGTTACACGTATGAATGATTGCGAATTTTTGCAAACAACAAAACTGGCTTGTTGTTTGATTTTTTTGGTGTGCAAAAAAATTAAAAAAGTCTTGAATAATTGGGTTGTTGAAAGAAGACGCAAAATTTAAAAATCATTCAAGTTTTGGAAGTTATAAATGATAGAAAGAAAAGTTAATTTAAGACTTGTAGAATTAGACCGTTTTTTACAGCAATTTATTGAACGAGAAACTGTTGGTAAAAGAAATAATATTTAAAGTGAGAACGATTCGTAGAATAAAGTGTGGAATTAATAAACTTGAAATATTGACGATAACTTGCCATGAAAAAAAAAATGAATTTGTGAAGAAAAAAAAATTAATTAAAGCCAATGGAAAGTTTATTGAAATGATTAGAACTAAATTAAATTTTGAAAGACTGAAATAATTAAATTTTGAAATTTGAGCTAAATACTATATCGAAAAGTTTGGAAACTAAAGTTAATTTTGAAAATTTGAAATTAAATAATTTTAACCAATTGGTGAAAAAAAACAAGGAAATTTAATCTATATATATAAAATTGAATGTGTGTTTGTTTATTTGTTTGTGTGTGTACCTTATAGGAGACCAAACCTCTGGACCGATCTTCCTGAAATTTTTACAGCATTTAACTGGGACTCTGGCATGATTAATAGGGTACTTTTTTTTGACCACGCCCACTTTTACGCCCACTTTTTTAAAATTATGTAATTGCTCCCATATAGTTTTTAACAGATTTACTTCAAATTGTATACACATTATACTCCAGGCGAGGTAGAAATAAACATTTCTTACGCCACGCCCCCTTTCACGCCCCTTTTCACGCCAAATTTTGTTTGAAAGTTTTAAACTTTTTTTTCTCTGTACAAATTTGTTCCTTCCAACGGATTTTTTTATTTGGTAGTATATTGCTCTTAATACTGTTAACGTCGCCATATAACTATGAACCACGCCCATTTCACCGCCCTCTTTTTTTTTACTTATACCACTAACAATGTTTGCTATACAAAATAATTTTTTTGTAATATGTATTTATCTAAAGTTTTATACACTTTTTATCTACAGGTAAGGTAGCCATACATTTTTTTATTACCAAGTCCCCCTTTTTCGCCCCATTTTACCTTAAATCATAATTAATCTGCTTTCAATCTATATATATAAAAATGAATGAGTGTTTGTTTGTGATTTATAGGAGGCCAAACCAAAGAACCGATCTTCCTGAAATTTTCAGAGCGTGTTACTGTGACTCTGGAAGGAATAATATGCTATATAAATTTTTGATTGGACAAAGGGGCGGTGCCACGCCCATATAACCCAAAATTTGAAAAAGTCATATCACGGGAATTTTTTTACCTACAGCAGTCATATTTGGTACATATGGTATTAGCATGAATAGAAATACATACAAGAAGAAAAGTGGGCGGGGCCACGCCCCTTTTTAGAAAAATAAAAAATCGTAATATCTTCTAAACTACTGGAAGGATTGTCATGAAATTTTCACAAAAGGATATTTTTGCGAAATAATAAGACCTTAGCTATATAAAGTTGTTAGTGGGCAAAGGGGCGTGGCGTATATATAAAAACGTTGATGCATTTGATTGTAACGAATGATCTCCGGAACCATAAGAGCTGTCGAGGTAGGATTTCCAGCATAGGTTCGGTTCGAGCTCTTCTGTGTTTTTTTTTTAGTTTTAACCCTCTAGCTGGCGTTGGGGTCAAGTTAAAAACAAAAATTTTTACTTTCAGCGCGATTTGACTGCAATTCAGAATGAACGTATGTTTCGTCATAAGAAATTTTTGTATGTATAAATGGACCCGATAGGTGGCGCTGGGTAAAGTTATTTCGAATATTCTTATTTATGGTGTGATTTTAATGAAACTAAGAATGTACATATATGTATGTTAGAAACATTTTTTTATTGGACCCGGTAGATGGCGCTGTCGTTCGAAAAATAATGAGTTGTCAAATTTATATAAATTTTAATAAATAAACTCACAAACGTTTTTATATATAAATATTCTAACGAAAAAGAAGGAAAAAGCCGCTACATTATTGCATGGTGGCCGCACAGCTCATTCAGCACTCAAATCACCGTTAAACGTACAAAAAAATGAGAATGCCGTCTGTAATATCAAAAAACATTCCGGTATGGCAAAAGTTCTGCAAAAATGCAGTATTTTTATTTGGGATGAATGTACCATGGCTCACAAACATTGTGATTTGATTTGATAAAAGATTTGAAAGGCAATGAAAGATTTTTTGGTGAAGCTCTCATTTTATTATCTGGAGATCTTCGTCACACATTTTATATAGGTATATAGTTTGGTGTGGAGTAAACAAAAAAACACTTTTGATCTTTTTGATGTCTCTTTATTAACTGCCTTTATTTTATTTTTATTCATGCTTACAAGCTAAATTAAACATATAACTTAAAAGTAAAGAATTCTGTTGACGATGCAAATTCACACGGTCAACAGAAGCGTTCATTAAATTACCAAGAACATGCATACATCATGTACGTTGGGCATGAACACTTGTTTTAAGTATTCGGGTTGCAAGTCATGTATGTGGATGAGACGAATCTGCTTATTAGGCAGATTCGTTCATAAGACAAACTGAACAAAAATATATAAAAATGCAAATTTACTTTAGGAGAGTTTGCTCCATATGACTCCTCCACCCCCAGATTCAACAGTCTCTGTTGAATGTGTGGCAGCCGGTTTTAATTCGATATTAACATCAATTTCCCGATTCTTTTTGTAACATTTCTTGCAGACCGAATACATTACAACCATGAGTATTATCAAAAAAACTAAAGATATATTTAAGCCGTAAGATACATTTTTGTGGTACATTAGTTCTTCAATTTGTTTTATATTCTCAAATTGGTTAATCTTAATTTTTTCAAAGGTAAGTTTTTCTTCAAATACTACCCCTATTATATCATTATTTGGGTAGATAAATTTTTCGTTTACAATAGTGTTTTTATTTACAAAAGTTTTGTTCAATAATTTAAGTTCACAATCATAAAAATTAATTAGATTATTTCTATTTAGTACAATACTTCTATGGTCACAATTTTGAGTGAGTTTGGCATTAAATGCATTCTTTATTAAAACTAGATCGTCGTCAATAGCGACGATGCTTGTTTGGTTATTGAATACCAATCTGCAATTTCTATCCACAACGCAATTTTTACTTTATACAAGATCGCTTGCCAGTACATTTTCTTTGTATGAGAAGGTCGTGTTCCTGACTGTGATTACTAATTCGGGTCTTTCCTCAATTTCAAGGTACCTATCGTTCGGTAGTGGTGTTATTAGTTTCAAGTCTGCCAGAAAAAAGTCTTTAGGAATTTTTATTGCTATAATGAGCGAATTATTCTTATAAGTCATTACTCCTAACTTTAAAAATTTTAATTTGAAATAATCGATGTTAAATTTTTCAATTTCTTCGGGTGTCAGTATACCTGGGTGTACTATATTGCTTCTAGCTGCTGCTATATTCTCCTGAATTTGCGTTATTTTGCTTTCAAAGTTTTTCAATTTAAGCATTTGATCGGTGTAAAGAAGTTTTCTAACTATTTCGCTGTTGCGTTTTTTAATTTCTGCAAAAGTACTATTTATTTTAATTCTGTCAGTTTCTATAGCCTCTCGTATAATTTCAATGGAGTCATTGAAGTGTGTATTAATTGTGATTTGCTTATTTACGGCGTTTATGGCATTGTGACCGTTAATTTCAGCGCATTTTAGGTGTTCTATAATTTCCTCTCTGTCGTCGTCGTCCATCAGGCCGAACATCCATTTATAAACATTTCCTATTCCGTTAATTAGTCCTCTTTTCTTTCTACTAAACTCAAAAGGTATTAAGGTTTTAATTTTTGCGCCGACAATACTGATTTCTTTTCTCAAAATTTCTCTGTTATCAATATCTAGTTCTTCTATATTTTTGGCTATCTGTTCAATTATACCCAAGTATTCGGTAGGGTGTATAATATGTAAGACCGTGTTTGTTGCATTAGGAACTTCTACTCGTTTTACCTGCAGCATCGCGTACCCTGAATTCTCCTCAGCCTTTTCGACCCTTAGAAGTGCTTGGACCGTTGTCAATAGCATCATTATCACGATCCTCATTGTTACTTTCCTGGAATAGATATTTACGTTTAACTTGAGTTTTGTAGACTTTTTTAAATTTATTGTCCTTAGACAGCAAATAGTTGTCCTCCATCCTATAGTTTTCTACTTTCTTGTATCTAGGTTGTGTCTTGCTAACTCTATAATTCTTCACAAATCTATTTTCAAAATCTGAGCATTCAATATTTCCTTTCCTTTTGTTGATAGTATTTATTCTCTCAGTTTTTTCTCTCTTAAGTCTTTCTGAAATACATTTTAAGCTTTCGTTTGATATAATATTATTGATAAAATCTATAGGTTTGATTTTCGTTACTGAATGAATCGTATTATTATAGGCGATTATTGCTTTCGAAACTTTTTCCTGCAAGTTGTCTTTATTGTTTTCATCCGCATTAAACAGTCTAATATGTTCGTTCAAAGTCAAATGCAATCTCTCGATATCTGCATTGCCTGTTTTATTATATGTCGTTGTAAAGTGAACTTTAATACCATAATCTTTTAAAAACTCTTTAATCGCTACAACATCCAGTTCATTGTCTGTAATTATTGTCTCCGGTTTACCTAAATATTGAATACGCATTTTCAAAGCCCCAACAATTGATAACCATGTTCTATCCGGGAGATGATGCGCCGTCGCATACTTAGTGAATTTATCGATTCCAGTCAGGAACATCACTCCTCTTTGTGGATACCAAATATCAACATGGATTATTGCGTTGTGCTTATCAGGCGTCTCTGTTACGTTCAGCGAGTGTCTAATAGGATTTCTATCATACTTTGCCCTATTGCATATTTCGCAATTATTAATATACTTTTGTATAACTTTTTGCAAATTTGGATAGTAGAATTTTTTCTTTACTTCCGCAAAAATTTCGCTAATTCCTCTATGATTGTTTTCAAAGTGTAATGTCTCTATTATTTGGAGAATTTTACCTTCATCGGTTATATCTTCCAATAGAGTGTTTGTTCTTTGTATTTTTAAATTTTTATTTCTAATAAAGTACTTTATGTACATATCTTGAAATTTCATAAAGAGATCGTTGTCAGTACAAAACACCACCAACAGCGCCCTCTGTGGTAGTTTTTCCTCCATCGTTTCGAGAAGGTTTTCTTCTGATGTTACTGTCCATGTTTCTCTTATTTTTCCTCTATACATAATTCTCTTGCTGAATGTTTTCCTTTCTGCTCTTTTCAAAATGAGTTGGTTCTTGAATACATTCAGAGGATTCTCAGTGATTTTTATGAAATCGACGCTATCAGTCTCTGCATTGTGCACCGTATTCGTGTCGTCTTCAAACAATTCATTCAAATTCAAGATTACTTCATCATTCGCTACAATTCTACTGAGGCCATCGTTTCTTTACCTTTTATGTAGCTAATATCAAAATCAAATTCATTAAGCTTTATTTTCCAACGCTGCAATTTTGCATTGGGTTCTTTTAAATTGCTAAGCCATACTAACGGTCTATGGTCTGTTTTCACGGAAAAATGTCTACCGAATAAATAGGGTCGAAAATACTTCGTTGCCCAAACTATAGCCAAGAGTTCTTTCTCTATGGTGCTATAGTTTTTCTCATGGCCATTGAGGGATCGACTAGCATAACAGATAATTTTATCGTTCTGCATCAACGCCGCCCCCAGAGCGAAATCACTAGCATCTGTGACCAATGTAAATCTCCTTGAGAAGTCAGGGTGTACCAAGATAGGATCCGACTTAATGAGAATTTTTAATCTCTCGAATGCGTTTATATATTCCCCATCTTTGAGATTAATTCTGGCACCTTTCTTTAGGCACTTTACTAAAGGAAATGCTACTTTTGAGTAGTCTCTTATAAACCTCCTATAGTAGCCCGTTATTCCCAAGAAAGATTTAATTTCCTTTTGGTTCTTTGGTAGAGGAATTTTGTCTATAGCTTCTATTTTTTTTGGATTTGGTTTTATGCCGTCGCAAGTAACCAGATGTCCTAAGAACTCTGTCTCCTGCTTCAAGAAGCTGCATTTGCTTAATTGGACCTTCAGATTTGCTTTTTGCAAACAACTCAATACCTTAGTTAGAGACTCCAAATGTTCCTCTATACTTGTAGAGAACACCAGAATATCGTCTAAGTATACTAAACAGATTTTACCGATATATTCCCTCAAGACCTCATTCATTAACCTTTGAAAGGTTGAGGGTGCATTCCTCAAGCCGAAAGGCATTCGCAAATATTCGTAATGCCCACTTGCCGTTGAAAAAGCTGTTTTGTGGATGTCTTTTTCATCCATCTCTATTTGGTGAAATCCCTGTGTTAGGTCAAGAGTTGTAAAATATTGACATCTTCCCAATTTATCAAATATATCGTCAATATTTGGGATTGGGAATCTGTCCTCAATGGTTACACTGTTTAGTTTTCTATAGTCAATTACGAGATGCCATTTTTGAACATTTGGCACATTAGTCTTTTTTTGCACGATCCAAACAGGACTGTTATAAGGACTGGAAGATTCCCTTATAATTCCTTGTCTTAACATTTCTTCAATCTGTCTATTAATTTCATTTTTGTGTATTTCCGGGTATCTGTATAATTTTGAGTACACCGGAATTTCATTTCGTGTATTTATTTTGTGTTTTATTTTACTCGTAAAAGTTAAATTTTCATTTTCCCTGTAAAACGTTTTATTGTGTCTTCTAAGTATCGCCAATAATTTGTTTCTATCCAACGTATTTAAGTGCGATAAGTTTAAGTCAGACACGGAATTTGTGTCGCTAAATTCTACTTCGTTATTGAGGATTGCGACAACGTTCTCATTGTTACACATAATTTTATAATCCTCCTCGCTTTTATTAAGGTAGATAGGGATACATGCTCTTTTTGTTTTTATATACCTATTTCCATAATCTAACGGGTGATTTTTTAAGAGCTTGATAACTTTTTTTAAAAAAAAAACGCATAAAATTTGCAAAATCTCATCGGTTCTTTATTTGAATCGTTAGATTGGTCCATGACATTTACTTTTTGAAGATAATTTCATTTAAATGTTGACCGCGGCTGCGTCTTAGGTGGTCCATTCGGAAAGTCCAATTTTGGGCAACTTTTTCGAGCATTTCGGCCGGAATAGCCCGAATTTCTTCGGAAATGTTGTCTTCCAAAGCTGGAATAGTTGCTGGCTTATTTCTGTAGACTTTAGACTTGACGTAGCCCCACAAAAAATAGTCTAAAGGCGTCTAATCGCATGATCTTGGTGGCCAACTTACCGGTCCATTTCTTGAGATGAATTGTTCTCCGAAGTTTTCCCTCAAAATGGCCATAGAATCGCGAGCTGTGTGGCATGTAGCGCCATCTTGTTGAAACCACATGTCAACCAAGTTCAGTTCTTCCATTTTTGGCAACAATAAGTTTGTTAGCATCGAACGATAGCGATCGCCATTCACCGTAACGTTGCGTCCAACAGCATCTTTGAAAAAATACGGTCCAATTATTCCACCAGCGTACAAACCACACCAAACAGTGCATTTTTCGGGATGCATGGGCAGTTCTTGAACGGCTTCTGGTTGCTCTTCACTCCAAATACGGCAATTTTGATTATTTACGAAGCCATTCAACCAGAAATGAGCCTCATCGCTGAACAAAATTTGTCGATAAAAAAGCGGATTTTCTGCCAACTTTTCTAGGGCCCATTCACTGAAAATTAGACGTTGTGGCAGATCGTTCGGCTTCAGTTCTTGCACGAGCTGTATTTTATACGGTTTTACACCAAGATCTTTGCGTAAAATCTTCCATGTGGTCGAATAACACAAACCCAATTGCTGCGAACGGCGACGAATCGACATTTCACGGTCTTCAGTAACACTCTCAGAAACAGACGCAATATTCTCTTCTGTACGCACTGTACGCATTCGTGTGGTTGGTTTAATGTCCAATAAAGTAAACTGAGTGCGAAACTTGGTCACAATCGCATTAATTGTTTGCTCACTTGGTCGATTATGTAGACCATAAATCGGACGTAAAGCGCGAAACACATTTCGAACCGAACACTGATTTTGGTAATAAAATTCAATGATTTGCAAGCGTTGCTCGTTAGTAAGTCTATTCATGATGAAATGTCAAAGCATACTGAGCATCTTTCTCTTTGACACCATGTCTGAAATCCCACGTGATCTGTCAAATACTAATGCATGAAAATCCTAACCTCAAAAAAATCACCCGTTACAACACAATCAAGATCTGCCAAAATATTATTTCCTATTAACCCATCAAATTTATCATTAAAATTGAACTGCAAAAATTCACAATCATTGTCTGAACTAAATTCGTCAAATATGGGGAATTTACAAAGCTTAGTTACTTTAAATTCATTTCCCATGGCTCTTAAAGTTACATTTACATCACGTTTCCATTTCGGATTACAAAGGTTTTCGTTGATTATACTGAATTCGGCTCCAGTATCGATAATGAAACGTAACGTCTTTCTTGGTTTTACTATAGTTATATAGGGAAGTTGTTTTGGTCTACCCCACGAAAATATACATTTGAATTTCCGATGTCCATCGGTTCATCATTTCTACGCGAATAACGCGAGTTTCTAGTTTGGTTCGACTGTCGTCCCAGATCGAATCCTTGTGCATTGTTAAATCTATTGTTGTTTTGATAGTTACTTCTATTATTACTACCAGTATTAGTATTATTACTACCAAAGTAGCGGTTGTTACTATTGTTGTTATTATTATTACGATTGGCATTGTAGTCAGGACTTCTATTTATAGAGTGTGTGTTTTTTACGTCATTACTAAAATTTGTCCTATAAGGTGATCTCGTGTTTTCATTTCTTTGTCTGTTCCCAAAGGCCGTATAACTTTGATGCCTTGCTTCCAGAATAATTTTGAAAGCCGCCTCTAAAGTCTGTGGGTCTCTAGCGAAAATTATAGTTTTTGTCGGTTCAGGCAGGTGGTCTTTAAAAACTTGTAATGAAATTCTATTTATTTCGTCCGCAGAAAAGCCCTCTTCAGCATGCGTCATTCTCCTATTATGTAGCCTATTTCTAATATTGTTTATACTGTAGTAATACTTCTCAATTGTTGCGTCCAACCTCCAGGTTTTTAATTTGTCCAGCAATTCCCTACTTGTTGCTCTTTCCCCAAAGTCATTAACAAGAATCTCCTTCAACACCTCCCAAGTTCCTACCACTCCATACCTATGTATTGCCTCTCTTGTTTTTCCCACGCATCTGTTTTTGATATATCCGAAAAGAATATTTCTGTTGTTTACCTCAAATTCCGCGATAGATGGCAGCAAGGCTTCAACTTGCTCCAAAAAATCCGGCAGTTGGCTCTGTTCCTTCCCATCGAATGTTGGGATTTCTCTGATACAGTTCAGTACCAAATTAAATTGCTGCACTAAATTATTTTCCATTTCAAAAAAACTATACTATGCCTTGTACAGAAACAAAATTGCAAATTGGTCTTCCTTTTCTTGTATAATTCAAAGAAAAAAAATCAATTTTCCATTTATTTATCAAACTAAGACTAATCTATAAACCCTTTATCACTTGAGTACATAATACAAAAAGGTACATAATGTATAAAAATAAATTAATCTTATTTACTCTGTTAACATTCTTGCGTCCGGTATTTCTCTTCTCCAGGGTTATTGATCCTCCTTATTGTTGTAAATCTTTGTTGTTTTTGTTGATACTCTGCCGTTGTTTAATATATTGCAAACTTTGTTGGTTTTGTTGAGTTTATAAAATATTCAAATTTTATTTTATAAATTTATTGTGCTTTTTATTAAGTTCTCATATCGTTTTTTATAAGTAGAACTATTTTTGTTGTTTCAGTTTTTAAGTTCTTATTTTGTTCATTAGTATTTGCCGCTTTTTTTTTTTTTTTTTTTTTTACAATTATTTTGCACTATTTTACTAATAGCACTGTCCAGTTTTTATAATTTTTTGCACTACTTTTTAATAATAGCACTGTCCTATTTTTATAATTTTTGCACTACTTTTTAATAATAGCACTGTCCAGTTTTTATAATTTTTTGCACAACTTTTCAATAATAGCACTGTCCAATTTTTATAATTTTTGCACTACTTTTTAATAATAGCACTGTCCAGTTTTTATAATTTTTTGCACAACTTTTCAATAATAGCACTGTCCAATTTTTATAATTTTTGCACTACTTTTTAATAATAGCACTGTCCAATTTTTATAATTTGTGCACTACTTTTTGATAATAGCACTGTCCAGTTTTTATAATTTTTGCACTACTTTTATTTAATTTTAAATTGTTAACTGTGGTCCGAATCATTTATTGGCAATGTTATTTCTATTTTTCTTTAAATTAGAAATTACCAAAACTTTTAATCCCATCCTCGTCGCCAGTTTGGTGTGGAGTAAACAAAAAAACACTTTTGATCTTTTTGATGTCTCTTTATTAACTGCCTTTATTTTATTTTTATTCATGCTTATAAGCTAAATTAAACATATAACTTAAAAGTAAAGAATTCTGTTGACGATGCAAATTCACACGGTCAACAGAAGCGTTCATTAAATTACCAAGAACATGCATACATCATGTACGTTGGGCATGAACACTTGTTTTAAGTATTCGGGTTGCAAGTCATGTATGTGGATGAGACGAATCTGCTTATTAGGCAGATTCGTTCATAAGACAAACTGAACAAAAATATATAAAAATGCAAATTTACTATAGGAGAGTTTGCTCCATATGACTATATACAGATATATACAGATTCTAACTAAAATAAAAATTCATTGAGGGCAAAACAACGTTTGCCGGGTCCAGCTAGTAAACTATAAAGGAAAACGGTGAATGAAAAAAAAAATATTGAGACCTGAAATAAAACGTTGAAAATGTTGTAAACTGTACCTTGTAACTACATAGAAACATCAAAAGAAAGAATTTATAATTTTGCAAACAGTTATGAAAAAGAAAAAGAACTAAAATTCGAAATAAGAAAGAAAGGTGACCATAGAAAAAAAAAACTAAATCTTATATTTGCATAGAAAACTTAACTTTGTATTGAAACGTAAACCCAAATAAACTGTACTAAACATATACTACTAGTGACACCACCCTCATCCGTCCGGCGGCAGCAGCTTCATCGGTACCTCTTCGGGATGCAACACCAGCTATAAGGCGGTAATTTTTATTTTAATACCCATAATTTTCTAAATAAAATGGTTGTAAAATGGCTCTAATTAAATTAAACTTTTTACTACATTAAGAAATTTTATGAATTTAAGCTAAATAGAAATAAATTTTGCTAAAAAATTAATTTTCCTACCTAAATAAATGTTTCTAATTATAAATTAAAAATTTTTTAGATGTAACATTTTCTAAAGGTAAAAATTTTTTCTAATAATTATATATTGTTAAAATTAAAAATTTACATAAAATGAATTGGTAAATATAAATTGTGCTAAAAAATTAAATATTGCTAAAATTCAAATTTTGTTAAAACTAAAATTTCATAAATTAAAATAATTTTCTTAAATATGCATAAAATTAAGCTAAATTTAAAATTCTACTAAAATTAAAATTATGCTATACTTTAAAATTTTTCTAAAATTAACATTTTCCTAAAATTAAAATTTCCCTAAGGTCAAATTTTGCTAAACAAATTTAAAAATTAAAACCTTAAAATGAAGGTTAAATAAAGTGTATTATATAACCCAATGTAGGAAACCAAACCAAACCAAATTTTTCTCATTTATAGTGGGTTACATCCAATGAGGATGGAAACAGGTAACATGTTAGGGAGGGCTAAAGGGGCATAACATCTAGTCGCCAACCTAAAAGTAAGTATGTCCGTCCGTCCATTAGATGCCGTAATTTTTTTTGACAGTGTTTTTTTAAATCGCACGTGAATATCTGTAGTGCGGCTTCCCTGGGTCTTAGCAAGATGCCAACCATCCGGCGAGCTAAGCCACCAACGCCAGCACGTGCGTGCCGCGAAAGACCCAGGGAAAGTGAAGAGGAAATTCCAACCAAACCATACCATTACAGTATTTCAAGTACTGTTCAAAATTCCATAAAACTTGTCATGACCAATTCGGTATGAACCAGCCGGTTTAGATATTTTCAATAACTATACCCTGTACCACTAAGTGGTTTGGGTATAATGGCATTGTGGTGCTGTTTGTAACTACCAAGCATATTTGACCTGGACCCATCTTTTATTATACCGATCGACTCAGAATCACTTTCTGAGTCGATTTAGCGATGTCCGTCTGTCCGTCCGTCTGTCCGTCCGTCTGTGTGTCCATGTAAACATTTTAATCAAACTACAAGTCGCAAATATGAACATATTTTGATTAAATTTGGTATATAAGTTCTATCGGCCATTGGATGAACTCAGTTGGAACTGGTGGAATTCGGTGCATGTTCATACCTAGTCCCCATACAAATAACCCCTATGAAATCGAGATAAATTTTCATAAGATCCAAATTATTATATAGGTCTTAGATTTGTATGTGTTTTTTATATTCATTAATCAGTAGTCCAAAAATAATCCCTATAGGACAATTCTTAGTCACAGGCCCCATATATAGCTGCTTCCCGATCTTCATCTAAATCTATCAAAAAAAAAAAAAATATTGCACCGATTTTCCTCAAATTTGGTTTGTATATATTTTTCCAAAATATAAGTAACTTTAACAAATATGGTCAGGATCGGTCCATTTATAGACCTAGTCCCTATATAAATAAAGCATCCGATATGAACTTTTTCATATCTGCAGTCAAATGAATTAATAACGGTGACACTCAAATTTGGTTTATGCTAATTTTCTATATCCAATTAGTTGGACCGAAGAGATAGGGTCTCTAAACCCTAGTATAGGGTGACGTATAGTCGGTCTAGACCGACTATAATGTTCTTACTTCTTTTTTATTATATCAGATATCTAAACAGCGTTGTCATTTGGGAAGATTTATCTTTTTTGAAGTGCTGAATATGTTTTCAGATTTTTCCCAAAAAACAGTTTTTTCAAATTATTAGAACTATTTTATTATTCATTATGATTTACTACCAGCGGATAGAGCTAATTCCATGACGGATGTTCATCATTAAGTGGCTTCACTATTGAAAAACGATTGCCCAAACCTTATAATATTAAAATGTAGTTGCCAATCATTTGCGTTCGTTTTTTGCCAAATTATATCGATATAGTCCAAGCAGTCCAAAGAGGATACATTTGTTTAAAGACCTGCAAATACTTTAAGATTGAAATCCTTGTAAAATGCTACACCCTTTGTGCTGTGCTGTTTGTAACTACCAAAAAATTTATAGCGTTCCACTCAGAATCACTTTCTGAGTCGATTTAGCGATGTCCGTCCGTCCGTCCGTCCGTCTGTGTGTCCATGTCAGAGTTCAGAAAAAAACACACACTGAATAAAAAACTCGTACATATAAGTAAGCAAACATAACTTAGACCAACACACACATATTTTTGTTTTCATATCAATTATGTTTGTTTTTAAATTTTCTTCGGTGCCCAACACAACCATGACTGTGTTCGTTTTAATATTTCGTTATTTACACGAACATTTTTGTATCACGTACTTTTTGTTTCAATCACACATAAAGCACACATTTTTGAGTGTTGCTTTATTTGAAGTTCATGTTCTGGTACGTGTACTGAAAAAAAAACAAAACATGTACAATAAACAGGTTCGAGTTCAGTTATATTTTAAGTCGTGATAGGGTCTCTAAACCATGCTATAGGGTATCATATAGTCGGTCTAGACCGTGTGTTCATGTAAAGCTTGTAATCAAACTGCAAGTCGCAAATATGAATATATTTTGATGAAATTTGTTATAAAAGCTCCCATCAGCCATGTAATGAACGCTAGTAAAACTAGTGAAAATCGGTGCATGTTCAGACCTAGTCACCATACAAATGACCCCTATGAAATCGACTTAAATTGTCATAAAATTCAAATCTTATAGATCTCGGACACATTGGTAGTCGAAAAATTAACTCTACAGGAAAATTATTAGTCATAGCCCCCATATAAAGCTGCTTCCCGATCTTAAAAAACAAAAGTATTATACAGATTTTTCTAAAATTTTGTTATTTATATATTTTTGCATAAAATAAATGACCACACCAAATGTGGTTAGGATCGGTCCATTTTTCGACCTAGTCCCCTTATAAATATAGCATCCGATATGAACTTGTTCATCTTCAAAGGCAACAAAATTGATCACAATGCCACTTAAATTTGGTTTATGCTTATTTTCTAGATCCAGTTAGTTGGGCCTAAGATATAAGGCCTCTAAACTCATGGTATAGGGTATCATAAAGTCGGTCTAGTCCAACTATAATTTTCTTAATTCTTTATGTTATGGTTCAATAAAATTGAATTAAAAATATATATAAATATAGGATTTTTTTTATTATTGTTAATTTAACAGTTTTTTTTTTAAAGGTTTTTTTCAGAATTTGTCAGTTTTTCAATACACTTAGACCAACGTTTTTCCAATTTTTGTATCCCTTCCAAAAAATAGGATTTTAGGTTCATAAAATAGGCAATTGTTTGATCAATAATTTCATCGTTGGAGTTAAATCTGTTTCCACGAGCCATTTTTTTAGGTTTAGAAATAGCAAATAGTCACTGGCGGCTAAATCCCGATAATACGACATATGAAGTATCAGTGCATAGCCCAATTTATGGAATTTTCCCATTGAGAATGCACACGTGTGCACCCGTGCATTATCTTGATGAAAAATAACTTTTTTCTTGGCCAGATGGGGTCGTTAAATCGATCCAATAAGTTGGCATAATATTCACCGTTTATTGTTTTTCCATTTTGAAGATAATCGATGTGGATTATCCCGCGTGCATCCCAAAAATTGTTGCCATCGCCGACAAACTTATCTTGGCCTTCTTCGGAGCCGGTTCACCCGGAGAAACCCATTGTTTAACTGCTGCTTGGTCTCCGGAGTATTGTAATAGATTCACGCTTTATCCACAGCTACAAGACGCTGCAAAAACTCATTCGAATTGCGGTTAAACAACTCCAAACAATCATTTGAAGTTGTCACACGATTACGTTTATGTCAATTGCGAGCAAACCCATCCTGCAGGCAGCTTTCTTAAACCCAACTGATCATTTAAAATCGAAACCACGCTACCATATGAAATGCCTATGGCATCAACAATCTCACACACTTTTACTCTTCGATCGGTCAACACCATATTTTGGATTTTTTCGACATTTTCTGGTGTATTGACCTCAATTGGCCATCCAGAACGTTTAGCGTCATTTGTATTTGTGCGACCACAACTAAAGTCAGTAACCAACTTTTTTTCTATCGAAATTGATGGTACAGAGTCCCCATACTATTTATCAAGCTTTTCCTTGGTTTGATGGACGATGTTTTTTGCAAAAAGTAAAGTTTAATGAGCAATCGAAATTCACTTTTTTCGCTTAAAAAACCACGAGGCTGTATGTATTGAACAGCTGTTAGGCGCAAAGAAAATGATGGAACTTGCTAAAAATTTTACAGTAGTCCATTAACAGGTTGTGCTTGATGAGAGCAGTGTTGCATTTTGTATAGGAAACAAGATTTTTGTTTTTAACTTTGTTCATCATAACTTACAGGGGCTCATAAATTTTCATTAACCATATTTGGCAAAGATGTAGCCACGGTAAAGTTGAAAGTTGAACTTTAAATATTTAATGTCATATAACTGGAGTACTACAACAGAAAAAGCCTTGGCACTTCATTTGAGTTCACAAGTTATTAATGTGAGTAGTTGCTCAAAAATGGGAGGGATCTTAGCAACGCACTTGGCATTTCCTATACAAAAAAATATAAAGTACTATGAAAATTACAGTCTTGAAAGTTTTGACAAGTACATAAAATATCAATGAGTAGACGTGGAAAATGGCCAAAACCAAAATTCACGAATAACAAAAATCGCCAACAATCTAAAATCGCCAAAATAAAAAATTGAAAAAAAAATCGCTCAATCCAAAAATCGCCAAAATCAATAATCGGAAAAAACAAAAATCAAAAAAACAAAAATTAAAAAAATCAAAAATTGCAAAAAAAAAAAAAAAAAAAAAAAAAACAAAAGGAAAAGTCGCCAAAACCAAAAATTGCCACAAATCAAAAATCAAAAAAAAAAAAAAAAAAAAACAAAAATCGCTATAATAAAAAATCGCCAAAAACAAAAATCGGAAAAAAACAAAAATCACAAAAACAAAAATCGCCGAACCAAAAATTGTTAAATTCAAAAATCGGAAAAATTAAAAATCACAAAAATCAGAAATAGCAAAAATATAAATCGACAAAATCAAAAATCGCCAAAAATAAATAAAAGAGTTTTCTACAAAATGTATTCCCAATTGTTTATTTCGTTACGATGGGTGTAGCGAAGCGCATCGCATTACAACTAGTTTGTTATAAACAGTGAGTTAAGTCCTGATACTAATGAACGTAAAATTCAGGTGCCAGGTATCAAAGATTGGTCATTGCCGAATTTAACATTTTTACTTGTTTTTAATGTGAAATTTTTCTCAAAAAAGAAAATTTTCTTTAAAAACTACATATTCGTTTTAATAAATATACGTTTTTTTTTTTAAAAAAAAAAAAGTACCTTCTTGTAAAATGGTGCTTTAAGAAAACCACAAAAATTTAAATATAAGTTAAATTTCTGAAAGTACTTTTTGTTAAAAAGTACGTTTTCTTAAAAAAGTACATTTTCTTAATAGAAGTAACTTTTCTTAAAAATAACCCTTTCTTAAAAAAGTACTTTTTGCTAAAAAAAAAAAAAGTACCTGTTCTTAAGAACCCAACGACATATTTATTTATTTTATTTATTTATTTATTTATTTATATATTTTTATTGATGTTATGATCAATATGATGTTGTGGATGTTATGGCAGTATATTACAGAGTATTGTCGGAAATATTTTTGGGCGTTAGAGAACTTTACCTTAATGATGAAACAATAAGCTTTAAAAATATGCTTCTATATCAAAACATGCAAAAATATGCTCTTAGGGCCAAAATTTGTTCTGAAATGGACTAATTTCATATCTGTTTATCAATACAATGCATAGGGAAATAACATAATATTGCAAATATTTGCTTTCATTGATCGAAATGTATAAAGCTATATTGTTGAACGCTATCGTCGCAAATATGTAAGGTGAGCCATTTAAGTATTTTGGCGACACTTCACATTTGGCCATTTGCCTTTAATGGATTTTGATAAAGACAAAAAAGAAAAAAGCAAAAACTGTTTTTTACTTTTGGTCTTTTTGATGTTATTTGAGCCAAAAGAAAACAAAACAAAGTTTTTCTACATTTTGTTTCTGTTTGTATTCTTTTTCCCAAAATATTAAGCATCTCAACATAAACCCATCTCTCGAATCCATTAAAGAACAATTAATATAATGACACAAAGAAAAAAAAAACAAAAAGATAGCACGAATAGAATGTTATTAAAGAATTTTCCGATATCCTGCTGTTAAATGTTTAATATTTGTTTTGTTTTTGTGAAATTTGAGTATTTTTCTTTATTAAAACACGAATGAGAAGCACAAGCCTTTCCTAATGTTTCAGGATAATACCTATAAATAAATTATTTTACTTTTTCTTTTTTTAATGAATTCAAAGAAATGAATTTAGTATAAACAAGAAAATTAAGGTAGAAAATCAGAATTAATTTAGGAAATATATAAAAAATATCTGACAAGTGACGTTGAAATTTTACTGTTTCTTTGCAAACGTAACTCTACAAATGTAGTAGTTCATTATTATAACAGACAGATTTGCCCTTGTGTCATTTCTAATTAAATTTTCAGAAATTACGGTACAGGTTGTCTCCACCTACTTAGCCCCTGTGACTTGTTCTTGTTTTGTAAAGCTGGATTACGTTAAGGATAGGCCAATAGGATGTTTCAATGATGTTCAACAAATATATGAAAACCAAATTGAACCCATATGAATGTCATGCCGAAAGCGGAATTGGTTTTTTTTCGGCTTCTGTGTGCAGGCCATGGCTGTGGATTCGGATTCGGCAGTAATTTCGGCTTGTTTTCTCGTCGACTCCGACCCCCAAAAATATTATATATAAAAAACCTACTCCACTAAGAAGTGTTAAATTAAAAATAATTATACATTTTTGGGATCAGAACCAAATTATCCCGCCACCTAATCCTAATCTATAATATTAATAGGCAAGGCGATTTCTTGTGACCGATATAAAAATTGTAGTTAGTAACCGATTTTGACCAAAAATACTTTACAAATATGCATCGTCTGGAGCATTTTTTCTCAATAAAAGTTTCTACTAACACGTACGTAAAACTCATAATGTGTGAGTGTTTACTATAAATACCCTGCCGGCAACTCAACTAACTTTTAGTACACTTATATCTAACTATAACGCAACTAGTGGTGGTTGTTACATGGATTACTTTCAATGAAGCAAACTGACTATTTTAACATTGCGATGTCCTAGGCGGTAGTCAATTGTTCGACTCTACATGATTTTCAACTAACTTAAAGTTACATAATTTATAGTTAGCTACAAATTATTTATATTTTATATATTATAGTTGACTATAAGCTGACTTCGTTAGTAGTTAGCTTACTATTAGTTAGCTTATAATACTCTTTACTTTAGTCAAAAGTAGAATCGCAAAAGAAATTTAAATGTTAAAATACAAAATTTAGTATCAAGTTTATCAAAATGTTTACTTTTTCAAATATTTTGTTTACATTTGTTAAAAATAAATAGTGAAATATGTCGATATTTATAAAACGTAAAACTCAGGTGCAGGGTATTCGAAGCTCGGCATATCCGAATTCAACAATTTTATTTTTTTCCTTTTAACGCATTCAGCATGTATATGCGTTCTTAAAAACTCTTAGAGCACTTCTGATTTCCTTTTTCCACCTCGTTAGAGTAAAGCGATCGACAGCCATCTGTTTAAAATATAATTGTCATATATTATTATATCCTATATTATGAATATGTTTTTAATATATATAAGTTAGCCGTGAAAGCTTGAAGAAAACTTTGTTGCCATAGATTCCTTCCATATTAATTTTTAAACAGTTATTCATAACGGGTGATTTTTTTGAGGTTAGGATTTTCATGCATTAGTATTTGACAGATCACGTGGGATTTCAGACATGGTGTCAAAGAGAAAGATGCTCAGTATGCTTTGACATTTCATCATGAATAGACTTACTAACGAGCAACGCTTGCAAATCATTGAATTTTATTACCAAAATCAGTGTTCGGTTCGAAATGTGTTTCGCGCTTTACGTCCGATTTATGGTCTACATAATCGACCAAGTGAGCAAACAATTAATGCGATTGTGACCAAGTTTCGCACTCAGTTTACTTTATTGGACATTAAACCAACCACACGAATGCGTACAGTGCGTACAGAAGAGAATATTGCGTCTGTTTCTGAGAGTGTTACTGAAGACCGTGAAATGTCGATTCGTCGCCGTTCGCAGCAATTGGGTTTGTGTTATTCGACCACATGGAAGATTTTACGCAAAGATCTTGGTGTAAAACCGTATAAAATACAGCTCGTGCAAGAACTGAAGCCGAACGATCTGCCACAACGTCTAATTTTCAGTGAATGGGCCCTAGAAAAGTTGGCAGAAAATCCGCTTTTTTATCGACAAATTTTGTTCAGCGATGAGGCTCATTTCTGGTTGAATGGCTTCGTAAATAAGCAAAATTGCCGTATTTGGAGTGAAGAGCAACCAGAAGCCGTTCAAGAACTGCCCATGCATCCCGAAAAATGCACTGTTTGGTGTGGTTTGTACGCTGGTGGAATCATTGGACCGTATTTTTTCAAAGATGCTGTTGGACGCAACGTTACGGTGAATGGCGATCGCTATCGTTCGATGCTAACAAACTTTTTGTTGCCAAAAATGGAAGAACTGAACTTGGTTGACATGTGGTTTCAACAAGTTGGCGCTACATGCCACACAGCTCGCGATTCTATGGCCATTTTGAGGGAAAACTTCGGAGAACAATTCATCTCAAGAAATGGACCGGTAAGTTGGCCACCAAGATCATGCGATTTGACGCCTTTAGACTATTTTTTGTGGGGCTACGTCAAGTCTAAAGTCTACAGAAATAAGCCAGCAACTATTCCAGCTTTGGAAGACAACATTTCCGAAGAAATTCGGGCTATTCCGGCCGAAATGCTCGAAAAAGTTGCCCAAAATTGGACTTTCCGAATGGACCACCTAAGACGCAGCCGCGGTCAACATTTAAATGAAATTATCTTCAAAAAGTAAATGTCATGGACCAATCTAACGTTTCAAATAAAGAACCGATGAGATTTTGCAAATTTTATGCGTTTTTTTTTTTAAAAAAAGTTATCAAGCTCTTAAAAAATCACCCGTTAGAAATGAAAGCATTACATTTCCTTTATTTGGGCCACTCATTTTAGTTTTAATAATTAAAATCTAAAACATATTAAAAATACTTCTAACTGCATGCACGAACACTGATTTTTTAATAAAAGAATGAATATTAAATATAAAAAGTCAAAAAAAAAGTGAAAAAGTCACTAAACAAATGTCAACAAATATGCAAGCTTTTATTTCGGGAAAGCACACAATACGCATGCTTCTATTTTTGGTGAAGTTCTACATTACATTGTAGTTAGCTTATAGTTAGTTCATAATAGTTAACTAAAAGTGTGTTTTTTCATAATCGACTACTGATTTGCTTATATGTTATCAAAAGCCTTGTGTTGAATTGTGAATTGGCTAAAATTGATAAGGCTCCTTTAAAATTATTTATTAAATGAAAAAATAAAGTTTCTTAGAATTTGCACTCGACTGGGCTCTGCTAGTTAAAAATAAAACCATTAATATTATTTCAATAATGCAAGCGAAATAAATGAAACATTTTTTGGAAATGTTTACAAATTTACTTTAAAAGTACCTTACTTCTTAAAAAAAAAAAACAGTACTTTTTATTAACAGCTACTGTTTACGTATCATCTAGTGGTCGCCTACAAGATTGATACGACACAGGCAGAAACGATTTGCCAATCAATTCTTTTCGCCGCCAACAAGATCGGCGTTTTCTTGCCGCCGATGCGGTTGGAGTTTTCTTGCCGCAAGCATTGAACACTTCTTTTTTTATTCATTCTATTTTTTCCTAGCATCACTATCAAAAGGCCAACATCAGCCTCTTCATTTTTTTTAATGAACCACAAGGTTTCTTTGTAAAGTTTATTTTAAAGTATAAACTCAAATAAAAGATTAAAGTTTATAACCAGCTGCAACCACTGTCTTTTTATATCAGCATCGATCATCAACGAGAGACAATACAAGTGGCCCAACGGACAGCAGGCAGCCGAACTTCCGCACAACAACTACCACTCTTTTTCTGGACAACAGCCTGTGGAGCAAACATTTGGTCCTTCTCCCGGTAAGCGAAACCATTCGACAAAAAGCTACAGGATTCAAGGTACGTACGCTGTGAGATTTAAATAAAGTGAAATAAAGACATCAGTGGCTCGAAAAAATTTTTTTTTTTGGAGGTTAAACATTTAACTTAAACGTGTTAACGCCATTTGACTTTTCGTAGTCCATTAGTGCGCCATTTTGTTTTTCGACTTTAATTTACGGAGCCATCTTTTTTTAAAAAAATTGAATTTTTAATTTGTCGATCAAACCACGCAACTACATTTGAGGTTATGTGAAACCTTTTCATAGATTTTTTTTGATTTTTTGGAGAATTTGTAGCCCTCGAATAAATTTTTTAAAATTCGATAGCAGAACATTTCGTGAATTTCTGATTTTTTTGAGATTTGTAGCCCCTCTACATTTGAAAAGCTGATCTTAGAACAGTTCGTAAATTTTATCGTCAACTTTGAGAAAAATTTAAGGAGATTTTGTGAAACTTTTTTTACAAAGTTTTATTAGGCAAATTTATACAGAACAAAGTGGTTCTTTGACATTTTAAATTAATTTGCGGTGACACCAAAACTAAATTATGTCAATGTTAGACAAATTTAATGGAACGGCTGATGAGATAGCCAGATTTGAATTACGGCTCAAAGATGAAGATTTTTCAATTTACACTTTAGAAGCCCTGGAATTTGAGAAAGCAGAATTAGCTAGACTATGGGCAAAGTATAAAAATTATTACGAACAATGTTCAGGGGAACCAATAGAAAAAAAGAAAGATATATTGGCCATCCACACAAAGCACAATCAAATTCACAAAATTCACGTCAGATGTATTAACATAATTGCAAAAGCAACGCGTAGGATATCTAAAGAGCAAGCAACATCTTCATATACAGTAGTTCACAAACATGGGAGCTCTATACCAGTTCAAGCTTGCGATATTGATGTTTTTGATGGAGGTTATGCTGCGTGGCCCACATTTAGAGATTTATTCACTGCGATTTATATTAATAATGATCGTTTAGGCCCCGTAGAATAATTATGTTACCTTTTTAAAAAAACAACTGGTGATGCCCGAGAGGTGAATAGAAACATTACCGTGACAGCAGATAATTTTGACATTGCTTGGGAAAATTTAAAGGCACAATATGAAAATAGGCGCGTTTTATTTAATGGGCAACTAAAATTATTATACGGTTTAGCTCCATGTTTGCGGGAAACTGCGACAGAAATTAAAAGACTACAGAGGGAAATAAATAATTGCATGTCAACTTTGAGGTTATATAAAATTGATGTAGATGCATGGGAACCATTATTTGTCTTTCATTGCTCAATCAGGCTACCAGAACAAACTTTAAGCCTATGGGAGCAATCTGTGAAAAATAAGACAGAGATTCCAAAATGGAAAGAATTTGATGATTTCTTAACTGATAGATTTCGTGCACTTGAAAGTTTTTCCAACCTTAGATCCACTGGTTCCCAAGCAGGTTTTCAAGATAGTCAAAATAAAACCAAACCATTTAAAACACATCATACTAAAGTTGATGTAGCTCAATGCAAATTATGCAAAGAAGCCCATGCGATTACCTCATGTAAAAAATTTTTAAACATGGACTACAAAACACGTGTTTCTACATTAAGAAAATTCCATTATTGTTTTAATTGCCTCAAAATGGGTCACATGTTCACAGATTGTCCTAATGAAAATGGTTGTTCGAAGTGCAACAGAAAACATCACAATCTTTTGCACAAAGATTTCGCGCAAAACAAAGGGCAAAGAAATCAATCTTCTAATGTGACCCAGGGTAATTATAAGTCGGCCTTGTTTCAAAATAATATACAGTCCACTCAATTGCCGACTACATCCAATATGGTTCAAAATCACCATCATTCTGTGGCCAAAAAGGTGATGCTAGCTACTGCATGGGTGAATATAGCACATTGTGGTTCTAATTATAAAATACGAGCCTTAATTGACCCATGTTCGGATGAAAGTTTCATTTCCGAAAAAATTCAAAAATTATTAAATTTGCCTACTGTACCAGTGGCTGCTGAAGTAGCTGGACTAGGTGGAGAAGTTATTAGTAGAGTCGAAAAAATGGCGACCTTTTCTGTAGCTTCGATAGTAAATTCAAATTTATCTATTAAAATTGATGCTTTAGTGGTTCCACAAGTCACAAGTGATATTCCAACGCACACTTTTAATCCCTTAAATATGGAGCTACCAAATCTGAGGTATGCAGATCCAAATTTTTATAAAAGTGGTGCAATTGACATTTTGTTAGGGGGAGACGTTTATCCAGCAATTTTGAGAGGTGGTGTTCAACATGGAGTTTTTGATTCACTAGTTGCTCAAGAAACAATATTCGGATGGATTGTTACTGGCCCTACATGTCCCCGTCGTTCCGTTAGACTGTTGCATTTCACTAAAGTATCTATTGATGAACAATTATCTAAATTTTGGGAGCTTGAAGAAGTTTCACGTAAACCAATAATGTCTGAAGCTGATAAATTATGTGAAGAAATATTTCGGTCCACTACAGTGAGAAATTCTGAAGGGAGATACATAGTTGATTTGCCTTTTAAATCTGATTTGTCATTGCTCGGCCCTAATAGACACATAGCTTCGAGCCAATTTATGAGAAACGAAAAATCGTTGTTGCGTAAACCTGAAAATAAAATTTTATATGATGAAGTTCTTAACGAATATCTAACTTTGGCACATATGGAAAAAATTGAAAATCTTGTAGCTGGCCCGAGTTACTACCTGCCTCATCATGGCGTTTTCAAACCTGACAGTACAACAACAAAGTTGAGGGTGGTTTTTATTGCCTCTAGCGCTACGTCCAGTGGGACAAGTCTTAACGACATTTTGCACGTTGGCCCCATTTTACAAAAGGATTTGGTTTTCTTAGTTTTAAAATGGAGGTTCTATGAGTTCGTGTTCAATGCCGATATTTCAAAAATGTATAGGCAAATTTTAATCAACCCAAAGCATACTCCATTCCAACGAATTGTTTTTCGTAGCTCTCCTGATGAAGAGCTTCAAGATTATCAGTTAAAAACTGTTACTTTCGGCGTCAATTGTGCTCCTTATTTGGCTCTAAGAACACTATTGCAATTGGCGGATGATGAAGAGGGCCGTTTTCCATTTGGCGCAAGAATTCTGCGAGACTCCATGTATGTCGACGATGCGTTGGTCGGATCTCACAGCTTACCAGACATTTTAAAGTTCCGTGATCAGCTAATAGCCATTTTAAAAACAGCTGGTTTTGAATTGAGAAAATGGACGGCAAATTCAACAAAAATTTTAGATGGGTTGCCCTGTGACCATTTATTAAATGAAAATTTTCTATGTCTGAATGACAAAAGTAATGCGAAGACTCTGGGTGTTCGATGGAATGCTTCAGCTGATTACTTTTATTTTGCGACAGAAAAAATTCCACTAAAATCTTCTTACACCAAAAGAGAGGTTCTTTCCGTGATTGCTAGACTGTTCGACCCTGCTGGTTGGCTCGCTCCGGTTATTATAACAGCGAAAATCTTAATGCAGCAAATGTGGCTCGATAAGATTGACTGGGATGAAAAAATAAAGCCGGTGGCGCTTAAAAATTGGCAAGATTTTGTCTCTCAATATAATGATGTAGATGCAATTACTGTCCCTCGTTGGATTCAATATTCTCCAAATTATAAAATCGAATTTCATGGGTTTTGCGATTCTTCGGAGCTGGCGTATGCGGCGACTTTATATGCAAGAGTGCAGATTGGCGAAAAGGTATTCACAAATCTTTTAGTGTCAAAGACAAAAGTAGCTCCAATTAAAAAGCCATCAATTCCACGATTAGAATTATGCGGTGCGGTCCTATTAGCGAAGCTGGTCGATAGTATTATGCCTCAATTTAATTTGAAAACCTATTCGCTCTTTCTGTGGTCCGACTCAACGATAGTTCTTGCATGGCTAAAAAAAACCACCATGTAATTGGAAAACCTTTGTTGCCAACAGAGTCGCCACTATTCTTGAAAAGGTCGGAAATAAACATTGGTCACATGTAGTGTCACAACATAATCCTGCCGATCTAGCAACCCGGGGGCTGACTCCTTCGGATTTGAAATGCTGTAATCTTTGGTGGCATGGTCCAGATTGGTTGAAATTGCAGAAATCCTCATGGCCTTCGCACCCATCTAATTATGAAACAAATGAAGAAATTAAAGTTGCTAGATCTACCGAAAAGGAAGATATACTGGATAGATTTTCTAGTTTGCCCAAAGCCATTCACGTTATCGCCTACATGTTTCGCTTTTTTCATAGAACTCAGCTAGAATTTCGAAATAAAGTTCAATTTAAATCTTTAAAATTATCAGCTGGAGAATTGGGTTTTGTCAAAAACCGGCTATTTTCATTATCTCAACAGGTGCACTTTTCAAGAGATTTTTATTGCTTGTCGAACAAGAAGAAAATAGAATCTAGTAGCCCATTGTTGACGCTTACGCCTTTTATGGATGAAAATAAAATTATTAGGGCAAATGGTCGCTTGATTGCATCACCGCATTTATCTTATCACGAACGGTTTCCGATTATTTTGGCATACCACAGTAGATTGGCTCGTTTATATGTTGACTTCATTCACAAAATGGTTCATCATGGCGGTTTGCGATTGGTTCATAGTGTCATTCGACATGAATGTTGGATAATAAAGGCAAAAACTCTTATTAAAACATGTATCAACAATTGTAAGGAGTGTGTAGTGCATCGTAAATTACGTCAAGGTCAAATAATGGCAGCGCTGCCCGAAGAGAGAACCACTTTGAGTCGCCCCTTTGCAAATACAGGCATTGATTTTGCAGGCTCATTCGAAATTAAAAGCTTTACAGGCCGATACTGTAGAATCACCAAGGGTTATGTATGTCTCTTTGTCTGCTTCTCTATCAAGGCGATTCATCTCGAAGCCGTCAGCGATTTATCAACTCCAGCCTTTTTAGCAGCATTATCTCGTTTCATAGCTCGACGTGGTTGCCCAAATTGTATCTATTCAGATAACGGCAGAAATTTTGTCGGTGCTGCAAGGGAAATAGATTCGAACTTTGAAGAGCGTGTAAAAGAACTGCGTGATATTGTAATCGCCAAACATAAACACCATCGCTTATCGTGGCACTTTATCCCCGCCGCAGCACCCCATATGGGAGGATTATGGGAAGCTGGTGTTAAAAGCTTTAAAACACATTTCAAAAAAATGGCTGGTCAACTGAAATACACCTTCGAAGAATTCTCTACTCTTTTAGCCACTATAGAAGCTTGTCTTAATTCACGTCCGCTCGGCCCGCTGTCTGAAAGTGTTGAAGATCTGTCTGCTCTTACTCCTGGCCATTTTCTGATTGGCTCTGCGTTGCTTACTCCGGCTGAACCTGAAGAATTGACTCCGGCAATAAGTATCGTGAACAGATGGCGGAAAGTAAAGGCTATGCAACATGAGATCTGTCGCCGATGGAAGGACGAGTATTTAAAAGAATTGCATAAGCGTAATAAATGGAAATTCCCTCAAATCGACCTACAAGAGAACGACCTCGTTGTCCTTAGAAACGAGCCGCTCTGTCCCACTGAATGGCGCTTAGGTCGCATTACTAAGATTTATCGTGGGGCAGATAGCAGAGTACGGGTAGCTGACATAAAAACTCAAAATGGTGCAATTACGAGACCAATTCACAAATTGATCCTCTTACCACGTCATATAAATTAGAAAAATTCCATTTCTCCTATACGCCACGATCTCTTTATTACTCTTCTGATATCTTACGAACTAATAACTCTTCTATTTGCAGCTCATAATGGCACAAACGTGGTTTAACACCAATTATGGCTGCCCTCTCTGTAACCGCCTGCACGCTATCAGAGTCTGCACTCGATTCCAGGTCATGAACATAGAGCATAAATTGCGAGCGGTCGCTGACCATGGTCTGTGCTCCAACTGCTTCGCCCATTCCCACTCGGTGCGTGACTGCCACAGCCTCGACCGTTGCAAGCGCTGTAAAGCCAAACATAATACTATGCTACATGCGGTTGCAAAGGGAAATTTGTGGTTCCCGATGACTGCAGATGTCTTAGTGTATACTACCCAAGGATCACACAAAAATGCACTCGTTCGTGCCCTGCTCGATCCGAACGCCGCTCGCTCCACCATTATCGAAAAGAAGGCGAGAAACATCGGTTGTTTCATCCGTCGAGGGCGAACCACCGTTACCCTGACTCATCGTCGGTATCCCAGTAAGCGACTGACCGTCGAGCTGAGTGTAGAAGATATGAACCCGAAATTTACCCCTGCCGGTGAAATCGATAATAGCTGGGTACGCAGTCGTGGTCCTGAGGTGGTCCATGCCGATAGTTGTTGGTAAATGAGGGACACGTACCACATAACCCTAGGTGCAGACACCGTGAAGAAAATATTTAATGGTCCGGCGACAGGAAGACCGGGCCACATTTACATTCAACCCACTTTATTCGGTGACGCCTACTATGGAGAGGGAGTAGAAAATAAAAACCCAGACTACATCTCATATGAGTGAGCAGAAGAGAAATACATCGTGGCCCCATTATTTTTCTTTTTTTAATTTTTTTTATATACATATATAATAATTGAAATATTCTTTTAATTTTGTTCCTTTTTTTTTTGTAATTGAAACATTTGTCATCAAAATGTATTTTCTTTTCCCTCCCATATAAATTGTAAACCTTATTTAATATCTTAAATTTTTTAATTTGTATGGTGTGGCCCAATTGACTGTTGCACTGACGTCGCAAGGGTGGCGGTATGTTTACGTATCATCTAATGGTCGCCTACAAGATTGATACGACACAGGCAGAAACGATTTGCCAATCAATTCTTTTCGCCGCCAACAAGATCGGCGTCTTCTTGCCGCCAAAAAAAAAAGTGAAAAAGTCACTAAACAAATGTCAACAAATATGCAAGCTTTTATTTCGGGAAAGCACACAATACGCATGCTTCTATTTTTGGTGAAGTTCTACATTACATTGTAGTTAGCTTATAGTTAGTTCATAATAGTTAACTAAAAGTGTGTTTTTTCATAATCGACTACTGATTTGCTTATAGGTTATCAAAAGCCTTGTGTTGAATTGTGAATTGGCTAAAATTGATAAGGCTCCTTTAAAATTATTTATTAAATGAAAAAATAAAGTTTCTTAGAATTTGCACTCGACTGGGCTCTGCTAGTTAAAAATAAAACCATTAATATTATTTCAATAATGCAAGCGAATTAAATGAAACATTTTTTGGAAATGTTTACAAATTTACTTTAAAAGTACCTTACTTCTTAAAAAAAAAAAACAGTACTTTTTATTAACAGGTACTTTTTAAGAAAATATTCTGTTTAAGAAAAATAACTTTTCTGATAAAATATACTTTTTTTGATTTTTTTATGATTTTAAATGATTTTTTTTAAAGAAAATGTACTTTTTAATAAATAATTGCCAGTTTAAAAGTGCAATATTTCCAATTTTTTTTTTTTTTTTTTTTGGCAGTTTTTACCCTAAAGGGTCGAATTAAAGAAACGTTATTCTTGGTCGATATTTGTGTTTCTATTGTAATAGATATATCAAATTTCGTATTCCTAAATTACTTTGTAGGGAAGATACAAAAAGTATCATACGAATATCACACTATCGTGCTCTTTTTACCGCCCTTAATATACGAATTTTCAAAAGATTTCTTCTATTGCTTTTATTTTTAGTGAAATCCGCATACTAAATTTCATATTCCTATATTTATTTGCTTAGAAGATAGAAAAAGGCACCGTTTTTAAAATCTTTCTTTTAACTCATACTCTTTGCCTATATGTTTGTCTGTCTGCCATGGGGCAACCCTGATCTGAAATTTGGCTCATAGTCTTGTTGTGACTATAAATTAGTTTTGCGGTAGTCACGCATAGTCACGCATAGTCACGCAGAGTCACGGAGTGTTTTACAACCCATTTCCCTTTATCCGATCGATCTGAAACTTGGTCAATAGACTTGTTGTGGCCAAAGATTAATTTTAAGATTGACATACGCAGTCACGAAGTGATTTAAGCCCCCTTTCCTCTCATTAAATCGATCTAAAACTTGGTCCACAGACTTGCTGTCACCAACTATTAACTTAAAGATAGTTACGGACAGTCATGCACAGTCACGAAGTGATTTAAACCCCACTTCCCATCAGCCGAGAGTTTTAGTAAAACTTTCATTTTATGGATTATATTATTACAAGTTTTAGGAAAAAACAAGTAAGAGTGTTAAATTCGGCTGTGCCGAATCTTTGATACCCTCCACCTCGGTTTGAGTCTTGATAATAAATGTAAATGAAAAAGTAAACAATTTGTTAAACTTTATACCAAATTATTTCAGCAAATTCTTCCGGTTGGTTTTCGTCTTTTCCATTATTTTGGATTTATTTCGGTGTTTGCTTTTTGGTCATCGTGGTTGCTGATCGGCATGCATTTATGTTATATACCTGTATGAATGCGTTTCCGCTTATATGACATAACTTCTCTTTTAATTTAATTTTTGCTAATTAAATAGCTCGCCCTAACCTCCATTGCATTGTTGTGTAGGGGGGCTATATGCATTAAATCGTGCTAATTGAAGATGGCTGTATAGTTTCTTTTAACTGGCGAAATATTTTTTCATTGCGGTCATGTAGGTCGGATGGAGTAACAAAATAATAACCCAAAAAAAAAACGCTCTCTCAACTTTTTTATTAAAATATTGCCATATTTGGAAAACATAGAGAATAAATTTATAATAATAAATATTCAAATTAGGGATGCCAAACGTAAAAAACCAAATGTCCCAAACATTTTAAATAAAATAATTTGTTATCTTTATTTTCTGAAAAACTTCAAATTTTCATCCAAAAAAAATTGTGAAAATTTCTATATAAATAACATTCTGATCAAATTTCGTTTATTTATGTATCAGTTTTTATGTTCGCAATTCTTAAATATCATTTAACTATTTACAAAATTCATTGAATTTAAATTAATGTTTTCTGTAGTGTATTTCTGTAAATTTCAACGATCCGACAATCGCAAAATGTATCGACAGCTATTGTTGTTTGCCCTAAGGATTAAGTGATTCACTAAGTACATACATCTTAACGACAGTCGACAAATCTATTTTTCTATACATTTAAGTGGTAAACGAGTGGCATCTCTGTCAAAATAAGCGAAAAACACAAAGAATAGAAAAAAACAAATTACTTGTGTTTGACAGGATGATTTTATGTTGATGTTTAATATCTTTATTTTTTTTTACTAATATTTCTGTGTATTTATTTGAAAATTAAATAATGAATTGAATATCGAGGGCTTATAGTCAAATTGTGCTATCTACAAAAATACAATTGTTCCGGAGACAAAAAAAAAGTTTAAATTTCTTATTAATAGAGATTTACTCAAATTGTTTTCTATAATATGTTTAAATAATTCCTTCTGAATCCCACGAATAAAAAAATATCAATTTGACACGTTATCCGCGTAATTATGGTAGATAGCACAATTTGTCTAAGATTATTTTTTATTTTTATATATTAATGTGTAGATAGCACAATTTGATAAAAAAAATATTTTAATTTTTTATCAATCTTAATCATTTTATACACCCTAACGTAAAAAAATAAAATATTTCAAGAGAAAAGTAACAATTATAAACAGTTTATTTTATGCATTATTTTCCTGTATAACATTTGATAACAGTTCAAGAAAAAAAAAAAAAAACAAATGCAGTTAATTTGGTTTTGAATAGTTAAGGTTATCATAAAATAAATGATAATCAGATGGTATTACTTTCTTTAATTCATGTAAATGTTTCCATTTGGATGCAGAAATTGGGAGTGGCCCGTAATGTAAAGGTTCGGCTTCAGAGGTGCTCGAGTATTTTTTGATACGGGTTGGTAGATCAGTCTAATCAGTATCGAAGCGGATCTTATATTTAACTTCTCCATTCGGTAAATATAAGAGTGACTATGTTTTGATACCGTTAGGTCATGTTTAGTTCGACCGGGTCTTATACTGGAAAAACGAATAAATGATGTTTTGGTATAGTTTTTGAAGAAATCAAAATTTAAATATTCCGTATCAAACGGCATATTTACAAATTTCCCATCCAACTTGACTCTTATTCGCGCTTGTCTTGTAATTATGTAATCGTTTGGTATATATATAGCTTCGTTTTTCAATTTCACCTCTATTTTGGCATGGGCACTATCACACTCCATTTGAGTGTGCCCCTTTTCAAGTTATTTCTGTTCAATTAATTTGTCGTGTTTGATTGCGAAATTGGAAAGAGCATTAGACAAGTAGTGATTCCGGTTCTGATAGCCACAGCCATCATAATAAATTATAATCGGTAATCTGTCAGATAGGCAATACGTTGTTAGGTTGTGCGAAATTATGGAAATAAATGTGGAGGCTGAAAGATCTCCGTTAGCTTCATTCCACCAGTAATTACTGCATTGGTATGCAGCTTAGTTATATACAGTGAAATTATGAACTTGCAAACGTTGCTTGAAATATACAGCCGAAGCATTAATATTGGGACAGAGTTTAACCGCATGTACATCCATTGTAAAGACATAGCACTGACTTTTTTGAGCAGCAATTTTGTCCTTTTGCTTTTTTTCCTGAGCTAGTTGCTTTCCCGAATTAGTTCATTGTATTCCTCAGCTGTTGTTTGCATTGTTTTGAAACCAACACACAAATCACATTCGTCTTTACGTGGCATAAATAATGTAAAGTTCTGTTCTGCAAAATATTTGAAAATGTAAATATTGACACATAATGAACCTTCTTCTCCAAACATTTTGTTTTTTAATCTCTGCAAATTTCAGCTTTAGTTTTGAATGTTGCTGCGATATATGTTTTACTACTGTCTTTATCACAGTAGTGACTTTCCACCTTTTCTAATTTTTGCAAATAATCTTTTAGATGTTCATCCCAGTCACAGGAGGGTCGAATAAGTGGTGGTAAAATAGGTGGATGAACCACCCAATAATCAATCATTCTCTTGGATATATATTAAGAGTTGAAAGAAACATTTTTCGACAAACTTTCAACGATCTTTTCTTATGAGGTAATTTATAAACACAACTGTTTTTTCTCCTGTTAGAATCTGGAATAGTTTTTCTCTTTGTGTCGTCACTGTAACATAGCTTTTCAAAAACACTCGCTTGGACTCCCAACTCATGTTCCAAAACTCTTTATATATTTCATTTCTATCAACCTCATTAAATTTTTCGCATTGATTAACGGAAATTTTTTTACATGCTGGTGATAAACATGTTGGCCCAATCTGCCTTTTAGATTTTAGTATTGTTTGTTTCCATCCATCAGCTGTGTTGAAGCCCAAGTATCATTTTCCCCTCATTCGCTTTACATAATGTTCTTTTCGGTTTTTTGATGTGGAGCAATGAATACAAATTTTTCTACGCCTGACTACTTGTCGGGCCGTGTGTTCATCATCAGAATCTAGGTTAAAGTTTTTGTGAATGGTCATAAAAAAACACTATAAAAATACTACAAACCAGTTATTAGATTATCTAAATCATTATCTTCGTTGGACGATGCACAGTTTATAGCAAGGCTTTGTAAGGAATTCGGTATTTTCAACGAATTAAATAAATCTTCTTTGGTTTCCATTTTTTTAAATTAAAATCCTTAATTAAACTGTTTTAAATGAAATGTTATTTTTATATTATGACAACTGTAACTGACAACTATATCAGGGAAATTTACTATGTAGATAGCACACTTTGTATTCGAAAAATATTTGTTAAGTAGATAGCACAAAAACAAAAATATGAAAATATTGGTGATAGAAAAAAAATTTTTACACAAAATTGATATCAGAGATGCAGAATGGATTACTAAACAGTTTGGCATCAAAAACGCTTTTTGGACAAATCTGCAGATAGCACAATTTGACTATAAGCCCTCGATATGTTATTTAATTTTTTTATTTATATAAAAAAGTTTTTTTAATAAAAGCAAAATATTTTCACTATTTTATGATTTTTATTTATGTATGACGACATTTCAACCTAAAAATTTAAGTTTTTATCGATTGAATAAACAACACAAAAATGGTTGTCGTTTAGATAACAACAACAGCTGATTTAACAATAGCGAATATCGTTTAAAAATTTTACTGATAATTTTGCTATTTTCTTTTTTTTAACGATTCGACTATCGTTAAAAAGAGTCACTGAGTCGCGGTACTGAAAAGCTACTAATTTGTCATGAATGTCAATATTTTTTTTAAATGCAAAAAGTTTTTAAATGTAAACACTGGTATTTGGTGTTTATTTTTTGGAACTTCAATTTGTGTTTAACGAATAAAATTTATGTATTAAAGAAGCAATTGATGTCTTCTAAATTTAAAATTATAATTTCCGACGTTTTGATATGATTTTCCGAAATTCAATTAATTGTAATTTATAATTGGAAATTTTTAATTCTAGTTTTTAGAATTGATATTTTCTTAAATTTGAATGGAAAATTTAAAAAGTGCAATTTTGTATTTATGTGAATAATAATGCTTAAGCAATTTTTAAAAATTAGATGTAATCGCAATCAGATATTTTGTAGGTAAAGCAGAATAATAATTCTATATAACTATGTAGAACTGTTTTGAAAGCCAAAAACTCATTGATGAACTCGGTAACTCTATTTGGTAAAGACAACAAAAAGTTAATATGCCAAACTTACGTTCATATTTGTAAAAGAATAATACTTTTAACATTGTTCTGTATGATATATAGTTGAAAATATTAACATTCATGTTAAAATAAAAATAACTATTTCAAAGCTAATTAGAACAAACAAAAATTGTGGCGCCATCTACTGTGTCATAGTCACGCTGAGCAAAATGAAGTGACACTCTGTTAATGCAAAATAAATGTATTTTCCCTACAACAAAATATTGCAGAATTTTATGTAAATAAAATAAGATACCATATAGACATATATATAATATGTATATGTATATTATTTGTATTATTTAATATGTTCATGTATGTATATGTAAATATTACACACAAAAAATACAACATCAAAGGTTATTTTTGTGTTTTTCTCTTTAAATAAATTTATACATAAATTTTTTTTTTTTTTGCTAAATTTACATTGTTTTTTTTTATTAACAACTAGGTATTTTAGCATTATTTGCTTTAGATGCTGGCGAATTTTACTCCCTTTACATATATTAACTCGTAGTGTCTGCTTGTCGAAAAAATTTTGGATCGATTTAAACCCCTTTCCCGTGACCCATTCGATCTGAAATTTTGCAGTCATGCTCGTGGTAATAACAGAAATGATCTAACAAATTTTTTTAGTGATGCCTAAACAATGGAAACTTTTAAAATTTTCTACCAGAGTTAATAAAAAAAATGTACAAAGGGTTAGTTTTCATTATATTATTACCACAACGACCACAAAAACAACATGTCCAGCTATGACAACAATACAACATTTATAATAACAACAAGAACAATATAGAAACATCATATTTTTCATTTTTTTTTTTTACTTTTTCAGAGATTTCCCTGGACCTGTTCCACCGATTTTAATAATTTTTGAAAAGCAAATCTTCCCATGAATTTGGTGAAACATTCTCACTAAAAATGATCACTATAGCTGCACTATTCAGGGCGTGATCGTGACAAGAACAACATAGAAAATTATATTTTTTCAAGACCTTTTTTAGTTCTTCATTCAAATCTCGGGCCCTAATTCACCGATTTGGACGGTTTTAAACAGCAAATTTTTCAGGATGTTAGTGAATCATTTTTTATGTCAACGAGCACCCTAGCTGCCCGATTAATGCCGTCATCGTGATTTCCACAGACGGACAGACGGACTGACGGACAGACGGACATCGCTATATCAAATTCGGTTGTTATAAGGATCACAAATATATATATTTTATGGGGTCCAAAAATTTTTTTCTAACTATTACAAACGGAATGACAAACTTATATATACCCTCTGCACACTGGACTGGAGGGTATAAAAAATATGTCGGATTCATGATTAATACATTTGAAGTTAGTTATTTAAAAATTTAATTTATTTAATGCAGACTAAGGTAAATATTAACAAAATCAAATAATAAGATAATAGTCGGTTTAGAATGACCATACGATTGGGTTTAGAAAATAAGCATAAAACAAATTTGATTGGAATTTTTATTCTTATTTTTTTTTTTTTTTTGGTCTGCGGACTAGGACGAAAAATGCAGCTGATTCTGACATAAAACATATATAAATCAAATTTGAGGAAATTCTGGTGCAATATTTGTGTTTATGACTAAGAAATATTCAACAGGCCTAATTTTTATATTACCGATAAATACAAACAAACAACATTTGACTAAGATCTATATGATAACTTTGGGTCTAATTGCAATGTAAGGTGTTCTCGTAGGGGCTATCCTTGCGGGGACTCGGTCAATAATACTCAGCACTTATTGCAAGTCATAAATGATTACAGAAAACAATTTGAATCGCAGACTAAATCAACTTAAAAATACACCAAAATAAATAGAATTTATTTCATATTTAAAATTCGTTTGAATAAATTGTTTTTTATTACCTTGGGGTCATATGTGAACCAAATTCCAAAAGGCTAATGGGGTCATAATACTTTTTTCCAAAACGCTAGGCTATTAAGATAAAATATTACATTTAAAAGTAGAAAAGTGATGAGTTTTCGATACAAAGTATTTAGAAATAGTACATTTACAAGATATTTAAAAAAAATCACATTTTTCTCGAAATCCGCAAAAATAACGTGCTTGTCAAAAAAATTCTGGCATAGGGATTTACCTAAAAATCCACAAAGTAAATCAATAACATGCATTTAATAAGACCGGAAAGAGACAGATCAAGTTCTTAAAATTTTGTTTAAGAAATTTTTTTAAAAATTGAAAAAGGAGTTTTCAAAATTTTATCAAAAAAATTTCCCATTTTCGGTCTCAATGGTTAATAGGTTAGCAGGGTGTTAATAAAACAATACTCCATATATGAGTACTTACAGTTATAGAGACTGAAACAAAATATTGGCTTTAATTAATTTCTTAAACTTGAAAAAAATGCCATCAAATTTCATTACCTAGTTTTTTTTTTGACACAAAAGTGGTCTAGGGGCATTTGCTACTTCCCGGCGAGTCTTTATTCGATTTTGAAGTTTTATAGGTTTTTGGAAAGACAATTTAATACTGATCCCAATTCTTGCAACAGCTTGTCGTAAAAAGCTAAACTCTAGAACGAAATTTTCGTAAAATTTCAAAACAAAGTCATATTTCCCCATATAAACAAACTTGAAATTTTCAATCGATTTCCGGAGCGACATTTATTTATCCGATTGTCCTTAAACTTCACATTTATTAGTTTTATATTGAAAGATAACAAACTGGACCCTAAAATCGCAATTTGAAAAATATACATATAACGTAGGACCCCTCCAATAAACACAAATGGTATTTTTATGATGATACAAATTTACTGGCTGAAAATGTGCCCGCGCTACAAGACCTGATAAACAAAGTCGCTACAAACAGTGATGTATATGGTCTAAATATCAATATTCGAAACAAAAAATTTGTGATTATGAGCAAGAAAAATAACCATAATACTACTTCCTTAAAAATTCAAATTGCATGCATCGAAAAAGTATAGAATTTTACAATTATCGATAAATTATCGACAAATGGGAATGTTGAAAAGAAATAAGATGCCGTATAGAAATGGCTCGAGCTGCCTTTTTAAATATAAAAAGTACTTAAAAGTTACGATATTCATCTTGAAACAAAATCAAGATTCATTAAAACATACATATGTATGGTCAGTTGTACCACATGCGGTGGAGACATGGACCATGAAATCATCAGACATAAAATGGTTAGAGGCCCTTGACTAATATTCAAAATACCCTGGACCGGCCATATATAAAATACCGAAGTTTTGAGCAAAATGCACAGAGAAAGAGAACTATTTACCGTCATAAAGAAAAGAAAAACATCATACATGGTGCAGTTTATGAGAAATCCAAAATATAAGCTGCTACAATCGATAACACGAGCGAATGTTGAAGGAAAAGCTGCTAGAGCGAGAAAAGAAATAAAATGGATTGATAATATTGAAGTACGGACTTGCATCAGATATGGGCAGAGTTCTGAGTGAAGCAAGAGGTCGAGATTCTTTTGCGGTGCTACTGAATAATATATAAAATGATTTTTTTTTTTTTTTTTTTTATATGTTAAATATTAGCAAATATAAAAGAAGAAATATAGCAATTGATAGCAAGTTGGTAAATATAGTACTTCTAGAATCAAGATCAAGAAATACACAGTTGTCAACTAAGAAATCGTTTTTATTTAGAATTCTAATGATTTAAAAGGCAAAAATTCTCAATTTTCTTCAATAACACATTTTTGTTGAGAATGATAACAAAAAATTATATGAGAAGTATATTGTGGAAAAACCTACACTACATTAAGGAAATCCTTACTCTAAATTGAAATTTTTAAATTGTTTAAAATTTTCTTTAATGAAATAAAAATATACTTTTGAAATTATTTCATACTAATGTATATGCTGCTTATAATATAATCTAAGTTGTTTTAAATTGCAAAAGAATAGATTTGCTACATATGAAAACCATGCAACAGTATTCCACTAATGCAATCTCATCTGCTTGTTAATATTATTTTATGGCATTATAAATATTATGAAAAGCTAGAATTACGCATCCAGGAAAATATAGTTAGGAACATAACGTGAAATTGTGCACGTTAATATTTATAATTTTTCAATTCTGTAGTAACAATTTGTATATAATAATAAATGAAAGCATCACGATGCTTTTTTGGTTTAAAACAAAAGATAGAACTATAATATTTTCAAGCACATTAGCGTTATTAACAATCCAATTACCCAGCTCTTGTAATACAACGTTAAGGATGTACAACAAAGTATGTAGCATGTAAAATTTTACGCACCTTTAAACTATGTTCCTTTTCCAAGTCAATAAAGGGGGTTTCTATAAGATGCATTATTATGTAGTCAGGTTATAATGGGTGCTAATAACAAAACTATTTCAAATTTATCTATAAAACCATCGAAAGTAAATATTTTGAAAAAAGGATTTGAAAAATGAGTACAGTGAATCGAACAAAGTGTTACAGATAAAATTCGTTTTTAAGTTTTATACGCGATATGTCAACCTTCCCCCTTACAATGTAACGCGACTCAAATCGAATATTCGCTAACAAAACTTGTTCTTATATGTTACTGATATCAACACTGTATTTATAGGGGCCATATTTCATTTTGAGGCATTAAAAGAAATGGGAAATTATCACCAAGCATAATGACATATTAAAAACAAGTAAGAAAATTATAGTCGGTCTAGACCGACTATATGATACCCTATACCATGCGTTTAGAAACCCTATCTCTTAGGCCCAACTAACTGGACATTGAAAATAAGCAAAAACCAAATTTGAGTGGGATTTTTATTAATTTTTTTGGCTGCAGATATGAAAAAGTTCATATCGGATGCAATATCTATAAAGGGACTAGGTCCAAAAATGGACCGATCCTGATCATGTTTGGTAAAGTCTCTTGTATTTTGTAAAAATGTGTACAAACAAAATTTGAGAAGAATCAGTGCAATATTTTTGTTTTTTAATAGATTTAAGTGAATATCGGGAAGCAGCTCTATATGGGGTCAAAGGGATCATTTTTGGACTACTCATTAGTGGATGTAATGAACGCATACAAACCCAATTTGAGTAAGATCTATATGACAATTTGGATCTTATGGCAATTTATGTCGATTTCATATGGGTAATTTGTATGGGGGCTAGGTCTGAACATGGACCGATTCTCACCAATTTCAATAGCGTTCATCCCATGGCCGATAAAAGCTTATATACCAAATTTCGTCAAAATATATTCATATTTGCGACCTGCAGTTTGATTACAAGCTTTACATGGACACACAGACGGACGGACGGACGGACGGACGGACATTGTTAAATCAACTCAGAAAGTGATTCTGATTCGATCGGTATAATTAAAGATGGGTCTAGGTCAAATATTTTTGGTTGTTACAAACAGCAGCACAAAGTCATTATACCCAAACCACATAGTGGTATAGGGTATAATTAGCGGTGAAAATTAGAAGGTCTGGCTGGAAAAATAGCCAAGAACATAAACCCAGATTATGTAGTAGCAATGTGTTAAAGAGAAAAACAAAAGAGAAAACAATTCTGCAAAAGGATGATAATAGCAGTCACTTAAACTTTTGCGCTTTTATTTTTCCTCTATTTTTAATGGTTATCCAATTCGGAACAGATTTATAAAAAAAAGTACCATTTTTAAACTCTTTCTTTTAATTCATTCTCATTGTAACGGGGCAACCCCCATTCCCCCTCATCCAGTTAATCCAAAACTTTGCCCATAGTCTTGCTGTGACTATAGATTATTTCTGGCGTAGTCACGTAAAGTCACGCATGGTCACGCATAGTCACGGAGTGATTTAAAACCCATTTCTCCTTATCCAATCGATCTGAAATTTACTCGTAGACTTGCTGTCAAAAAAGATAAATTTTGATATAGTCACGCACAGTCACGCATAGTCACGCACAGTTACGAAGAGATTAGAACCTCACTTCCCCTCATCCGATCGATCTAAACCTTTGTCCATAGACTTGCTGTGGCCAAAGATTAATTTTTAGATAGTAACACAGTCACGCATAATCACGAATGGTCACGGAGTGATTTAAACACTAGTTCCCCTCATCCAATCAATCTGAAACTTGGTCCACAGTACAATGCACTGAGAACATACGATTTCAAAATTTTATGCTTAAGGAAAGAAAGACTTTTAATAAAAACTTTGTTTTTATGGGTTAGATTATTTAAAAATTACAAAAAGTCTATTCCAAAAAGTAATTTGTGTATTTCAAAAAAAAAAAAACGCTTTTTAAAAAACTACCATATTTTTTAAAAAGGTACCCAGTTTTTAAAAAAAGTACCATTTTTTAAAAGCACCCTTTTTTATATAAGTTAAATATCTTTAAAAGCACACTTTTCAAAAAAAAACTTTTCAAAGATACCATTTTTTTTTTTTTAAAGTATAAAGGTACCAATTTTTTAAGTTTTTTAAAAATTACCCTTCTTTTAAAAAGTATCTTTTAAGTAAAAAGTACCTTTATTTAGATTACTATATTAAAAAAAAATACGTTTTTTTAAAAGGAATCCTTTAAAAAAGATTACCGCCATTTCAAAAAAAGTACCCTTTCTTAAAAAAGTAACTTATTTAAAAAAGAAAATTTTTGAAAAATTACCCTTTTTTAAAAAGCAATTTTTTTTTGATTACCGTTTCTTTAAAGAGTACCATTCTTTTTTAAAAAGTACCCTTTCATATCAAAAATGTTCCCCTTTAAAAAAGTACAATTTTAAGAAAAGTAACCTTTCTTGAAAAAAATTACCCTTCTTTAAAAAGTATATATATTTTTTTAGGTTACCCTTTTTAGAAACAGTACCCCATTTTAAAGGTGTAATTTTTTAAAGTACCCTTTTATAGAAGTATCCTTTTTTAAGAAAGTACGATTTTCTAAGAAAATTGCCTCGCCATTTTGATTTTCTTTATTTAATTACCGTATGGCTTCTAAGGTCACAAAGCATTTTTATAGGGATCATATATTGGTGTCCTAGAACTTAAGGAACCTATAGATTTTCTACTATAGTAAGAGAAACATAATGAAATTTTTCAGATAGTAATTAATTCTTGTTATAGAATTGGTATTCCTATTTTGTGTTTCACTTCAAATGCTGGTGGAGAGTATCAAAAATTCCGTACAGCCGATTTACAATTCTTACTTGTTTTAAAGAAGGTGTTTTAATTTCTTTTATTTTCTTTTATATATATTGTTTTTTTATTTTTCATTTTATAGTTCAATTTATAACAATAAAATAATCTAACCCATAAAAACAAAGTTTTTATTAAAACTCTTTCTTGCCTTATGCATGTGAGTTTTGAATCTCTCCGCGACTGTGCGTGACATTGCGTGACTATCTTATAATTAATCTTTGGCCACAACAAGTCTATGGACAAAGCTTCAGATCGATCGGATGAGGGGAAGGGAGGTTTTAATCTCACCGTGACTGTGCATGACTATGCGTGACTTTGCACGAGTAAGTAAGAGTTAATTTGTTTCTACAGCAAGTGTATGGACCAAGTTTCAGTTCGATCGAATGAGGGATAATGACATTTAGATCACTCCGCGACTATGCGTGACTGTGCGTGACTACCACAGAATTAATCTGTAGTCACAAAAAGACTATGGGCCAAGTTTCAGTTCAATTGGATAAAGGGGAATGGGGTTGCCCCACGACAGACAGGCAGACAGCCACACAGACAGACAGACAGAGAGTATGAGTTAAAAGAAAGAGTTTAAAAATATAATAAGGGTTTTCACTCTTGGTAGTAAAGTACCCTTGTAACCCTTGTAAATGTTGTAGATATAGTAAAATTACTACTATTTACAACACCACAACAACAAAATGTATGAAATTGAAATTTACTACGCTGTGTTAAAAGTACAAGGGTAAAAGCTATAGTACATCTACAAGACTAAACATTTACAAGACTGAAACAGCTGTCTGTTGAGCTGTCAAAACACTTGCTTATTTTTTTGTTTTTCATTTTGTGGTAAATGAATCAAATAATAAAAAAAAATGTATCAAAATAATGAAAAGCCCCTTCTCCAGATGACCCGAGTCTGTATAGGACAATTGCTAACTGGTAATTCTTCACATGAATGGGGTTGTTTAAATTATGTATCTCCAGAAATCATAGACAGCAGTGTATGAAACTCAATTCGACTAATCCTCAGCATTTGCAAAAATCTGTTGTCATATAATTGCGCTTAGTGACCACTTTATTGATTTTAGAACCGAATTCCGAGCTCCGCGGCGGTACACTTTAACTAAAATAATGTCATCAACTAATTCATCTAAAATGTGGTCAACGGCATCATGTTCACATGTATCCACAAAAGGAGAGTATTTGTATTTTTGTATTGTTTTTATTATTGCAAGTAATACCGTATCTCTGCAACTTCTATTTCGTCAACTGCATTTTGTTCTACAAAATTTATAATTTTTTCTTTTTCCGTAATTTTTGGCATTTTACTTATCTGCAAATTCTTGTTGATATTTTAAGTTTTCAAATTGATAAAAAAAAAACCAAAACAAAAAACAGCTGATTCATTAGTTTACAATACACAACATAAAGGACGTTCACGCTTTGTAGTTTAAAATCGTTGTAGATATAACAGGGTTGTAAATTTAACACCAAGAGTGAATATCGGTAATAAATTAAACATTTATTCATATTAAATATTGTATTCACAACCAGATCTCTTCAACACTTCCGCGTCACGAAAATCACCAGTTTTATTTTAAATGTTTTGTTGAAATCTAAGTAAACAGATTAGAAAAAAATTAGCATACATGATAAAAAAAAACTACGTGTACCTTTGGTGTAACTATAAATTTATTATATACTATTGCAATATAATTCAATATATTTCGCTACATTCATATCCAACTTTTCTCCAAAACAAGGTGTTACAACAGAGAAATGGAAATATTTGAGAGCAATAATTTCCTCAAGAAAGCCAAATTTTTTCAAAAATTTTCGAGACGAATATCCATTTAAAGTTTCTCCGTGCGATTTCGGGAATAAAAACAAAATAAATTTAAAAAATAAAATAAAATGACCGTTACTCGAGAACCGTCAAACGATTTCTTTAATTTTTTTCTATCAATACGGCTAATGAGTACTTTCAAACCCAAATTTGAAATATTAATAATAATAATAAAATAAATCACAATATATATATATATATATATATTGTAATGGTGCGGCGTTGATGGAAGATCCGCTTCCGTTTCCCTGAGCCTTTGCTGGTCGCACGTTCTGGCGTAGGGGCCTAGCTCGCCGGACGGGTGGGGTCTTGCTCAGGCCCAGGGAAACCGCACTACAGATTTTCACGTGCGATTTAAAAAAAACTGTCAAAACACGGATACTAAGTGGGACGGATGGCCATACTTACCTTGGGATTGGGGACGAGGTGTTCTGCCCCTTTTTGCCCTCCCAACCATGTTACCTCGACTCCATCTTACTTGGAGGTAACCCACTGCAATGAAAAGATTAGGTTTGGTTTGGTTTTCTACATGGGTTTAACAAGTTTTATTGAACCTTCATTTTAAGGTTATTTTAAATTAAGTTTAGCAAAATTTTATTTATAGCCAAATTTTAATTTTCGGAAAATTTTAAAGTTTTGTTTTTAAAAAATTGTAATTTTAGCCTTTTGAATTTTAGCAGTATTTAATTTTAGCGCAATTGAATTTAAGCACTATTTAATTTAAGCTTAATTTTAGCTTTAATTTTAGCATTAGAAAAATTTTAGTTTAAATTTTTTAATTAAAAATTTTAGGATTAGAAAATTAAATTTTAGGATAATTTTTAAAGGTAAGAAAATTTAAATTGTAGACAATTTCATATCTAGACCAAAAAAAAAATTTTTTTTTTTTTTATTTACATTTTTAGTCAAATCTTATATCATAAAAATATTGTATTTAAATTTTAGAAAATTTATTTCCATTTTGGAAAAATTTTTGTTTAACCTCTAAAAGAAATTTTGGTTAAATAAAAAGTAAATCTTAGCGAGATTTTAATGTGTAGATTTATAAAATTTTTAATTTCATTGTAAAAGTGTATAGTTGAAATTTAAAGTAATTTTACTTAAAGGTAAGTTGAAAAAAAAAAATTCTCATTTCCAAGAGATTTTATTTTAATTTTATGTAGTGGTGACAAATTTTTATGTTCCACTGTATTTTAATTACATATATATAATGTTATAAAATTTTAATTTATTTATAGGAAAAATTTTAATTTATATTTAGCAAAAATTTTTAATTTATATATAGCAAAATTTTTAATTTATGTATATACAGGAAAATTTTTAATTTATGTATAGGAAATTTTTAATTTATATATAGGAAAATTTTTAATTTATATATATATAACAAGTAAGAAAATTATAGTCGGTCTAGGCCGACTATACGATACCCTATACCATGCGTTTAGAAACCCTATCTCTTAGGCCCAACTAACTGGACATTGAAAATAAGCGTAAACCAAATTTGAGTGGGATTTTTATTAATTTTTTTGGCTGCAGATATGAAAAAGTTCATATCGGATGCTATATCTATAAAGGGACTAGGTCCAAAAATGGACCGATCTTGACAATATTTGGTAAAGTCACTTTTATTTTGAAAAAATATATACAAACCAAATTTGAGAAAAATCTGTGCAATATTTTTGTTTTTTGATAGATTTAAGTGAAGATCGGGAAGCAGCTCTATATGGGGTCAAAGGGATCATTTTTGGACTACTCATTAGTGGATGTAATGAACGCATACAAACCCAATTTGAGTAAGATCTATATGACAATTTGGATCTTATGGCAATTTATGTCGATTTCATATGGGTAATTTGTATGGGGGCTAGGTCTGAACATGGACCGATTCTCACCAATTTCAATAGCGTTCATCCCATGGCCGATAAAAGCTTATATACCAAATTTCGTCAAAATATATTCATATTTGCGACCTGCAGTTTGATTACAAGCTTTACATGGACACACAGACGGACGGACGGACGGACGGACGGACGGACGGACGGACGGACGGACGGACATTGTTAAATCAACTCAGAAAGTGATTCTGATTCGATCGGTATAATTAAAGATGGGTCTAGGTCAAATATTTTTGGTTGTTACAAACAGCAGCACAAAGTCATTATACCCAAACCACATAGTGGTATAGGGTATAAAAAGTAGATTTACCGCCTTATTGCTGGTATTGATGAGGTACCGATGAAGCTGCTGCCGCCGGACGCCGTGGTTGTCTCTCGCAATAAGCTTTTCTTTCAGCTTCCAAAATTCAACTCCTTCACATTTCATTAGGGTTTCCATTTTAAGTTTTTTTTTTTTTTAGCTTTATTTGTCAGCAAATCATGCAACATTTCCATTTTTTCGTGCATCATTCATTTTGTTGCCGTTTGACTTTATTCTATTCACTGAGTAAATTTTTTTTTTTTAAGTTAAATATTTGATTTTTTTAAACTTATAATTTATTAATAAAACATTATTTATTTTCTTACACTACATTTTAATTTTCTTAATCTTTAAATTTTTTTTTTCCTTTTTTAAGTTCTTATATGCAAAACAATTTTTTTTCAGCAATATGCAATTTTTATTTACTTAACTTTACTTTCTTAAAACTTTAATTAAGACTACATTTTTAATTTTTAATTAAGGTTTTTCCTCAACCTGTTCATTTCAACATTCAAAATTCAACTCCTTAAACTACATTTTAAATTTAAATTATTCAGAGGGTTTTTCCTCAACCTTTTTCGGCAAAAATCAAAATTCAACTCCCTGATTTAAATTTTACTTTATTACATCAAACCTTCTCATCTTCATTCATTAATCTGCAGATAAAAACCTGTTTATTAATAAAAACAAAGTCACCACCAATTCAATGAGAACATTCATATGCATTCATAATATTCTCTAGTATTTATAACACTCACACTCATATATGACTATGAGAGCAAGTGAGATCAATACAAGAAAATACGTGGTTTGACCAGCATGATTGCATATGAATGTGTTCATGATTTACTTCAACACAATGAAGAGAAAAAAAGGCATTAAAAAAAATGCCATCAACCTATTACCATATAAGTTGTTGTTTATATGTACATACTTGAACTTGAAAATAATTTCAAGATCAAGGTTATTATTTTTTTCTTCTTTCTTATTCTGCTTGTAACAGAAATTCTTTTGTTACAGTGCAGAGCAAAAAAAGATCACCGTCACAATATATACATATATATATATATATATATATGTAAAAAATGGTAAAAATAATACTAGCAGAAATAACTGCAAAAAAATTGACAAATATATCGCCGAGATAATTCCATTAAGTCTCGACGAAAAAACGCTTAAATCACCATTTTCTTAAAATTCCCTTAACGATTTTCACTTATATTTTTCTTTTCTTGATTTGAAAGCGATTATTTTTATGGATTATTTTTTCCGGTTGTTCATCAATTCCACACAGGTCTGATATATCAATGCTTTTTAAATTTACTTTTATTCAATATTACAAATCTTAATATATAGTCACACTCAGTCACTATATCACTCATTTTTTAAAGAACTAATGTGGTACTTAAAGAAAAAAAAATTTAAACTAAGCATAGTACAGTAGAATTATTAAAATTTTGCCACCTCTTTTGAAACACTCATCCAAATAGCGAAGTAATGAAAGCTAGTATAGCCCAGCAAATTCTATGAAATATTATTTTTTCATTCATTTTTTGTGTTCCAATGTTTTTTAATATATATATATATAAAAAATTTATGAATATTTAAATGAGATATGTTAATCAATTTTAGCAATTCACAATTCAACACAGAGCATCTGCTATATTTATAATTTAAATCATTCGAATTAACAGGGTGTAACGAATTATTATAAATATTTTATTTTATTTAATTTAATATATTCTTAAGACGGATTATATACAACTCTTATCATTCTCAGCTTCTCCTCCATATAAACTATAACTATGACAATTTAAACACTCCTCCGTGCCCGCATATTGCCTAAAGAGGAAACTAAAAATTTACCTTCACGTATTAATATATAGATTATTGTTTTCAAACCGAAAATATAAAATTTTAAAGGCGAACCAAAGGTATACATTTTGTCCCCAGATTACCACAGGCGGTAACCAATTTTTTAGTCATCAAATCGAAAAACATAAAATTTTGACTGAGAACATAAAATTGCTTATATCTAAAAAAAAAAAAAAAAAAAAAATGCATGGGATTGCAAAATGCATGAAAAAGTACCTATTCTAAAAAAAAGTGTTTATACCCTATACCACTATGTGGTTTGGGTAAAATGACTTTGTGCTGCTGTTTGTAACTACCAAAAATATTGACTCAGAATCACTTTCTGAGTCGATTTAGAGATGTCAGTCCTTCCGTCCGTCCGTATGTGTGTCCATGTAAACCTTGTAATCAAACTACAGGTCGCAACTACGAATACATTTTGATTAAATTTAGTATGTAAGCTTCTATCAGCCACAGGATGAACGCTGTTGAAATCGTTGATATTCAGTCCATGCTCAGACCTAGTCCCCATACAAATGACCCTTATGAAATCGACATAAATTGCCATAAAATCCAAATTACCATATATGTCTCAGTCAAATTGGGTTTGTATGTGTTTATTATATCCATTAATCAATAGTCCAAAAAATCCCCATAGGACAATTCTTAATCATGGCCCCATATAGAGCTGCTTCCCGATCTTCATTTAAAATTATTAAAAAAAAAACAAAAATATTGCACAGATTTTTTTCAAATTTGGTTTGTGTATATTTTTTCAAAATATATGTGACTTTACCAAATATGATCAGGATGGGTTAATTTTCGACCTAGTCCCCATATAAATTTAGCACCCGATATGAACTTTTTCATATCTCCAGCCAAAAAATATTTTTGGTTGTTACAAACAGCAGCACAAAGTCATTATACCGAAACCACATAATGGTATAGGGTATAAAAATTTTGTTCTGAAAATACAAAAACAACATATGTGGTTTAGTTAATAATTATGCGTTATTTATATTTACAAAAAAAAAATATATATATATCTGCTTTAAGTTCTCTAGAAACTCAAAATAACAAATAAGGTACAAAATTCAGGTCACAGCTTAATTGATGCAATTTTAAAAACAATTGATGCAATTTTAATTAAAAAAGGATTTACTGTAATTTTAAAATTTTTTTCAATTGCTTAGTATTTAGTAGGATATCCTTTATTATCTTTAACCGCTTGAAGCCTTTTCGGCATAGAATCTACTAGCTTTTTTTTATAAACTGGATCTATTTTATCCCACTCTTATTGCAACACCTTTTCTTAAGTTAGATTTGTTATGTATATCGTATTTTCGAATATTTGTCTTCAGTATTGACCACAAATTTTCAATCACATTTAAGTCAAGTTGAGTTTGAACTATATGCGGTCATTTCCATATCAACCAAGTCTGTACTAATGGTGATTTGTGCTTAGGGTCATTATCTTGGTAGAAGCGAAAGGCGTCCTCAATTTGCAATTTCGTCGCTCTTTGAATAAGATTTTCTTGGAGAAGTTTCAAATACATGTTTTTATCCATATCCCCTACGATAAAGGCCAAGTTATCTACTCCATTGGAAGACATGCATCCCCAAACCATAGCATTTCCATCACCGTGTTTCATAGTGGCACGTAAAATCAGCTCATTAGTTACTTTGCGCTAAATGTAGGGTCTTCCATTTGATCCAAATATATTATCGTTCGCTTCATCAACAAAAATTACAGTTCTCCAAAATGCTGGACTCTTATTTAAATGGTCACGAGTAAACTGCAGCCATTTTACTCTATTGTTTTCATTTATAAATGGTTTGCTTCGAGGAATTCGGCCATTAAAATCAGCGTCCCTCAATATTCTGTGAATTGTTTCAGGATTACATGTCTTTCCCAAATATTTCTTGGCATAAGTCAGCTTCGGAGCGCTTGTTGCTGGATTTTTACGAATTTGTTGCACTAACCACTTAGAATCAATTTCAGTAAAAATTTTATTTGGAGCTTGTCTACCCTTGTTTTCAACAAGACTCTCACCTATGTAAATAGCGTTTTATATGCTGAACTGTTGAACATCTTAAATTAAACATTTCAGCAATATTCCGTGGAGTTTGCCCATTCCTATAGTACTTTAATGCTAACTCACGCATTTCAATGGATGTACGCGGTGCCATGGTTGAAAAAATGCACTTATTTTTTTTTTTAATGCATATCAGTCAAAAACACATTTAGGAATGATTGCAGATAATAATTTTAAAATTTTAAGCTGAAGACAACTACAAGGATAACGGTAAAATTAACTGCATCATTTAATCTGTGACATGAGTTTTGTACCTTATTTTGCATTTGTAGTTTCTTGAGATCACAAAGCACATTTCTGTTTTTGGTTTTTTGTTTAATAAAACACTATAATAAAATAAACCACATTCTTTGTTTTTGTATTTCTAGGACAAAATTTTTAAATATATAACGGTTTTTGAAAAAAAAATTATCTGCATCAAATAAGCTTTGAGCGATAGGGTCTCTAAACCATGGTATAGGATATCGTATAGTCGGCCTAGATCGTTTATAATTTTCTTACTTGTTTTTTCTTAAAAAAAGTTACATGTAACTGGTATTACACATTGCATTAATTCATATTAATATGTTTAATGTTTAATAAATACAAGCAACGTCTTAATGCATTTATTTACCCACCATGGCATTATTTGTAATATTTTTCTTGGAGGCTAAAGTTAAATGAAAACAGGAATCAAAAACCGATGTTGAGTTTTCCCCATAGTGTACCCCCTATATTTAACACATATAAATTTATATTTAAAATAAACACTTTGGAATCACTTTAAGTCATTATTTTTAGTAAGAGATAAAAACATTTCATTAGATTTTTAGTGAAGTATATGATCTACAAAATCTGCCTATTGTCAAATTGAAAATAGTACAAAAAATTTACTTTTATAAAATCATGGAAAGCATAAAACCCTTAATGTTCTGGTTTTTCTCGCCTATTTTTTTTTTTTTTCTGATAATTCCTAATATTCTAGAACGTAAAAAATATAACCTTGAAAAACAACCTTGCAAACTAAAAACTATGAGTAATATTTATTGAAATGATGTTTGAAACAATGTACTTTGTTTCAATATTTCATTGGAAATATGACGCAGAATATTAATATTTGTATTTAAACTACCTTATAGTTAGTTGATACTTCGTAAACAAAGTTTTATACATACGCAAATAATGAAACAACAATTTTAGCAACAATTTAAACAACTGCGATATAAAATCAACACATCATATTCACTTATTGGAACAAGAGTGATGCAATTGCCTCCAATTAAATAATAACATCTGTGGTCACAAGCATTAATCGCCTAAGTCAAAAATCATGCTTTCGAGAAAAATAACTTTTTATTTAAATGTAATGGGGCCTCATTACGATTTAGGTCAGTATATTTTTATTAATATCTTTTTAAAAAACAGTGTTAGAGAAATAGGGATTTCACGTAAATATAAAGCATTTTTAGTAGCATTTTAGACAGTTATCGCTTGTGACCACAGATATATATAATATGTTTATTTTTATTTTTGCCAATGCAGTATTTGAAATTAGTTAACACATTTTAATATTTGATATTGGCTCAGGAATGGGGCAAGGCCACTACCAAATTTTATTATTCCCTGTTTGTTTGGAGCTTATAGGATGCTAAACCATTGAACGATCTTCCTACATTATTACATAGTCTTACTGTTTATTCGGAAGGAACTATAGGCTCCAATTTTTTTTTAAATATTTTTAGTGGCCGTGGCACCTCCCATACATAATGTATTTTTAACATCACATATTGATTACTATGACAGAGAGAGCTTTGAAAATTTGTGTGAGGTCACCGAAAATGGACGGGATAGGATAAGTGGGCGTGGCACCTCCCATACAATAATAATTAAATATCATGTATCTCGAGTACTGTAATAGTGAGTAAATTATAAATAAATTAAGTAAATATAAAGAATTGGTTATTGTGGGTTTTACAATCAAGCTAAGATTAACTTTATTTTTCAAATGGCCCCGCTTATAAATAACTTATGCGATATATATAATATATAATATATAATATCATATAACTTGGATATTATAAAAGGGAAATCCTTGACACTTTATACGAGTCCATCAGATTTTAATATGAGTAGTCAGATAAAAAAATTAGCAGTATGAGATTAGTGGGCCTGGCACCTCCTTTACAAAAAATATGAAGTACCATGAAAGCAACAGTCTTGAAACAAGTACATTAATTACAAATGCGAGTAGTAGTAAAAAATATGGGTGGACTCACCAAATTGAAAAATCGCCAGGACCATTATTCACCAAAATCAAAAATCGCTAAAACAAAAAATTGTCAAATTGAATTCTAAATTTGGAAAATCCATGTTTTTTCATGGCGCAGCTTGCTCTAAATTATGAACGCCTAAAAATTTGTTAATTTTTTCACCAAATAAAACAAATATATTGTATATCAGCAAGCATTAAAATTTAAAAAATATGAAATAAATAAAATATAATTTTTCAGTTGTACAGTAAAAAGTTCGTAGAAAAAATTGATTATGAAAACATACATATCAATGAGTCTCTTTTAGTCGTAGTTAAAAATCTATAAAATCTATATAATAATTGGGCTGAAATAAAAGATGTCACTTCAATTTAAACTTCGAAGGCTTATCAATTTTTCAGGTTGGCAGTATCTTTTTATACCCTATACCACTTTGTGCTATAGGATCGGTCCATTTTTGAACCTAGTCCCTTCATAGATATAGCATCCGATATGAACTTTTTCATATCTGCAGCCAAATAAATTAATAAAAATCCCAATCAAATTGGTTTTTGTTTATTTTCAATGTCCAGTTAGTTGGGCCTAAGAGATAGGGTTTCTAAACGCATGGTATAGGGTATCGTATAGTAGGTCTAGACTGACTATAATTTTTTTACTTGTTTGATATATATGTCAAATTTATTATCAATATCTTGACGTTTGTTTAGTAATCCATTTGTAATCGATTTTAAAAATATCTGATTTTGTCGAACAATAACATAAAAATTTTTTTCACAGTGAAAATTCTTTTGCAGAACTTTTTAAAGTTTTTGCAAATGTACTTTGGTGAACGTCATATGTCAAAACAAAATTTTTTTCAACTAATTGTTCTAAAAAGACATAAAAAGCTGTGCGGACAAAAGCAGCCAGGACAACAAAAACAACACGTAAAGGATATCGATTGAAAATTTGGTGAACTCCAAAAAAATCAGTCAATTTTGAATATATTTTGAGCCTCAGATGTATTAATTAACTATTATTTGAAAGCAATTTCTTTTAACTATACCAGAACCAAATTAAACACATCAAGATATGGCCGACCTATAAAGTGAACATTTGTTTCGAAAGCTGAACCAAACCCCACATTCGTTCAAAAATTTAGTTCATTTGAATAGACTTTCCATAGTTATCGGAGTTATGAATTGTTTCCTCCAAACTAAAATTTTCACATATAATATTCACCTCTGTTCTTGAAATCACTATCAAGAAAGAAAAACTCGTAAATGAAACAAGTAAGAAAATTTTAGTCGGTCTAGACCGACTATACGATACCCTATACCAAGGTTTAGAGACCCTATCTCTTCGGTACAACTAATTGGATATAGGAAATAAGCACAAACCAAATTTAAATGCAATTGCTATTAATTTTTTGGGCTGCAGATATGAAAAAGTTCATTTCGGGTGCTATATTTATATAGGGACTAGGTAAAAAAATGGACCGATCCTGACCATATTTGGTAAAGTCACTTATATTTTGTTTTTTGATAGATTTAAGTGAAGATCGGGAAGCACCTCTATATGGGGCCTATGACTAAGAATTGTCCTACAGGGATGTTTTTGGACTGCTGATTAGTGTATGTTTGGATCTTATGGCAATTTATATCGATTTCATTGGGGTCATTTGTATGGGGACTAGGTCTGAACCTTGACCGCTTTTCAATAAATTCAACAGCGTTCATCCTATGGCTGGTAAAAGCTTCTGTACGAAATTTTATCGAAATATATTCATATTTGCGACCTGTAGTTTGATTACAAAGTTTACATGGACACACAGACGGACAGACGGACTGACGGACAGCGCTAAATCAATTTAGAAAGTGATTTTGAGTCGATCGGTATACCAAAAGATGGGTCTAGGTCAAATATTTTTGGTAGTTACAAACAGCAGCACAAAGTCATTATACCCAAACCACATAGTGGTATAGAGTATAAAAACTCGTAATCGCTGGTCGATGTTAATAAAACACACTTTTAGAGCTAACCTTGTTCTATAACTATAATAAAAACTTTTTATTTACACAAAATATTTTTAATTTTTTTTTATTATAACATAGATTCTTTATATACCAATTATTACAAATAAAGGAATTTCAACTAATATTTCACTCAAATCACATATTTATACCCTATACCACTATGTGGTTTGGGTATAATGACTTTGTGCTGCTGTTTGCAACTACAAAAAATATTTGACCTATACCCATCTTTTATTATACCGATCGACTCAAAATCACTTTCTGAATTGATTTAGCGCTGTCCGTCCGTCCGTCTGTGTGTAAATGTAAACCTTTTAATCATGCTGCAGGTCGCAAATATGAACATGTTTCGATAAAATTTAGTATATAAGCTTTTACCGGCCATAGAATGAACGCTATTGAAATTGGTGAAATTCGGTCCATGTTCAGACCTAGTCACCATACAAATGACCCCTATGAAATCGACATAAATTGCCATAAGCTCCAAATTATCATATAGAACTCATTGGGTTTGTATGTGTTTCTTATATCCATTAGTTGGTAGTCCAAAAGTAATCTCTATAGGAAAATTCCTAGTCATAGGCCCCATATAGAGCTGCTTCCCGATCTTCATACGACTGCCACAACTTTGTTTATGTTCGAAACAGTAGTGATGCCAGTCAATTCCTATTTATTTGAATGTCGTGTTTTCTTAGGTGATGCCTAACTTATTTCAAAAAAAGTTGTCATTGAAATTGAAGAACAAAAACAATTAACCGTAGAACTACCTTGGTGTAGAAAACCAAATTTTATTTTTTTATTTTTCAAAAATCTCTAAAACTGTTAAAGTTTGGTTACCCATTTTTCTTGACTTTTTCTTTATCATGTAAATGAACCGAAAAGTATTACTTTTAAGCTTCCAATTATACGTGGATCGTTGTTTTTCGAAGACTTCAATTTGGTCTGCTTGGTGTAGTTTTCTACTCGGCATAGGAAAGTTGTATTAAAATAATACCTTGTATGCCAAGTGTAAAAACAAAGCAAGAACCCAAACAATTATACGTATTTTGTAAATGGTAGGCTATGGAGTTTTGATGCTAAAGTTGATGCCGGTGCTGATTTTCTTAATATTGAGCTTTGTCATTTTGGAAAATGCATGCATTTCGCGGGCTAAAGACTGCTGCCCATGAAGAATTCGAAGCTTCAAGCTTACTTGGCTGTTTAGATATTGGCTGGCGTTCACAAGTAAATTGAATGTTATTGAATATATATAAATAACGAGCTGTTCAGTGTAACTTTCGGTCCGTCTATTTTTAGATTAATTATGTAGAAAAAACAGTTTGAGTAGTTGACAAAATCATTCGTTTCGGTGATACTATAAGTCGTCGTCAAAACAAGTCTGCGGATAAATTTGTCCCAATTCGTGATCTGTGAAATATGTGGTCTGAAATGTTACCAATGCTTTTCAACCCTTACGTCACTGCAGACGAACAGCTATGTGTTTTCCATGGAGGTTGTGGATTTATGCAAAGCAAACCAGAGAGATATAGTTTAAAATTGTGGGTACTCGTATGTGCAAAAACCTTCTATGTCTGGAAAATGCAACCATACCTTGGGAGAACTTCTGAAGCTGCTCCAAAAAAAAAAATCAAGGCCAACGAGTTTTATTGCATCTGTTCGAGGGCCTAAAAAATCATTACGTTACAATCTACACTTTCTTCACTTCTTATGAGTTATGAGGGTCAAAAATTACTACAAAATAAATTGATCATAGTTGGAACAATGCACAAGAACCAGCGCCCGATTTCACCAATGCAAAAAGGCTCCACTCTTTCTCTGTACATTCCAATTTACCAAAGATATTACTCTTGTTTCCTAGGTGGGAACAAAATGTAAAAGCACAAATTTGCAGAGTTCTCTTAACAACACGCCAGAAGTCGAGACTGTTGAAAAGAAGCTACCGGAAATAATTTCATATTACAACCGAACTAAGGGTGAAATTGACACAGTTGACAAAATGATTTATGGATAAAGCTGTAAAAACCAACAGGCGGCCGGTCAATGGTTGTATTTAGTAGCCTGATTGATATATCAACCTTGAATGCAACTACTTATTGAGCTTAGTACAACAATTTCATAAACTTTTAGAATTAAAACATGCAAAGCATCGTTCGCTTTTGCGTGATCTGGGACTTGCCCTTCCCCAACCATACATGGCGCTGAGAAAACGAGGTATACGCACTACTTCTGTGTGGTAGAATATACCTGAACTAAACTCTGCCTCGCGCGTTCCATTAATGAAAAATAAAAGGGGCAGATTCGTATGTTACGTGCATAAAAAGAAAGAGAAAGCAAATTATAACCATGAGTTAGCTTGCTGCCTTTCCGAAAAAACGTTTGCAAAGCTCACCATAACCAAATTGATTGCATTCCCTGTAGAAAGTATGTAGAACTATACTTCATCCATCACATTATACTAAAAACATACGTATAACGGATTTTTCTTTAAATAATATAATTTTTGTTTACAAATTACACCTATTTCCATATAAAAACTTACAAGAAGTAGAAAATTACTCAAAGGTAGGATTATGAAATTTTTTTCAAGGTAGGAGTACGGTTAAATGAACAAGTAAAATGTTATTTTAAAAGAAAATATTTCTTTTTTTTACTTGTTTATAAACTTAAGTAGAAACATGCAAAAATTAGGTTTTTCGGTTTCTAGATAACATATGGTTCTAAAGCTAAACAATATGTTTCATGTCATTGACAATAAAAAAAATTTATTCGAAAAATACTTCGAAAATATAAAAATTGTGTTCTCAAGAAACCCAAAATTTCAATTTCACGTTATTTTAAATTCATTTTTATTCAAATAACAACTTTTCAACAACAGGGCTGATTATTTGAGTCCTAAACGTCAGTTGCGTAAAGCTATACCTGACAGGAGGACAGAATTTTTGCCGATAACTATTTTTTCTCAAAATTCGACTCAGATCGATCCACAACAACTGGTTTCGACAGAATTAGCACCTTTTGATTTCTGGCCTTTCAGTAAATAAAAAAAAAACAAGTAAGAAAATTATAGTCGGTCTAGACCGACTATACGATACCCTATACCATGCGTTTAGAAACCCTATCTCTTAGGCCCAACTAACTGGACATAGAAAATAAGCAAAAACCAAATTTGAGTGGGATTTTTATTAATTTTTTTGGCTGCAGATATGAAAAAGTTCATATCGGATGCTATATCTATATGGGGACCAGGTCCAAAAATGGACCGATCCTGATCATGTTTGGAAAAGTCTCTTGTATTTTGCAAAAATATATACAAACCAAATCTGAGAAGAATCAGTGCAATATTTTTGTCTTTTAATAGATTTAAGTGAAGATCGGGAAGCAGCCCTATATGGGGCCAAAGGGATCATTTTTGGACTACTCATTAATGGATGTAATGAACGCATATAAACCCAATTTGAGTAAGATCTATATGACAATTTGGATCTTATGGCAATTTATGTCGATTTCATAGGGGTAATTTGTATGGGGGCTAGGTCTGAACATGGACCGATTCTCACCAATTTCAATAGCGTTCATCCCATGGCCGATAAAGGCTTATATACCAAATTTCATCAAAATATATTCATATTTGCGACCTGCAGTTTGATTACAAGCTTTACATGGACACACAGACGGACGGACGGACGGACGGACGGACGGACATTGTTAAATCAACTCAAAAAATGATTCTGATTCGATCGGTATAATTAAAGATGGGTCTAGGTCAAATATTTTTGGTTGTTACAAACAGCAGCACAAAGTCATTATACCCAAACCACATAGTGGTATAGGGTATAAATATCCCAGGGACACTGTTTTGAATTGATTTGGGAAACGGAAACCACACCATTGTGCAGAGGGTATATATCAGTTTGTGATTAATTTTGTAACGCATCGAAAAATGCATTTGCGACTCCACAAAGTGTATATATTCTTGATCATTATAATAACTCCAGCTGATATAGCGATGTCTCTCTGTCCGTCTGTCTGTTTATCTGTTGAAATCACGCTCATTCAAAGAACAAACCATCTATCTACCTGTAGAAAGGTTTACTCATATTAATATTGTTTTTCATTATCTCCAGCAGGTTCGTGTTGAAAATGAGGTAAATCGGGCATCATTGTGCATCAGAACTATAGCCCATTTTTGATATAGCTGATATGTTTAAAAATTAATTAGACCTATTAACTAATCATATACGAGAAAATAACTCAACAAAAACAAGTAAGAAAGTTATAGTCTGTCTGGACCGAATTTCACCAATTTTAATAGCGTTCATCCTATGGCTGATTAAAGCATATATACCAATTTCATCAAAATATATTCATATTTGCGACCTGTAGTTTGATTACAAGGTTTACATGGACACTAGGGCGGGTCGATTTGCAGGGAGCCAAAAAATCGCTCAAGTGACAAGAAAATCATATTCTTTTATTTTGATCCCTAGAATACGATTTTCCTTGCCACTTGGGCGATTTTTAAATCGACCCGCCCTAATGGACACACAGACGGACGGACGGACGGCCATCGCTAAATCGACCCAGAAAGTGATTCTAGGTCAAATATTTTTGGTAGTTACAAACAGCAGCAAACCACATAGGGTATAATAATTCATTTATTCATTATGGCTTGAGTTTAATAGTGCATTTTTTAACAAAATTAACAAAACTGACTTAAGAAAACTTAAAATAAATAAAATTAAATTAACTAATAATTGGTAGGGCCCCTTCATTTTGAATAAAATCGGAAACTCTGTCTGGCATACTGTCTATCAAGTTCGTTCTCAATCAATCGTTGATTGACCACCATTCACGAATTACCGCTTCTTTTAAGTCTAATAAGCTTTGGTATTGCCGGTTTTATGCATAAAAGCGACGAGCCAAGTATTCTCAATTGAGTTTTGATCTGGTGAACGCGTGAACACTCCATAGTTTTAATATTTTTGGACTTTTATGAACTGAAGCGTTGTTATTGCTGTCAAAAAATGGGACCAATTTGCCTTTCCAGATTTCAGCGTACTCCAACGAATGAACATATCAACGATCTTGAATGCCACAGCTTCTTCTCAAATAACTTTGAACACCAGCAAGATTTTCATTAAGTTCCGTTAAAAGTTTTTTGAATTTTCTTGATACGTTATTTGATTTTGTATTTTTTTCTCTAGAAGGGCACTCTTGTCAAAAAATTTTTCTTCTTGATCGATGTGGAGTGCATTTATTCTCCATATTCTTATTCTCCGCTTTAGTGTATGATTAAGAATTCATATCGACATCACTTTGATTTTCTATATAATTTTCAAGAGTGAAGTTTTCAATTTTTGGATGTAATGTGTTTAGAAGAGTTTTAGCAGATTGCATGTTTAATATTACATGGATCTTGTAATCTGCCCAAACCTATTGAAAGATACGTACATTAATATATAGATACTTGATTGAAATACATAATTAAACAATCTTACCTCTTTCCATCAATTAACATCACGTTCGGATGGTCTACAAGTATTCAAATCTGAACACAAATTTTTGCACAAATTTTTTGATTTAATCTTAGAATCTGGCACCTTAATATGCCCTTTTGCCAATTCTGAATGCTTCACCATTTCTTCATAATGTTGTTCGTAAGTGTACAGACTTTTTAGTGGAGTATTCCTTTATAAGATGAGGAATGCAAATATTATTACGTTTCGTTTAATATGGTTATTTTGGAATTAATTAAACCTTTTTTTTTGTAGGAAATCAACATTATTTAGTTTAACTTACTTATTAAACACTTTTTTTTAAATTGTGTAAATACATAAATTTTTTTATTTGTCACTACCAGAATATCTTTCGCATAATTTTTAAACATTTTTGACTTACTGTTCATACTCGTAATACAGAGCTGCACATAGGAATGGGCTCTTCTCTTTCAATAAAAAGAAATACGAACATCGTATTACGCAACAGCTTCTGTTCGTACTCTACATTTCCTTTTTCGAATCGAGTTACTCAATAAACCCCTTTTCTTTGATTTAAAATATTTACATTAATATACAGACAGACGGACGGGCGCACAGTGGACCATATTTTGAGAAGGCGGCCAAATATCATTTTTTTATGGTTACCAATTTAAAAGTTATGTTATTCATTTGAAAGTAAATAGCAGTGAACCTAGGGAGTTACAAAAATTGCGATTCTAGTTCAACCATGTATCAGCGAACAGGGTCTTCGAAAATAGACTCTCTCAGTATTTTGCTAAAATTAAAAATTTTAATTTTTAAATGACTGAAACTTTTTTGTTTTTAAAGATTTTAAAGTAAAATAAACTCTATAAATTTTTGTAACATCTAAGCTATTAATTTTAAAAATATAAAGTCACACACCCGTTTAAAAATTAAAAAAAAAAATTGTTTAAAGATCATATTTCCCGAATATCTCCTACTTAATAGAGCATAACTCCTGCCATTCAAAAGCCATAAAAAAAAAAAAAAAAAAAAAAAAAAATTATGAATACAAAAGTTTTTCACTATGTGGTTAGGGTATAATGAGTTTGTCCTGGTGTTTTGGAACTACCGAAAATATTGGACCTATACCCATCTTTTCTTATATGCATCGACTCAAAATCACTTTCTGATTCGATTTAACGATGTCCGAACGTCCGTCTCTGTATTACGAATACAAGAGTTGGTCGTACCGGTGTATTTTTTTGACACGAGTAGATATATACTTTTAATATAGATATATATTAAAAGGGTAGAGACTAATGCGCGTAATTGTTAAATTATATTAATGGGTAAAATCTTTTTTATTTTGACAGTTACATTTACATAGGCATATTTCAAAAACAATAATAGTCGGAACTTGAGTTATATAGTTTAAATACCTGAGAAAAAACGAAGAAAATGAAGAACAAAGAAGGCAAAAAACAAATTCAAGAAAAATATCTACAGCTGGCCTCATAATATACCAACCAAAACAAGGAGAAGGAAACTCAAATGATGGAAATACTGCAAGGAGATTTTTTTCCGATCCAGAAACTGCAGCATCTATCACATGTGTAGATCATGAACTAATAAGACGATTCAAAATCATATTACAAGATCTAGCATACAGCAGAAAGATAAATGCAAAACAAAATTTGAGAGAACGCCAATAAAACAGCTATACTTTATAACGAAAAATACTCTTGGAGATATATGCCATCCACAGCTCATAAAACTTTGTACCATAGGGAACAAATAATTCAAAACAATATGCTACCAGCATCTGAAGAAGCGCAAGAAAAAAGGAACAAAGACTACAGATTCTTTCGCAAGCACAAACAAGAAAAATGTCCAGATGTTGCACTAATGAAGACCTTATGACTATTTTGTTTTACAGTTCAGACCCATAAATGTCCAACATTCGACAAAAATGGAAAACTTCCTCTATTGAATTTGACGAAGAAGCTAAACAACTTCTAGAAGATGAAAATCAAGGCTAGTTAGAAGAAATATTTACTAGAATTGTTTGATTTAAAGTAGTTTTTCAGTACACTAACAATAAGTTCTACTCTTTTTTTATATAGTTAATAATTTTTCTTGATTTAAAAATTTATGTATTTTATAAGTTTACAATTGATATAGAAATATTTAAAATGACATTAAAAAAAATTTTAACTTAAGTAAAATTATACGACTTTTTCATTGAAACTTCTCTACCTTGAACCAATATCAGGTAACTTTTACGTTCGACGCTTAATAGATTATATTTTCGGGCTCTTTCAAAAAAAATTACCTTTGGCCCTTGTGAACATTAGGACTAAAAACTTTATTTAATTTGGCATTTTCTGCAAAATTAAACTTACAAAATTTTTAAAAAGTTTTAGTTGTAAAATTAACTGAAAAATATGACATAATATAAAAAAAACCTTTTTCAATTAAACATTAAAATGTATTTTAAGCCCTCCATAACTTTTTTATTATAGGTCGATATTTACGTTTTAGAGGCTAAAGTCCCACCTACCAAACAAAAAAAAACGGCATATCAAAATTCCAATCCAATCAAAAGTTATAGATTTTTGACAGCCTTCTCGCGATATGGTCCACTGTGGGGCGGGCAAAAAATCGACTCAGAATATGATTCTGATAATATATTGTTCAAGTATTTTTGGTAGTCATAAACATAGGCATAAATTCGTCATATACCGACCACAAAATGATATAAGGTAATTATAAAAAGATTAGATCTCAACTTGGTCGATTTATATATTATTTTGGGCAGTAACTAGCTTTGGGTAATTTCTCATTTTCTTTATGTACCTTATAGATTTGTTTTGTCTGTTTGCCCCGGTAGTAAAATATTTGTCGATATAAAAGAAAGTTAATGATATGTTTAAGTGACTACCGTATTAAATTAGTGCAGTTAAAATGCAAAATATCGTTTTTACATTCATTTAACGATCTGTTTTTAGCTAATACGCTTTTAGTCTTGACCGACTAAAAAACTTCATATTGCCATACAGAAAAAAGAAAATGCACTTGATCAAATATACACAACTACATAACGCCAATTCATATTGAAGTTTTTCATATAAATGGCACAAAATGTAACTTTTAAATTTCAGTAGTTTCGCTTAAGCTCATTAATATCAGTCAACTGATCAAAACTAATCGAAATGTTGTCGTCGAATATATTCATCTATATGATGGTGGTTGTCACGTTACTTCTGTTTTGTTCACCAGCAGCTGAGGCAACATTCGTCTTATTGGCTTGTCTACTTAGATCACCATTATGTCCCTTTATAACAACAACAACAACAACTACGGCTGCTCCAGCTCCAGCTGCAAAATAATAAACATGTATATATTTTATATATTTAAAGATATAAAACATACATTAATATGTGTAAATAAACTAAACTGAAGCATTAAATACAAATGTACAGCTGAACTTATAGTATCTCGAAGTTCTATCTAATGTATCTAATTTTTGGTCCAAATAATGCGAATTTGCTATTAATTTTTTTTACCTGCATATATAAAAAGTTCATATCGGATGCTATATTTGTAAAGGAACTATATCGCAAAATAGGCATATCTTGATCATAATTTCAAAATCACTTATTTATCGCAAAAAACGTCTATGCAATATTTTTGTTTTTTGATCGATTTAAGTGAAGATCGTGAGGCAGCTTTACATGGAGGATATGACTAAGAATTGCCCTATATGACTTGTTTTTGGACTACTGATTAATGGATGTAGTAAACATAAATAAATCCTATTAAACTGAGATCTATAGGATAATCTAATAGGGATCATTTGTATGGGGACTAAGTCTGATCATGCACCGTTTTTAACTAGTTTTAATAGCGTTTGTTATACGGTACGTAAAAGCTTATATGCTCAAATTCGTGAAAATAAATGCATATTTGCGACCTGTAGTCGTAAACTGTAAATTTATTAACTCTGTACCGACCTACAGAAATCTGAAACAATTCTAAAAAATATTTTAACCATAGGAATACATATTATTCTTATCGTTATGTAGGGAGTGAAGTCGAAAAAATTTTAAAATGTTAACAATAAGAAAACTTTTAATCCTAGAGTTTTGGTTTCTTCTTTAATTTAATTAAAAATATTTTAAAGCTTTTAAAATGATAATTTTTACAGTTCCAATTACTATTTATGAATTTAGTGACACTTTCGGGAAATCCTTCCATTACGGATTTTTGTCCACCTCCATTATAGTCTTCCACATTTAGTATACCATTTTTGTGTTTTTCAACTACTTTTTCACAAGAGCCTTGCACTTGGCTAACCTCCGTACAGTTTAGAGGATTTACCTGCATTGGTAAAAAAAATACATTGTTCTTGTATCACTTAAGATCTTTCTTACCGTACTGACAGGACGCTAAATTGGGCCAAAATTATGTGGACAATTTTTGTTGGCTTATGAAAGGCATTACTGATTTTTGGAAAAACACTTCCTAATATAAATTTCGGTATTTACATAGCCTGTTCCATACCAGGGACTTTTTTTTTAGAACTTTCGTAGCTTTTGGGTCCTAGACTTATTTTTGACATGTTCTCAAGCAACAAAAAAAAATTTGACCTGGAAGCTGCTAAAAATCTTCCAGTAAAAAAGTTTTTTTTTTAATAAAACATGATTTCAATTTCCGTGCTCTCTTTTTAGCTCTAAATTTTTTTAGTATTTGTGTATTTTCACCCATGCGTTGGCTTTTACTTTTGGTACCAAAAAGAGTGAGCACTTGAGCTCTTTTCACTAAGCTTTCTATTTTCGTTGCCTTACAAACATCATATGGACCATTCTTTCTCCGCGTATCAGGTATCCTATCAATGATCAGATTCTTCTGATAGTTCTTAATAACATTTAAAACAGTTTGACGGCAGACCTTTGATTTTTTGACCAACTTTTTGCAGAACTAGTTGCATTTTGTTGAAAATATTTAATAATTTATGAACGTCCTTTAATTTTATCACTCGTTTTAATCAGACTAATAGCAAATAATGCTCGTAATTAACCAAGGATATCTTCGCAAAAAATATACAAATAATGGCTGTGAAAAAAGTTAAGAAGAAAAATTTGTGTGAAGATTTTTCGATCTCAATTCACACTATTAAATTTTGTAAAGTATGACAAATATTGTACATCGTTGGACAGCTTTTCAAAAATTGCATAATATCATTTTGCACTTCAGATTATTAAATTATTGTATAGAGAAGATAAATTACCTATGATTTGGTCCCTGAGTTGCCTCGACTGCAAAAGAAATTGCTTTGGGAAAAGTCGGCTAAACCTAACCTAGCGGGAATATCGAAAAAAATAAAAAAAATCACATAAAAACTTACAGAATTTAAGAACAATCTTTATGTACGTCCCCACAGAAAACCACTGAAAATGTTGATGTTTTCTTATATGTATGCCTAGTAAAGTTTTCGATATACTAAAATCGTGCGTTGTCATATGGAAAATATGGAAAAAAAAAAAATTAATTAAAAACTGTGTATTTGCAAAAGATGTGGATCTCTTATTTTCGCGTCCTTCATAACAACGCTTTCCAAAGTGTGGTCCCCTGGAGGCGTGCATCTTCAAAAGGTGTCGAAAGTATTGTTTTATATTGTTTTTTATATTTCATGTCAAGTGCACCAACTTTTGAAACCGATGTCTTCCGATCGGGATGAAATTTGCACCAAGGTTAGTCCTATTGGATAGTAGTTTAAACACAATTTTTCTACAAGATCGGTCCAGATCTCTCTGAGTTAGGGGGGGATCAAAAATTGACATTTTGGCCAAACAGGTTTTTTCTCATCCATGTAACTTATTACCTATTGTTCTTAGAAAATTTCCTCCCAAATAGTTTAGATAGCTATTTCTACAATATTTCGGAAAAAAATACTTAAAGAAAAAAAAATTTGTAGACTTTTTTTTTGCTAAATTAAAGCATTTTTTGCCTTCATTTTCAAAAAGGGCATTTTTTTTTTTTTTTTCATAGGAAAGCTTAGAATTTTTCCTTTAAGAGCTTTTTGGTCGCTTAGTGGGATGGGAGTGGGATATCTATCAAAATAAATGGTTTGTAACTCAAGACAACGGTTTTTCAATTTTTCACAAATGCACTATTTTGAATTTTTTCCTATTTATGTCTACAACCTTACAAATAAAACTTATACTGAGAAACTAGACAAACTAAACTTTCCGAAGGTATATAACATACCTAACCAAAATTTTATACCCTCGATACTGTAATACCCAGAATATGTTAACCTCATGAAAAAAATCGCTTTTTTTCTATAGAAATGTTGAAAAATTATTATTTTTTATTTATTTTTAATAACAATTAAATTAATGTATAATAATAATAATATTAAAAATAAAAAGATAAATAATTTATTAAAATTTAATCTTAATTGCATTAGATCCATTTATATCATAACTATTTTTATACTTAATTTATTGTAGCTGATGAAGTACTTAAGTCTTGTAAATTTTTAAATACCCAGTCTTTCATCCAGCTTTTTTGTCGCCTTTATTTACTGCGTTTTTTTATCAATCCTTTCTTGGCGTTACCAGGTTCAGCTGTTGATTTCGCTGGTGGTTTATTTGTTGTCTTTGGAAAGAAATCGCATTGAATAGAGGCAGAAAACTTTTTCAACTTGAGTCTTGCATCGACAAGCGGTATAAAAGCATGGTATTGAGCGGTGCCATCGATTGTTACCGCAGCATCGAATCTGCTCTTCAGTGTTTTCAATGTTTCCTGATGATCCTCTTTGCTACTAAAAACTATTTTAGTTTCTTTACAATAACTCTTTGCCCAATGGAATAAAGCAGTCGCATCTAAGATGCGATCTTGATTAGAGCACTGGAGGCTATACTTCGCTGCATTTCTTTTAAAGTTTGCTGCAATACCATCACATGCTCCTTTACCATGAGCAGTAGGATGAAAATGCCACTCAGCTGGCATTCCAAAATCTTTTTCATGGGCCATAAGATTTGCCAAGCTACTTTTGTTTTTAAAATGTTGACGAGATCCGTCCGAAACGTAGTATACCATCTTTACTGTAAATTTAGATTTTAGATATTTTAGTATTATCTTCTGGTAGTCATAAACTGCAACGCTATCATGTTTTAAATCGTCGGATATGATTGCCATACTTTTGTGTTCCAGTTTTTCATCTTTCATGTAGTAAATAACTACTGTGAATATAGTTGCTTTGTCGTTATTGAAGTGGAAGGCTTGTATGGCATCCTGAAGAACATATTTATAGTTTTCTGCGAAATCATATGAAATAACGAATTCACCAGACTTCAAATGTATCTTCAAATCCTTGAAGAATGACCATTGCTCTTTGACTAAAAAGTCGTGGGTTCTCAAGTTTAGCAATCCTGTACACATTTCTTCCACAAAATCATCCACATTTAAAATGATTGTTTTCAATGTGCATCTGTCAGTCTGAATCCAAGAATCAAATTTGACCTCCTCTATATATTCTCGATCTAAAGAGTTGATTAAATTTTCTTTGATGAATGTGGTTTTCGGGCAATTGGTACATTCACCTAAGTGGCAAGAAGTTGTTGCATTAGGACACATAGTCAATTTAAGGCAATCGCGGTAATCGTGTAAATCTTCTGCCGAATCATCTGTTAAATGCTTTAAGTTGATTTCCTTCAACATCAGTTTACCATTTTCATGGTAAATTCAAACGCATACTGTGTGAGTTCCGCTGCTTTCTGCCAAAACGCAATGTTTTGGCCTCATTTGAGTTAATTTCGTGAAGCCAATTCTAACATCCTCGTGTTCAGATTGAAATGTTGCAAATAACTCTTTCCGTTTACAGATAACCATTCTCTTCTGTTATGTTATGAAGGTATGTTACATACCTTCGGAAAGTTTAGTTTGTCTAGTTTCTCAGTATAAGTTTTATTTGTAAGGTTTTACACACAAATAGGAAAAAATTCAAAATAGTGCATTTGTGAAAAATTCAAAAACCGTTGTCTTGAGTTACAAAACATTTATTTTGATAGATATCCCACTCCCATCCCACTAAGCGACCAAAAAGCTCTTAAAGGAAAAATCCTAAGCTTTCTTATGAGAAAAAAAAAAATGCCCTTTTTGAAAATAAAGGCAAAAAATGCTTTAATTTAGCAAAAAAAAAAGTCTACAAATTTTTTTTTTTTTTTTAAGTATTTTTTTCCGAAATATTGAAGAAATAGCTATCTAAACTATTTGGGAAGAAATTTTCTAAGAACAATAGGTAATAAGTTACATGGATGAGAAAAAACACCTGTTTGGTCAAAATGTCAAATTTTGATCCCCTCTAACTCAGAGAGATCTGGACCGATCTTATTGAAAAATTGTGTCTAAACTACTATCCAATAGGACTAACCTTGGTGCAAATTTCATCCCGATCGGAAGACATCGGTTTCAAAAGTTGGTGCACTTGACATGAAACCCCCCATATACACATAAATTTCTTTACTCCCCAATATCTATTAAAAGAAATTGGCATTTCATTATTAGTGCTTATGATTTTTTTTATTTCGAAATAATAAGTAAAGCATAGTTGCTTGTTTTATATATAGTATTATATTTTATGATCACATTAATTAATTTGAATATCTATTTTTTAATACGTTGTTTTATTTGGTAGGTAAAAGTTATTCGTGTAATGTTCTTACCATAATTATTGATTCTTTTTCAAATTTTAATTAATTTTTTCGTAATATTTTCAAATATATTTTTGATCAATTATAATGAAAATACAAGGAAGAGACCTAGGCAAAAATTTCACCAAAACAATTTTTTGAAAAAACGAATAAATTTAATTAAACTCATTTGGATATATGTTTTTTTCAAGAAGAGTTGACGTGGCATAATACTTTCGAAGGAACAATACAAATCATCAATAAATTAATTTATCTGGCAATTAGTTTTTAATTTATTTAGATAACAAATTTGGAAATGTTGCGTTTTGGGTCTTTACATAGCATTTATTCCATTTTTTTGTGTTTTGGAAATGTTGATATGAACTAGGCTTGGAGTTATGGCATTCTGCTTCAAATAAACTTGTATTGTAATTATATTTTTTTTTTGATTTTAATTGTCAAAATTTTATAAGAAAATGACAATCTGTTTTATCATGCTAACGATATTTATTGCATTAAAATCCCTCCGTTGCATTTATGTATAAAGTTACAAACGTATAATATTCACTCCGAAATGTTTGACTATAGTTTAACAACATCTTTTCTCTTTTCTGAGTAAATTGCAATAACAAGAGGTCGGTACTTTGCATCTTTTAATAACGTTTACAAAGTTTTGACTACACATTGTTTTTGCTTATTTGTGAAGAATTTAAAATAAATTATTTTCAGACACTGTGTATGGCAATAGACACTGTGAAAGATATAAACGTTTTTGCAAAAGAAAAGATACCAAGACATCAACATATCTTCATTTTTGACGGTTTTCACATATATTATTCGTTCTCTGTATAGGATCGCATCTTCTTTTCCCGATGTTTGTACTCCCTACTGTTATTTCTGACATAGTTGTTTTTTATAAAATGTGGTCGATTCTCAATTCACGAAAATATGTATAGAAATAGAGACAATGATAAACAATAAATTAACTAAGTGCAAAACAGAACTCTTAAATCTGTGGTTTTCTGGAATAACCGCATTTGTCAATTTCTGTCATTTTTGAGTTAACGATGCCAAATATATTATTTTTTAACGGTCTTTACATGTGTTCAATTTAAAAAAAAATATTGACCATTTCTGAGCTTTTTCTTTAAATAACGACGTAACTTAAATGTTTATTAAATTAATTTGCAGCACTAACGACGTATGTCAACCTACGTTTGATCGCTGGCAAATTATTTTCTCAGAAAACGACACATAGCGACAAACGTTGTTATTAATGAAAAACAAAATGCAAAATAATTTTGGATTAATTTTCAGTTTATAACCACTTGTAAAAACTTGTGTATTTATTTCTGTTATTTTTTGTCTCTATTATTCTTGACACATTGTTATATTATCATCCTAAGTCCCGTTAACTTATTGTTGACGAACAAAAAAATCCATTTTTCAAGCAACAACAACTTATGTCTACAAGGGTGGTTGCATTGGTAGTTTTCTTTTTGAAAGAAAACGACGTTTGTCGACATAAGTTGTTTACTCTGCACACACTAAATGTAATTTACATATTGTTTTCTCGTCCTTCTCTAGCATCTATTCCTCTGAAGATTTTATATAAAGTATTTATTGCCCATATATACAGGACTGTTAAAGAAAAAGCTCTAAAATCTTTATATCGAGCCCATAATTTCAAATAAAACTTTTTTTGGCTCCCCTGAACATTTTGATTTTATGCCATACGCGGTTATTCTAGAAAACCACAGAAATACGTTTCATAAGAGTTCCTTGTCAAAAAAATTCTGGCATAGGGATTTACCTTAAAATACACGCAGTTAATCTCTGACATGTATTTAATAAAACCTTGAAGGAGTTTTCAAAATTTTATCAAAAAAATTTCCCTATTTCTGTCTCAATGCGCAATAAGTTAACAACGTGGTAATAAAACAATCCTTCATATCTGATAACTTATAAGTATAGAGGCAGAAAAAAAAAAATTATGGCTTTAATCAATTTCTCAAAGTTGAAAAAGATGCTGTCAAATTTCATGACCTAGTTGTTTTTGGCACAAAAGTGGTCTGGGACATTTGCTATTTCTTGGAGAATTTTTATTCGATTTTGACTTTTTATAGCCTTTTAAATAGACAATTTAATACTGATCCCGATTCTTACAACAGCTAAAGAACGAAATTTTCGTAAAATCTCAAAAAAAATTCATATTTTCCCCATATAAACACACTTGAAATTTTCAATAGATTTCCAGCGCAACTTTTCTTTATCCGATTTCCCCAAACTTCACATTTATTAGTTTTATATGGAAAGGTAGCAAACTGGATACCGCCTATCCCCAAAATCGCATTTTCATTTTTAAAGACCACTCTAATGGACACGCTGGCAAAGAGACTGTTACACAGAAAGTGATTGTAAGTAAGATCAGCACACATTCATTATTTGAAGACAGGGAAGCATATGATGTAATTAGTCGTTAATAAGATATTTATACCCTATACCACTATGTGGTTGTAACAACCAAAAATATTAGACCTACACCCATCTTTAATTATACCGATCGAATCAGAATCACTTTCTGATTCGATTTAACGATGTCCGTCCGTCCGTCCGTCCGTCCGTCCGTCTGTGTGTCCATGTAAAGCTTGTAATCAAACTGCAGGTCGCAAATATTAATATATTTTGACCAAATTTGGTATTTGATCTTTTATCAGTCATGGGATGAACGCTATTGAAATTGGTGAGAATCGGTCCATGTTCAGACCTAGCCCCCATACAAATGACCCCTATGAATTTAACATAAATTGCCATAAGATCCAAATTATCATACAAATCTTAGTCAAATTGGGTTTGTATGTATATATTACATCCATTAATCAGTAGTCCAGAAATGATCCCTATTGGACAACTCTTAGTCATAGGCCCCATATAGAGCTGTTTCCCGACCTTCACTTAAACTTATCAAAAAACAAAAATATTGCACTGATTCTTCTCAAATTTTGTTTGTATATATTTTTGCAAAATACAAGAGACTTTTCAAAATACGGTCAGGATCGGTCCATTTTTGGGCCTAGTCCCCATATAGATATAGCATCCGATATGAACTTTTTCAAATCTGCAGCCGAAAAAATTAATAAAAATCCCACTCAAATATGGTTTATGCTTATTTTCTATATCCAGTTAGTTGGACCTGAGAGATAGGGTCTCTAAACGCATGGTATAGGGTATCGTATAGTCGGTCTAGACCGACTATAATTTTCTTACTTGTTTTTTTTGTTGCGTTGTTTCACAGTTCAACTCAAATCGGAAGTTATGTGTGAACATGCACAGAATTTCACCAATATATGTAACGATCATCACGGAGACAAAGAAATGCATATGAGTTTGGAATCTCTCTGTGACTGTGCGTGACTATATTAAAATTAATCTTTGGTCACACCAAGTCTATGAGCATGTTTCATATTGATTGGTTGAGGAAATCGGCTTTAAATCGCTTCGTGACTGGGCTATCTTTAAGTTAATAATAGGTGACAACAAGTCTGTGGATCAAGTTTCAGATTGATTGGATGAGGGAAAATGGGGTTTAAATCACTCCGTGACTATATGTGACAATGCGTAACTGTGTGTGCTATTTTAAAATTAATACTAGGCCACAACAAGTCTATGGACAAAGTTTCAGATCGATCGAATGAGGGGAAGTGAGATTTTAATCTCTCCGTAACTGTGCGTGGCTATGAGTGACTGTGAGTGACCATGCCAAAGTTAATCTTTTTCCATGACAAGTCTATCGATCTAGTTTCAGATTGATCGGGTAAGGGCAAATGCGTGACTACCCCAAAATTAATCTATAGCCGCAACCATACTATGGGCCAATTTTGAGATCAATTGGATGAACGGGAATGGTGTTTCCCCATGGCAGACAGACAGACAGACAAAGACACAGACAGACAGAGAGTATGAGTTAAAAGAAAGAGTTTTAAAAATACAACATAACAGGATACAACAATGCATTTTCCTTGGTGAACAACAGTACGAAATTTTCACACAAAATATAGTCGCAACATTGATCGAACTTCTTCAACTGTGAGGAGAGTAATTGGATAAATAAATAATGCTAAACACAGTGATGATCCAAAAACAAAAAGTTGACAAGACACAAGAACCGAAGCATAATTATCATGTGTAGCGAAGGGAGTTCGTTGAATGGATTATTGAACATCAACAAATGGATGCTGATTTTTCGGACAAAATCATCAATCATATTTTCACCTTAACGGCTTCACACGTCATCAAATTTGCAGCATTTGAGTTCCAAGAACCTGCAAGTATTGGTAGGAAAATAATTTCATCTACGCAGCCACAGCTTTCTTCAGATTTTGGGCTGGACGCATTTTGGACCACACATTTTCGAAAAATGAGGCTGCTAAGGTAGGAACTATTTTTTCCAGCTAAATTGGATGATATTGATGTAGAGGATATGTGGTTTCAATAAAACGGTGTAACGTACTATAGCGCGTGAAACGATTCAATTACTACTGGAGACATGTCCTTGTCGCATACTCTCTCATACGGGTGATCAGAATTGGCACCGTAGGTCGTGTGATTTAACAACATTGGATTTCTTTTCATGGCAAACGTCTATGCCAACATACCCACAAGAACCCCTGCATTGAAGGAGGAAATTCAAAGCTGCATGAATAAAATTCAGCCACATCTATGCAAAATGGTCATGAAAAATTGTGACAAAAGTGTGGGTATGTGTAAGCACAGTTCTGAGGACCATTTTCGTTATAAGTTATTCCATATATTTAATAAAAACGTTGTTATTTGAATAAGAATGAATTTGAAATAACATGAAATTGAAATTCTGGGTTTCTTGAAAACACAAATTTTATATTTTCCAAGTATTTTTCGAAATTATATTTTTTATTATCAAATGACATGAAACATATGGTTTAGCTTCAAAACCATATGTTATCTAGAAAGCGAGGTGCCATATGGTTCTTTAGTCACTTTCACAAAAAAACCTGAAGTAATTTTTGCATGTTTTTCCTTAAGATTATAAAGAAAGTAAAAAAAAAATATATTTTCTTTTAAAATAACAATTTACTTGTTCATGTAATTGTTTTTATTCTTCAATTTCATTCAATTAAGAATGACTTCTCTTTTTGAAATAAGTTAGGCATCACCAAAGAAAATTCGAAATTCAAATAAATTGGATTTGACTGGCATCAATACTGTTTCGAACATAAACACAGTTGTGGCAGTCATATGCAAAAAAAAATAAAAATGTGTGATTTGAGTAAAAAAAATTTTTTAATTCCTTTATTTGCAATAATTAGTGCATGAAGAATCTATGTTATAATTGAAAAAATTGTAATGGAAAATAGATTGTGTAAATAAGATGTTTTTATTATAGTTATAGAACAGCATCATCGCAAAAAGTGTGTTTTATTAACATCGACCACTTATTACGAGTTTTTTTAAATCAGCGCAGAATGTAGACGTTTTTTAAAATCGTTTTTTTTTTTCATAAAATTAATGTCTAATTTTTTAAAATAATGACAAGGTTAAATAAAAAAACATGTTAGAGTTCAAATATCAATTAGTTTTTTTTATCTCTTAAGACCTGCTTAGTAGAAAAAAGGGCATTTGTTTTGATTTCACAAAGCCTTTTCTATGTGAATTAAAACGAGAAAAAATATTCTTATTGGAATTAGAGAACAGCAAAAACCTCGCAGATTTAAAAATTTTTTCATTACGAGTTTTTTTTTGTGATAGTGGTTTCAAGAACAGGGGCGATAAAGAAATAAATCTGCGTTTTTCGTTTTATTCAAATTTTGCTTGAAGTTTGGAACACCATAAAATTATATAAGAAAGTCATCAGGAAATTGTTATAGTCATCTTCAAAAATAATTCTCCAAAAAAATTTGTTTGAAGAAACACATACAAATTATTAAACAATATTATTCAATGAAAAGTTTAGAATTTTCTTAATATTTTGAAATTATCACAAACACAAATATCGCGAGTGTTTGAGAAGACAAACACAAATGGCTTTCCCTTATCTTCGATAAGATGCAACTTTTTAGCGTAATCCACTCCTAATTTCATCGAACGATTCAATTCGTCTTGCCAGCTGCTCTCAAGATTCTCTTCCATTTCAATAGGTCGGAATATGTTGTTAAAATTTCGTATTTGGCGAAAAACATCAGTATCATGTATAACAGTTACAAGCGCCACATATGGTGCAAATTTTTGCCAACGTTCGAAATACTTGAGTTTTACAAACTGGGCCACATCAATTATCATGACATTGCATTGGAAATGTTGGATATTGTATAAAATTTCATATTCAAATGGATCTTTGAATTCGCTTTTCATCTGCTCGCTTATGACGAAATTATATTCGTAAGAGGGACGTTGAATATACCAGGGAAATTTTCGATTTGCAAAATCATAAGCTAATTGTTCTCGTATTTTCACATCGCGTTCTATGGTAGCTAATTGTTGGTCTAACGGTAAAATAGATGAGGATCCAGTATGATAAGGCATTTGCTCGATTGGCTCTTCCAAAGTTATTTTATTAGAGTCATTCTCTTTTTCTTTGCAACACAGTTCAATTGGTTTAGTGTAGTTTCCGAATTTTTTACTAGCTAGCAAGGAGTGTGCCCACAGGTCATCAAACTTACGTTCTGGCTCAAAAAATTCGGAAGTATTTTTGGTTTTTATGTCACATTTATTTTCTTCTAATATAAGAGGCCAAAGATTATCAAAAAATGATGTAGAAATTGTTGTGTTAGAAGCTTCCATTTTCTAAATATTTTTTTCTAATAAAGTTATTTTATTTGAAAGTAATTGGTAAGACGTTTAAATTTAAAAATACCCAGCACAATAATTTTTAAAAACTTATTATTGCTGTCGTTATTCGTATATGGGATGAAACCTAAGGAAAATTAAATTTTAAAAAAGAGCCAAATCAGAAAAAAATTTTAGAAATTTAAGTAAAAGAGCCGCAAATATTTTTAGCATATCTAAATACTCGTATCATGATATAAATAATAAGCACTTCAACAATCAGTATTTAAAATTTAAAATTATATCAAAACGCAACAGATTTTTTTGTAGGTACTTCAAAATTAATCTTTTGTTCATTTTGTGAAATAAAAATAATTATGGTTTTTTGGTTTGTTAGCCTCAAGGTCATGTGGTTTTAATAATAAAATAATTAAAATAAAATAATTATTTAGTAGTAAGTAGTAGTTTAATAATAGTTTTTTAAAATACAAATTTAATATGACTTGTATTTTAAAATATTAATGTATTAATGTAATTTTTCACTTGTATCTTCTCGGCAAACTTATTTTAACTTTTAACGTATATAGCGTTCTTTAATTGTAACAAAGATATTTAAACTTTCATCACTAATATGGCCTCTGTACTTATATATAAAAAAGTTTGTGGTTTATAGAAGACTACACCACTGGACCGATCGTCTTGCAATTATTACAGTATGTAACCGCCTATCCGGAAGGAAAACTAGACTGCATTTTTTTGGAATTTTTCAAGTGCACATGGCACCACCCATATACAGTGAATTTTTAACATCTAATTTTAATATATAATATACTAGAAGTAACGCGGTGTGCTTCGCTACCCCCTCCCCCCGAATCGTAATGAAAGGGCTCACGCAAAGCCCCAGATATATAACATTTAATATTAAGTTGGTATGGGGGTGCCACGCGCATTTGTCTTTCCCGCCCATTTTTTGTCTGACTACTCACGTTAGTAATAGATGACCTGAGAGAAATTTGCTAAGCTCTCTCTACTTAATATATATATGATATTTACTTTGTATGGGAGGCGCCACGCCCACTTAAAATATTTAAAAAAGAATACAGCCTGTAGCACTTCCCATATCCGCAGTAAGACTCTGTGAAAATATCAGGAAGATCAGATGAGTAGTTACGGAGATTACTTCCTACAAACAAATAAACAGACATTACCTCTTTATTATGCTAGCATAGATTATCAGTATAGATTTTTTTATTTCGATACTTGCTGATATACAATGTTTTTTTGTTTTTTCATTCGGTACAATAATTATCAGATTTTTCGGCGTTCCTACCCTGGAGCAAAGTACATGTAGCTGCTCATGAGAAGAACATGGATTTTCCAAATTAGATCTGGCACCACTTAATTTTTGGCCTTGTATTTAGAATATCGTTGTCAATTTTTCTTTTTAGCGATTTTTGATTTTGCACGTTTTTGATTTTGAAGATTTTTTTCGTCGCTTTCGTAGTACTTCATATTTTTTACATAGGAGATGCCACGCCCACTAATCTCATCACGCCCAATTTTTATTGGACTACTCACATTAATATCTGATGGATAAGATCTAATGGGCTCATGGAAAGTGTCAAAGCTTCCCTTTTTTACTGCCAGGCCAGGCCCACTGCTTCGATCACACCCATTTTTTGTATAACTAATCACATGAATAAATTATGGGCTCACACAAAGTCACAAGACTCTCGCTATTACAGTACTCCAGACATATGGCATTTTATACTTACTTTTTATGGCAGGTGCCACGCCTATTGGTCCGATACTGCCCATTTTGTGTCCGACTACTCACATTAATAATAGGAGACATCAGACAAATTTGAAAAGCTCTCTCTATCACAGTACTCGAGATATATAATATTGAACTATTACTTGTATGGGAGGCACCACATCTAATTGTCCGATCCCGCCCATTTCCGGCGTAGCTACTAATATTAACAATAGGTGACCTCACACAAATTTGCAAAGCTCTCCCTATCACGGTACTCAATATATGTATATGATATTACAACTTTATTTTGTGTGGGAGGTGCCACGCCCACTAAAATATTAAAATAATATAGCCTATAGCACTTCCCATATCCGTAGTAAGACCCTGTGAAAATTTCAGGAAGATCAGATTGGTAGTTACGGAGATTACCTCCTACAAATAAACAAACAAACAAACAAACACACATTACCTCTTTATTAACTATTATGGAGTACTAAGACAGCAAGAGTTCTGAAACTATGTACATTACATAACATTACATTAGGGTGACAGTGGTTTGTGCGAAAAAAAGTTTTCTGGGCGCGCATTGTGTTCAGATTTCAGATATGCATTTATATGTAAAAATTATCAAAAAAAAAAAATAATTTTTCACAGAAATTTAGATCTATAATATTAATAGGCTAGGCGATTTCTTGTGACCGATGCTTTGTTCTTCCGTTTTATCCCGATTTTGACCAAGCCTATATTATTTGAAAGGTATTTCTCTTTAGGTATTTCTCTTTTTTCCTTTATTTTGAGTAAATTGCATTTAAAATTGCTACTAACACATACATAAAATTATAAAATCCCTGCAGGAAGCTTGGGTCAAGTGTCCCCAAATCATCACTTTTGTCTACAATTTTGTTGACATTGTCGATTAAGCGTCTACACTATTTACTTTGCTTCATCTGTAAAAAAAATTTTCATAGAGAAGTTGGGAATTCAGCTTCTTCTTGATTTCCATAGTTTTGTTTGAAAAACACGTCGCTATGCAAAACTAAAGTTTTAAACAAGATATAGAAAAATTGAATAAAGAAGGTAAATAGAAATATGTTTTATGATAAATCAAAGAAAAAACATTATAATTAAACCAAGTTATAAAAGGAAAGTGGAAGAACAATAAAATTTGTACAAGAATCTCTGTTTTACAAGAATCTCTGGTTCCAATGTCTACATATGGTCCCACGAGCACTACCCAGTCACTTTTAAATCTCTGCTTCCAATGCCAACATACGGTCCCACGAGAACTACCTAGTCACTACGTAATCAATAGTACCAATGTCACTAGTGATTTGCAATGACACGTACATGTTAAATGTCTATAGAAAATTACATTGTCTGGGGTATAGTTGGTCAGTAGTACTGGTGACAAAGTCAATAGTGAATCAGTACTGTTTCACTATTGACATTCCCTGCAGGGATGCTATGCGTTTGTTTATTATACCCTATACCACTATGTGGTTTGGGTATAATGACTTTGTGCTGCTGTTTGTAACAACCAAAAATATTTGACCTAGACCCATCTTTAATTATGCCGATCGAATCAGAATCACTTTCTGAGTTGATTTAACAATGTCCGTCCGTCCGTCCGTCCGTCCGTCCGTCCGTCTGTGTGTCCATGTATACCTTGTAATCAAAATGCAGGTCGCAAATATGAATATATTTTGATGAAATTTGGTATATAAGCTTTTATCGGCCATGGGATAAACGCTATTGAAATTGGTGAGAATCGGTCCATGTTCAGACCTAGCCCCCATACAAATAACCCCTATGAAATCGACATAAATTGTCATAAGATCCAAATTGTCATATAGATCTTACTCAAATTGGGTTTATATGCGTTCATTACATCCATTAATGAGTAGTCCAAAAATGATCCCTTTGGCCCCATATAGAGCTGCTTCCCGATTTTCACTTAAATCTATTAAAAAACAAAAATATTGCACTGATTCTTCTCAAATTTTGTTTGTATATACTTTTGCAAAATACAAGAGACTTTACCAAACATGATCAGCATCGGTCCATTTTTGGACCTAGTCCCCATATAGATATAGCATCCGATATGAACTTTTTCATATCTGCAGCCAAAAAAATTAATAAAAATCCCACTCAAATTTGGTTTTTGCTTATTTTCTATGTCCAGTTAGTTGGGCCTAAGAGATAGGGTTTCTAAACGCATGGTATAGGGTATCGTATAGTCGGTCTAGATCGACTATAATTTTCTTACTTGTTAAATTTGTTAATGTGTTTGTAATAAAAATGAGTTTGTCTTTTCGCCTTGATTTGTGAATTGGCTATAATTGATTAGCATAACTTTAGGGTCTTTATTTAATGAAGAAGTAAAATTTCGTAGAATTTGCACTCGAATTTCGAGGGCTGGAATCTGCTAGTATTAGTAGTTGCGTTTTAATTAAATTAATTTTCAAACCATATTCCAGAGTAAATAATCTATCTAATAAAACAATAAAATCTTTTATCAATTGTAAAACACCCAAGTTATAACAATAAATGCGCCGCAGCCCACTTGATTAAGAAAATCGAGTTCACAGCTTTAAAGACATTGACACAATTTACAACAGCAACATTTTTGCATGCTCCTAATCGTGGTATGATCTTATGAAAAGTATTTTGCATCTCGCCTATTGTTATGCCGTTCTAAATTAATTCCAAAACGCTACGTATTTTTTTAGCACTATTTCAAAATCTCCAATTTTACTTTTACAAAAATTTTGTTCAAGAAGTTTATCGAAATCAACGATTGGTAACCATCTTGTTAGACAATTAAGTGTGATTAAAACTGCCAAACATTGTGGGCATCCTGGTCTCAATTAGGCGAGGGCAGCGGATTTGAAGAAAAATTTGATTTTTCATACTTTTTCAATTTTTAATTTACATATTTTTGGTATTTTCATATTTCAGATATCTTTTATCAAAATATTATACCACTTAATATAAGTTCTTAATTTTTTAATTAACGTTTAATCGAAACACTATAAACCGTTCCTCTTTAAGGTCAAATGTCAAATTTAAGGAGATTTAAATTTTTTAAAACCAAATGTCGATAAAATATATATTTGTGGAAGGATTATGATAAAATTTGTTAATAATATTCTAGTTATTGTAGAAAATAATATTTTGGACTTATTTTCTGAAATTAACCCGTGGGGTACTCGTGATGTCAAATTGACTCTTTATGAAAATCTATAAATATTTTCTTCATCAGGATTTTTTTTTAAATAAAACAAATTTAATGCATTCATAAAATTCCTCTAATTTATTCGTTATTTTATAAGAATATTTAGATTACTTAGTTTTTTATATTTAATACAGTATAAACAAATTTGTATATCGAGGGCTTATATTCAAAAAGTGCAATATGCATTAAAAATTATTTTAAAGAGCGTGTTTAAAACCAATTTGCTTATAAGATCTGAAAGTATTTGTTGATCGATTTGCTACAATATCTATTAAGAAATAGCCGTACTAATCATGTATGATATCAAAATTAATATTATATTTGACAGTTATATCAGAGAACAGTTTGAAATTCGCGTGTCCCAAAATGTGTCTTAGTTTTATTTTTTTTTTCAGAATTATTATATTCATATAAAGGTATATCGAGGGCTTATATTCAAAAAGTGCTATCTCCATTTGACAGCAATATTAATTTTTGAGTTCAGGTAGAAAAATGGACCGATCCTGACCATATTTGGTAAAGTCACTCATGTTTTGAAAAAATATGTACAAATTAAATTTAAGAAAAATCTGAAAAATATTTTTGTATTTTAATAGTTTTAAGATCGGAAAGCATCTCTATCTGGGGCCTATAACTAAGAATTTCGCTATAGGGATTACTTTTGGACTACTGATTAATGAATGGCAATTTATGTCCATTTCAAATGGGTCATTTGTATAGGGACAAGGTCTGAATATGTACCGAATTTCATCAATTTCAGTAGCGTTCATCCTATAGTCGGTAACAGCTTACGTACTAAATTTCATTAAAATATATTCATATTTGCGACCTGTAGTTTGATTAAAATGTTTATATGGACACACAGACGAAAAGACGGACGGACGGATGGACGGACGGACTGACATCGCTTAATCGACTCAGAAAGTGCTGTTGAGTCGATCGGTATAATAAAAGATGGGTCTAGGTCAAATATTTTTGGTAGCTGCAAACAGCAGGGTATAACAAAAATTCGCCAAAGTCAAAACGGAAAATCTCCATAATCAAAAATCGCCAAAAGCGAAAATCGCGAACAAAAAAATCCCAAAAAACAAAAATCGACTGAAGTGAAAATCGTGAATAAAAAAACGCCAAAAAATAATATAAATAATAATATAAATAATAATATTAATAATTGTATAAATAAGCACAACGTTTTTATGAATTTATATTATTTACAAGTAAAATTATATTATCTACATAACACACGAATTTTATTACATTATTGGTTTCCAGCATAGTGGCGACCTAATAAGTTATCAGTTAAGAAAATTTCATGTTAAAGCTTTCAATATTTAACCTTTACTCTTTGTTACTGTGATAAAACTTAACCCTTCATGGCAAATGAATTGTAAATTACTTTTTCTCAAGGTTCAGAAAATACACACACGAAACACACAATGTTGTGTTCTAAAGCAGCCAACACATATCTTTATTTTCATATCAATTATGTGCGTTTCTAAATTTTCTACGGTGCCCAACACAACCATGACTGTGTTCGTTTTAATATTTCGTTATTTACACGAACATTTTTGTATCACATACTTTTTGTTTCAATCACACATAAAGCACACATTTCTGTGTTTAAAATATAACTGAACTCGAACCTGTTTATTGTACATGTTGTGTTTTTTCTTAGTACACGAGCCACAACACGACTTAAAATATAACTGAACTCGAACCTGTTTATTGTACATGTTCTGTGTTTTTTTTCAGTACACGTACCAGAACATGAACTTCAAATAAAGCAACACTCAAAAATGTGTGCTTTATGTGTGATTGAAACAAAAATTACGTGATAGAAAAATGTTCGTGTAAATAACGAAATATTAAAACGAACACAGTCATGGTTGTGTTGGGCACCGAAGAAAATTTAAAAACAAACATAATTGATATGAAAATAAAAATATGTGTGTGTTGGTCTAAGTTATGTTTGTTTACATATATGTACGAGTTTTTTATTCAGTGTGTGTTTTTTTCTGAACTCTGCTTTTTCTTACATTTTTAAAACTCCAACGGTGAGCATCAAAAATAAAATCACTTTTATATGCATTGAACTAATTCCTTTTGTTCTTTTCTTTCTCTGGTTTTCTTCGTCCGCATTTAAATTATAATTTCTCATATAATGAGAACTTATAATAATTAAATTTCTTTACATTTATCGGTCCTAAAGACGCAAAGAAATACAAATAATATTATTCGTTTTGTTTAAGAAGATTTTCTCATATAACTCCCTTCTCTGTAAGACTATTTGGTGTGTCTTTTGAAAATCTTTTAAAAATTAGAGTTCTATTTTTTATGCACAAAATCATTTACACAAAAAAAACCTAGCTACTTATTCGAATAATTGGAATTTGCCAGATCTGATAGGGGAAGAAAGCTCATAATTCATAGGACACTTGTCTCAGAACAGCAATTCTTTGTGCACGGAGTTCATCTTTAGAATGCACTTCCACAAACTTATCAACTAACAAGCAACGTAAGACTTTTTAAAAAACAAATTGTTGATTATTTTGCATAGTAAAATTTTTGATTTTTGTTATTATTTTTTTTTTTTTTTTGTTATTTTATTTTATGTTATTTTATAAATAATTAATATATGTAATTAATTTCATTTATATCAGCACATTGTACCCTTATAATTAATAAATCCTGTACTGTAATTATAAGAATAATATCTTTGTTGTACAGGAAAGCACAATAAATAATTAAATAAATAAATAAAATGAAAAATCACTAAAAACGAAAATCGCCAAAATCATATATCGCAAAAACCAAAAATCGACAAAATCAAAAATTAAGACGTCACAGATTGTAAAATATTCGCTAACACGATCACTAAGATTTTAACTTCACTTGCAAGCCATTTTCAGAATTTTGGAATATATCAAAAGACATAAAAGTTGGTATTGTAGATTTTGAAATGCAATTTAAAACAAATAAGAAATTATATTCGGTCTACACCGACCATGCAATAAGAAAATTGGCCGTAGGTCCAACTAATTGTGTAAAGGAATTAATGTGAGTGGAATTTTTATTATTTATTTTTTTTGCTTGCACATCTGAAAAAGTGCATATCGGATGCTATATTTATATGGGTACTAAGTCACAAAATGGATCGATCCTGGCGATACTTGATAATTTTTGCAAAAATATACACAAATCAAATTTGAGAAAAATCTGTGCAATATTTTTTTTTTTATAGATATAAGTGAAGATCGGGAAGCAGCTCCGTATGGGGCCTATGACTAAGAATTGTCATAAAGACATTATTTTTGGACTACGATAATGGATATAATAAACACATACAAACTGAATTTGACTGAGATCTATATGATTATTTGTTTCTTATGGCAATTTATGTCGATTTCATAGGGGTCATTTGTATGGGCACTAAGTCTGAACATGGACCGAATTTCACCAATTTCAATAGCGCTTAGCCTATGGCCGGTGAAAGCTTATATACCAAATTTCATGAAAATGTAGTCATATTTGCGACCTGTAGTTTGATTACAAGGTTTACATGGACACACAGACGGACGGACGGACGGACGGACATCGTTAAATCGAATCAAGTAGTGATTCCGATTCGATCAGTAAAATAAAAGATGGGTCTATGTCAAATATCTTTGGTAGTTACAAACAGCAGCACAAAGTCGTTATACCCAAAAAACATGGTGGTGTAGGGTATAACAATCATAAGTATTTTCCAGCTTGGACTTTTAAGTCTGGTTAGGATTTGCTTAATAATTAACTTGTAAAATTTAACCAAATATAACCTTAGAGAGGAGAATATTCCTCCTTTCTAAAGTTTAATTTTACACAACCTTTGCACTCCATATTTAAAAGAAGAAAAAATGAGTGCGTTGATAACCGTCATTTTACATACAAGGATATAGTTAACTTAATAAAACACGCCAACTAAGATCGTATAATGTTTAAAAAGTACATTAAAACATACTTATGTTTATTTGTGTATGCAAATTTAAAAGAAGACAACTGAGATTGTACAAATGTGATTTATCAAACCATGTTAGTTAAGATTTTGAAGCCAAAATTTGTCAACATTGTTATTTAGGAACCGCGTTAAGTCAAAATAATCACAACCATTTGAGCAGCTGAAATTTCATACTGAAAAAATATGTCATTTTTGGGAATAACAATTTTAAATACGAACAAAATTCAGAAGTTTTTTGAGTAGAATCAGATTCACAGATTATCAGCTAAAGAGCTGCATGTTGCCGACCCCTGTAGTAATGATTGCACGTTTAAAAATAGCTTAGGATAATTTTCTTTTTTTTAATTTTTTCTGATTTCTGTAAATGAATGGAGATTTAATTTTTTTAATATTTTCTTTTTTAATCGTGCGTTGATATGCAAAAGCTATTTAATATTAATTTGTATAATCTTAATGAATTTGTAACGAATGCGGAGTGAATTGCTGTTCTATAAAATTTCTTATTAGGAAGACTTAATATGCTGACAGGATGGGACTTTAGAAAAACTCAGGCGGTCGAAGCTATTGTTACACGAAAATTTATATTAGGTTAACAATAGGGTTCATCATAGCCAATTTACATAAACGCAAAGACCGGAAAACTTTACAAGTATATTTTTGTTTTTATCAAATAAATCATCATCTCAGAATTGTTAAACGTTATTACGATAGTTGGGGTGTTAAAATAAATACTTCTAAATGTGAAGCTATTTGTATTTGCAACGCATCTGGTATATATAGAAGGTTTGTTGTACCAGAAAATAAAACTCTTAAACTTTTCTTAGATGGCATTGAGATTCCTTTCAAAGATAATCACCCCTGTTCTTGAAATCACTATCACAAAAGAAACTCATAAATGAAAAAACTCTTAAATTTACGAGTTTTTTGCTGTTCTCGAATTTCAATAAAAATATTTTTTCTTGTTTTAATTCACATAGAAAAGGCTTCGTGAAATCAAAACAAATGACATTTTTTCTACTAAACAGGTTTTAAGAGATAAAAAAAAAAAAAAAAAACAATTGATATTTAAACTCTAACATATTTTTTATTGAACCTTGTCATTATTTTAAAAAATTAGACATTGGTTTTACAAAAAAAAAAAACGATTTTAAAAAACGTCATTTTGCGCTGATTTAAAAAAAACTCGTAATCAGTGGTCGATGTGAATAAAACACACTTTTGAAGATGATGTTGTTCTATAACTATAATAAAAACTTTTTATTTACACAATCTATTGTTCATTATAATTTTTTCAATTATAACATAGATTACACCAGCCAACAAATTTTCAATAATATTTTGCCTTTGAGATCTGGAATCACTTTCCCCATGGGTTTTGACCTCCTTAACACGAATATGAATTTTAAAAATTTTTCTATGGATCAGTTTTTGAGATAAAAATTTTTGAAATTTTATTTTCACGTTTTTGGAGGTGCACCTACAAAATTGGGTATATCTTGGGTGTCCCTTGACCGATCTTCATAAATATTCACACAAATTGAAGATAATTAAACCCTCTACAAACCTTTCCTTAAAAGTTTTCAAATTGGCTAAACAGTTTTGATGCCAGCGATATATATATTTTAAAAACTTCGTTTTTTTCTGTAAAAATTGGCGTGAAAAATTTACATATTGTCGTAGGAAAAATAGCAAAAAAAATGTCCACACCAATTTAATATTTTTTGCAAATAGTTGACCCTTTTCCAAAGAAAACAGGCCCCCAATCATAAAAATCCATGGACACTTTAAGACGTTTTGATTTTTTTAGTAAAATACTAAAATTTCGCTTTTTAACAATTTTCAGTTTTTTTAGACTTTTGGTTAGTTTTCAAATCTAATCAAATTCTTACCATAAATATTGGAGAAGTAGAAAATTTTCAGAGTTTTCAAATTCGCAATTGAAGAGCGAAACCATCAAATAAGAAGCATTAATATAACAGAAAGTTGTCCTTTTTCGATAAAAAAAAATCAATTCCACTCGATAGTTGTGCCTTTATTGATAACAAATAACTGTCACTCGATATGTAAATATATTTATCGACTCATCCTGCAAACTTTGACAAATACCGCGTGCAATATATTGCAGTACTTTTTGTGATTGTTATTAATAAGTTTGTTTCTTAATTTTAATTACTGGCGAAAGTTGGGAGAATGAGTAAAAGAAGTCATGTGTTCAAGTACTCAAATAATCCAAACGATTTCTGCAATGTTTGCGGGGAGGTAATGAAGAAAACTGAAGCGCGCACATTTGTGAAAACGCTACAACAACACTATTATAACTACTTCGGTGTTCTACCTAACCTCACTGAGCCATGGACACCAAAGATGATATGTGCTCTGTGCTGTGCAAATTTCACGAAATGGGCTGCTGGAGCAAGGTAAAAATGTTTATATTCTGTTACTAGGCGTCGAACATAGTAAAAAAAGTTTAGTATTTTAACATGATTGTTTCTTTTGCCTGAGTAAAAAGATTGGATTTGGAAAACATTTGAAATGGACTTACCCTAATGTGACGTCTGTTACTTTTCCATTGCCACATTCGAATGACGTTCCTTATCCAGCGTGTCCAAGTCTTGAAATTGCGGAAACGTCAGATGACTCGTTTGGATCAAGTAAATTTGATCATGCTATTGAGCAACAGGTATTAGCGCAGTCCGAATTAAACTATTGGGTGCGCGACTTTGGTCTGACCAAGGAAAAGGCTGAACTTTTTGCGTCTCGTATGAAATAGCGAGGATTTTCAGCCCCTGGTGTTAAAATATCAATATATAGAAAGCGACATGAATAGTTTGCAAAGTTCTACACGAAAACCAAAAAAATATGTTATTGCAGCGACATTTTAGGTTTATTTGAAGAGCTAAATGAAACCCACAATACAAAAGAGTGGAGGTTGTTCATTGACAGCAATAAAGAAAGGTTAAAGGCCGTTCTCTTACATATGTCGCTCATGCCGTCAATTCAAAAGAAAATTATGAAACTATGGAAGTCATACTCCAATGCATTAAGTATGAAAAGTTTAAGTGGAAGATGTGCGCCGACCTCAAAGTTGTGGCTATATTGACCGGACTCTAAGGAGGGTATACGCGATTTTGTTGTTTTCTTTGCATTTGGAATAGCCGCGCCGACAAGCTGCACTATCTTCAAAAAGAATGGCCGCTGCGTACAAATTTAGTAGTTGGCGAAGACAATATTCTACGCAATGCTCTTGTAAGAAAAGAAAATATACTTCCACCGTTGCATATCAAATTGGGCTTAATCAAAAACTTTGCAAAAAATTGGATAAAGATGGAGAGGCTTTTGCGCACTTACGGCTGATTTTCCCTCAATTTTCGTTGGCTAAGATCAAAGAGGTAGTCTTTGCTGGTCCCGAGATAAAGACGCTTTTAAAGGACGAAATATTCCAACATTTTTATCGTAGAAAATGTTTGGGTAACCGAAAAAGCTCGAATTTCAAGCAAATAGTTGAGGATCTAATTAAGAATTATGAGGCTATGGGTATGATTTATTTCTTATACAAAGGGCTATATATTAGATTTCTTGAATTTTTTTATTATATATTTTCGATGGGAATACATATGTCATTGAAAATCCATTTTCTCCAATCGCTTTGGATTTTTTTTTTCCTGAAAACTTAGGAGACGTTAGCGATAAGCACGGCGAGCGTTTCCATCAGCAATTAAAGGAAATGGAACGACGGTATCACGGCTTTTATGACACGGCAATGATGTGTGACTACGTGTGGTGCCTTATACGGCAGACTGAAAGTGATGTATATAAAAAACAAAGGAAAAGCCAGCAATTCTTTCGGTAGCCGTAAAATGCAAAACTCCTTTTAGGTACCTACATATGTCATTAAATCAGCTTTGTATTTGAAAAGTCATTAAGTAGACATACTAAAAATAAAACAAAATTTTTGCTTTTAAATTGCGAATTTGAAAACTCTAAAAATTTTCTCCTTGTGTTCATATTTATGGTAAGAATTTGTTTAGATTTGAAAACTAACCAAAAAATGCTTCCCTATTTCGCATTGAGAAACAAAAGTAAAAAAAAACTGAAAATCTTTAAAAAGCGAAATTTTTTACTTTTACTAAAAAATCATAACGTCTTTAAATGTTCATGGCTTTTTTATGATTGGGGGCTTGTTTTCTTTGGAAAAGGGTCAACTATTTGAAAAAAATATCAAGTTGGGGTGGACATTTTTTTTCTATTTTTCCTACGACAATATGTAAATTTTTCACGCCAATTTTTACAGAAAAAAACGAAGTTTTTAAAATATATATATCGCTGGCATCAAAACTGTTTAGCCAATTTGAAAACTTTCAAGGAAGGATTTGTAGAGGGTTTAATTATCTTTAATTTTTGTGAATACTTATGAAGATCGATCTAGGGACACCCAAGATATACCCAATTTTGTAGGTGTACCTCCAAAAATGTGAAAATAAAATTTCAAAAATTTTTATCTCAAAAACTGGTCCATATAAAATTTTCGTGTTAAGGAGGTTAAAGTCCATGGGAAAAGTGATTCCAGATCTCAAAGGCAAAAAATTGTTGACTGGTGTTATTTATGCACTCATTATTACAAATAAAGGAATTAAAAAAATGTTTCACTCAAAGTAAAAGTAAAATGTTATTTTAAAAGAAAATACATATATTTTTTAGATAAGAATTTTTGCTGACCTTGCTAGTGATGCAAATAAAACAACTTTTATTTCATCATTTGCCCAACGTTTCGTTCCTTTTTGGGAACATTTCCAAAGCTTTTTTATTGAAATTTTTCTGTTGTTATTGCATTTGTCAAAAATATTTGTTGTTATTATTATAAAGTATATAATTTAAAAAATATATACATATTAAATATTTGTTACATTTTGTCGAATAAATAAATAATTGCAATAATAATCAAAAAGAAAAACTGGAACAAACAAAAATATCACAGTTGCATAGCCTATAATATCACAGTATAAACTCAATAAAAAAGCTCTTGAAAATTTTCCCAAAAATGAACGAAACGTTGGGCAAATGATGAAATAAAAGTTGTTTTATTTGCATCACTTGCAAGGACCAGTAATCTCGTATAAAATATATATATTTCTTACTTTTTTTTTTTTGTAAATTTAAGGAAAAACATGCAAACATGTGAATCGGACTAAAGAATCATATGGCACCTCGGTTTCTAGATAACATATGGTTCTGAAGCTAAACCATATTTTTCATGTCATTTCAATTTCATGTTATTTCAAATTCATTCTTATTCAAATAACAACGTTTCAAGAACAGGGCTGAATATCAAATATCTTGGTATTTATTTTAACAATCTTCTGAAGTTCAACAAACATGCGAGAACTATTTTGAACAAATCATACAAAATACTTGGAGCATTTTCAAGGATTTAGTATAACAAAAATTTACCTAAAAATACAAAGCTTTTTCTGTATAAAACTAGTATTAGACCCGTTTTTTTTTTTGTATGGTTTTCCAATCTGGTTTAAAGTAACACCTAATGTAATTAAAGATGTGGAGATCCTTGAACGGAAAATTTTAAGAGGTTGCATAGGAAAAAAAACATCGAGTCAGAGTGTAAACGTTTTTCTAACCGTTTTCTTTATAATCAATCTAAGACTACTCCTGTTGGCGTCTATATTTGTGAAATTTTAAGAAAGTTTATAGAAAGACTTAAAGATTAGAAGATCATTAAAGATATTTCTAATGTACAAATTATTTGACAAATTATTTGTCACCTATTGGATTTCAAAATGAAGAACAACCAAATTTTGATTTGAATATTTCATTGTGTTACGACTTTTTTTATTAAAAGCAATCCGGGTACTCACAGAGCAAAGTACTTTTTGTGTGTTTTTTGTATTTTTTTTTTTATTTATTTATTTTTTTTTTTATTTATTAGTTTTTGTGTTCTCTTAATATAATATTAGTTTTAAGTTGGTTTTTAAGTCTATTTTAAGAGCTATTCTTTCCAGATAAGAAAGCTTCGGGAGCAAAAGCGGATTAGACTTATTTATAAATGAATGATAGTAAATCAAATTAAAGTTAAGCATGGTGCTGAATTTTCTTTTGTTTTTGGTAATTAAGATATTACATTAGGGCGGCCCTTCATTATATGGAGGGAAAAAAAAGTGTTCAAATTCTCGGTCACCCCCTATAAATATGCGAATAGCCAAAAAAAAACTGAGAAATACAAAGTCTTGGGCCAATCAAAGAACATTTAGTCGTACCTCAACGCGATTGAAAATTTCAAGTGTGTTTATATGGGGAAAATATGACTTTTTTTCAGATTTTACGAAAATTTCGTTCCATAGTTTACCTGTTCCGACAAGTTGTTATATAATTCGGGATCAGTACTAAATTATACTTTCAAAAGACTATAAAACTTCAAAATCGAATAAAACCTCGCCAAGAAATAGCAAATGCCCCAGACCACTTTTGTGCTATCAAAAACTAGCTCAAGAAATTTGATGGCATTTTTTTCAGAGAAAATTGATTAAAGCCATAATTTATTTTTAGTCTCTATACTTGTGAGTACTCAGATATGAAGTATTGTTTTATTACCACGTTGCTAACCTAATGCGCATTGAGACCGAAAATGGGACATTTTTTGGATAAAATTTTGAAAACTCCTTTTTCAAGTTTTAAAAAAATTTTCCTAAATAAAATTTTAAAAACTGGATCTAAAACTTTATGGTTTTGTTAAATACATGTTACAAATTGACTGTGTGAAAATTTAAGTAAATCCCTGTGCCAGGATTATTTGACAAGGATTTTATTTTTGCAGATTTCGAGAATAATGGGATTTTAGTAAAATATTCTGTATATTACCCTTTCTAAATACTTTATATCAAAAATTCATCACTTTTCCACATTTAAATGTTATATTTTATCTCAATACCTGGGTTTTCGGAAAAAAAATGATATGATCCCATTAACCCTTTTGTAATTGGGGTTACATATGACCCCAAGCTAATAAAAGACAATTTATTCAAAAAATTCAAAATTTTGTAAGTCCTGTCGAATTTTTAAATGCAATGCTTAAACTAAAATAGCCAATGTGTATAACTTCCGCTGCTTAAATTTGGGATAAATCCGAGAACGTTAACCCATTATTTGCCAAGGCCAGCTTTGGATTTTAGATATTTTTAAATAAAAATGACCGCAAACGAGTTTTTCTGTTAAACTCGATGAAACCACTATTAAGAATTTAAGAAAAATAATTCGGTTAATTATTATTTATTTAACGCTTCAGAGTTTTCAAAAGGATGTGAAATTTAAATTAATATTATTTATTTTGGTGTATTTAATGATTTAGTGTGCGATTCAAATTGTTTTCTGTAATCACTTGCTACTTGCAATAAGTATTGCTTTTCTTTAATTTTATATTATTATATTAATTTTATATTTCATATTCTTTTATTAGCTTTGGGTCATTTGTGGGTCTTCTTATTTTATTTAGAAAAAAAAATGGATAGTTGTTATACATAAAATAATTGTATAACAAAATTGGTTAAAAGTTTTTTTAATTTATATTCGCGAGCAATAAGCAGATGATTGCACCAAAGATATATCACAATGGATTATTTTGATCCCAGGAGCAATGAAGGGTTAAATAAATAAAAATTAACCGAATTATTTTTCTTAAATTCGAAATAGTGGTTTCATCGATTAATGTTAGTTTGTATTTTATCAGATTTGCTTATTATCCTTGATATTGATTGCAAATAAAGACTACTACTAAAAAAAAAAAATATTTTTACAAAAAAAAGAAAATATTCAAAAATAAAATTTTTGAAAAAATAAATAAACAGATAAAAAACATGTAAGAAAATTATAATCAGTCTAAAACGACTATAAGGTAGCCCATACCCTACGTTTAGAGGCCCTCTTTCTTATGTCCAACTAACTAAAAATAGAAAATAAGCATAAGCCAAATTTGAGTGGCTTGTTGTTCATTTTTTTGCCTTCGGATATGAAAAAAGTTCATATCGGATGCTATATTTCTATGGGGACTAGGCCGACAAATGGACCGATCCTGACCATATTTGGTAAGGTAACTTATTTTTTGCAAAAACATATACAAACCAAATTTGAGAAAAATCTGTACAATATATATATATTTTTTTTTTTTTTTTTTTGATAGATTTAAGTGAAGATCGGGAATCAGCTTCATATCGCACCTGTACTTCTAAAGTGAGTCAATTCAATATTTACAAATGTGCAGCAGAGGCAAAAACGGTTTTTTTAAAATACTTACTATAAAATTTAAAAACAGTTGTTTCATTGTAAAGAGTTGTAAATAATAAGTATACAACAGTAGTTGTTTTTGCGATTTTTTCAGTGATCATCAAAAATAACAAGTTTTTTAGGTGCAACTCAAAATATGTCTGTTTAGTGGATTCTAAAGAAGCTACTCTTATAACACAAATAGGGTTACAACTGTATTTTTTTTTTCGCGAAAGACTAGAAAAATCGATGTATGATTTTTACAGTGGATAGATATGACCACTGTGTATCGTTTTCTTTGCAAAAACTGAAAATTGAAAAATTTTGAGTTGACTCACTTTAGAGGTACATTTGCGATATGTGGGCTATGACTAAAAATTGTTCTATATGGTTTATGGTTTACTGATAAATGGATGTAATAAACACACACAAGCCCAATTTTACCAAGATCTGTATGATAATTTGGATATTATGGATATTATTTATATGGGGAATAGGTCTTAACAGAAGCTTATACATTAAATATCATCAAAATATATTCATATTTGCCACGTGTAGTTTGATTACAAGGTTTAAGTGGACACATAGACGGATAGATTGACAGACGGATGGACGGACATCGCTAAATCGACTCAGAAAGTAATTCTAATTCGATAGGTATTATAATAGCTCAAATTATATTGGTTGCTACAAACACCAGCACAAAGTCATTATACCCTATATAGTTTCATATAAAGGTGCCTTTTCTTAGAAAAGTAGTTTCTCACAAAAAATATCTTTTCTTAAAAAAGTACCATTTTTTAAAAAGTAACTTTTTGTAGATAGTTCATTTTCTTGACGAAGTACATTTTCCTAACAAAATAGTACCCTGCCATAAAGGCAACCTTTTCTTAAAAAAAGTAAATTTCTTCGAAAATTTCATTTAACTAAAAAAAATATCTTTTCTTACATTACCAGTACCATTTCTTAAAAAAATTTTTTTCATAAAAAGTATAAGTTACCTTATTAAAAAATACGTTCCCTACAAAAAGTCACATTTTCTTTAAAAAGTACTTTTTCTAAAAATCAGTATCTTTTCTAAAAAAAAAGTAATTTTTCTAAAAATATCTTCTTATAAATTTACCTTACTGCAAAAAACTATGATCAGCTTTCTTATAACAATCAGTTGATTACTATAAAAATATTTCCACCTGTGTGTCTTCTTGAACAACCAAATCGATTTAAGATGCAATTTTTCAAGATATTTTTTATTTAGGTAAATAAAACATCGAACAAATTTTCAGCAAATTTCCTAACATCAAATTTGTACAGCAAATATTTATCGGGCATTTTAGTACCTTGTTCTTTGCCATAAACCAATATCACATTTTGATCGGCCTTCAGTAGTTTTCTTGACTCAAGATATATCAAACCATAAATAAAAGCATTAGTAACAAAGTCGCAATAACTATATTCCGAACGCTTGTGAAAATACATAAAGATAACATTATGGAACATTGATATATAGTCACCAGATGATTTTGTACAAGTAACATAAAATATGGGTGCCTTGGGCCGAAAATGAGAAAGTTTAATTGCCATATCTGTTGTGGTAGAACAGACCAATATGGCTTTTGCTTCCGACTCAATTGAGGCAGCTACAGAGGAACGAGCCAAACTATCTTCACCAGCATGAGATTTATCACAATATGGCATACATGATAATTCAATTTCTGGTATTTTACTGTGGATGGCATTTTGCAAAAAGAAAAAGAAAAACGAATTACGATTGTTCTCGCAAGCAAACATATACTTATCGGGATAATAGAAAATTTCACGAAAATTACAAGTTTGCACGAACAGTTGGCGTTCACTTATGGCAGCAGCATTTAAAATTATGGGCTTTTGCAGCTGGTAAGCTTTTGTTATAAAAGAAATTGCTGCCGGTGAAAGTTCTAAATTATTCGCTTGTGTGTTAACACTATCACTAGCCAGACATATATCCGTATGCTGAGCTGTTGATAGGTCGATGAGGAAACCATCATAACGATCAGCTATCCAATCTTGTTCCTGGTTTTCTCCGTCTATTTGATTTAAAACTACGCGGCAACATATGCGTAAGTTTTCACAATTCAACAGCCGTAAAGCATCATAAAGATCATCCAAATATTGGGGTGAGCCCGCAATATAAGAGACCAAGACATTAATGCCAACTTCACGGGCAAACGTTATATCTTCAAGTTCCTCCAGTGAAATTTGATTTCGTTTACATCTACTCGGAAATAGTACAGGAAGTCTGGATCGCAGAATGCCCGGTTCCATTACCACACATCTCAATTCATCTGTGAATATTTCTACAATAGAGAGTTGTATCGTGGGACCCACTAAAATAAAATCACTTATCCTGCAATCGTCTATTAAAAATCTAGCATTTACATAGATTTTATGGCGATTGCCACAAGATGAGAATAAACGATTTGTTGTAAGCGTTATTTCGTCTTGTTTCTCTAATTGATATTCAGCAGTATTCGCCTCCAGCATACCAGTATATTGCTGTCGTGGACTCAGCACTGCAAACAGTGTTGTAGTTATGGGAAATCCGATTTCTTGAGAGATTTTTAGTTCACTCTCATGTAATAAAAAAATAAGTCTTTGATTTTCCAACTCAGTGCCAACGAAGAGGTCAATCATATAGCAACGCACACCTGAACGCAAGTAACCTTCCAAATTGGAACTACAGTCTATATGGGAAATTAATATACATTGTTTGTTTTCACTTATGCATAATTCCTGGTTTTCACGTAAAATCTCGTAGCCCTTGAAAAACCCCAACCAAATATCCTCCGACAATTCGCCACAAGGAACAGTTTCACATTCTTCATCTCCTTCGTGACCATCATCGTTGCCGACAGAGTGAATACTTTCTTCATCACTGTAAGCTCTGGCGGATAATTGAGACAATCGTATTTTGGTTGGCAAAATTATGCTGGATATCCTATTTGCATGTCCACCGCTAGCCGATGGCCGTTCTTTAATATTTCTGTTTTTCTCGAGCATATATTCAAAGACTTCTCTTTGTTGCAACGTGAAGAGCATTTCGCGCGCATAATTGACTCTTTCTAAGTCACCAGCCATTTCAGAACACTGCAGCTTTTCACATAATTGGTCTATGATTTTTTGGGCTTTTTGACTTTTACTTTCTTCTTTTATTTCTTCCATTTTCTCACAGTAACATTTATCCAAAATATACTAATTAAAAAAAATCAAATCTAAAAAAAAATAATAATAAATTTACACGAAATGTCTATTCGATTAATTTTTTATATGCACATGAAGAAAACTTTTTACGAAATTCTGTCAACTAGCAAGGAGCCCAGTTACTAACAGTACTAATAAGGAAGGTCTCAAATTTAAAAAACTTTTCTTATCATTTTTCTAAAAATGTTTGCTTAAACACAATTTCATTTAAAATCAAACGCTTTATATGAACTTAAATGACGGCAAATACATTTTGTTGCCACAACAGATGTTTATAAACATCGTCGAAGTTTTGCTTTTGTTAATTTAAAAATAAAATTGTTTTTATACCCTATACCACCATGTGGTTTGGGTATAATGACTTTGTGCTGCTGTTTGTAACTTTGTGCTGCTGTTTGTAAGTACCAAAAATATTTGACCCAGGCCCATCTTTTATTTTACCGATCGACTCAGAATCACTTTGTCAGTCGATTTAGCAATGTCCGTCCGTCCGTCCGTCCGTCTGTGTGTCCATGTAAACCTTGTAATCAAACTACAGATCGCAAATATTAATATATTTTAATGAAAATTGGTATATGACCTTTTATCGGCCATAGTGTGAACGCTGTTGAAACTGGTGAAATTCGGTCCATGTTCAGACCTAGTCCCCATACAAATAGCCGCAATGAAAACGATATAAATTGTCAGTCGATCTGCGCCGATTATAATTTTTCTACTTGTTTTTTTTTACTGATTCTATCATTAAAAAACGACTTGTAAAATAATTTCACCGTTTTGACAGTTTCTTTTTATACCATATCACTTTGTGGTCGGAGTATAATAACATTGTGCAGATATTGGTAACTACCAAAAATATTACTGTACCGATGGATCCAGAAGAGTCTACTTAGCAATGAACGGCCGTCTGTCCATGCTAACCTTGTAATCAATCGTGTAGGGTCGAAATATGAATATATTTTGATAAAATTTTTGTCCATACGATGAACGAAACATACAAATGAACCATATGAGATGCATTTAAATTGCCATAATATCCAAATTATATTATAGATATAGTCACATGGGTTTGTGTATGTTTGTTACAACCAGTAATCAGTAGTCCAAAAATAAACCCTATAGAACAATTCATAATCATAGCCACAATATGAAGCTGATGCCTGACCTTTACTTAAATCTATCCAAAAACAAAAATATGCAATAGATTTTTGTCAAATTGGGGTTGTATATGTTTTGCAAAAAATAAGTGGTCTTACCAAATATGGTCAGGATCGGTTCATTTTTCGACCTAGTCCCTCTCAGATGTGGGTTATGCTTATCTTCTATATCTATTTGGTTGAACCTAAGAGATAGGGTCTCTAAGCGCATAGTGTATGGTATCGTTTGGAGGGTCTATACCGATTATAATTTTCTTACTTGTTTAAAATAAAAAGTTTTTTTTTTGGTAATTCCGTCAGTAAAAAAAAAACAACTCGGCAAATATTTTACCGTTTTGGTAGCTGCTTTTTGTTATTTAGAAATGCATGAAAAATTCAATGAATTCAATTAAAAATCTAAAAGTCTGGTTTGTAACTGTTGTTGGATCGTCAACGGAGTTTTTTACCTTCGTGGTTTTCTCCTTCTGATGGTTTTTTTAAACTTATTTTTTACATTTTTTATTCTTATATATATATATATTTAATAATAACATTTTATATGAACTTTATGAATTTTATTATATTACAATCGAAATTATCATATGAGTTTCGATAACATAACATGATAACAATATAATAATTTATAATTTAAGTGTTTCTGGCAACCGGTATGTTAAATGAAATGAACTTGCTTACAATGTAAAACATTACGGTTGAGCTGAAATATGAAAGAAGCAAACCAATTAAAGTAAATAAAGACAGTTGTATTCTATAAACAGTTCAACTAAGACGCGTTTTACTTAAGATACCCGTTCCTTTTTTATGAATTTAATTCTGTCAACCATTTTATTTCTTAAAGAAATTTTCTTTTAAATTTTGAAGTTCTTTAACTTATTTAAAAAATTTCAAGTTTCCTTAAAAATCATTAAGGATTTTTCAACCGTATTTTCAATTGTTTTAATACAAAATTTCAGCTAATTTTAACGAAAACATATTTTGAGTGTATCAAAAATTAATATAAAATAAATTTAGGTGGCATTGTTAATAATTTGTGGTTTGCAGATATCAGTAATTTAAAATCGGATGCAATTAAGGTCACAAATAGATCGATAAAAACCATATATGGTGACGTCAATTATTTCTCTCAAACACATAGACATACAAACCTAATTTCTCAGAAATCTTTGTTTTGTTTTTTTAACAGATTTAATTGAAGAACGGCCCTCTGAAATTTATCTATACAGAATTCCATCAAAATATATTCAAATTTGCGACCTGCACTTTGATAACAAAGTTTACGAGACATTCAGACAGAGACACAGGCATACAAGCATCAGCACAAACTTATTGATGTGAATTAATTTAAAATGTTACCTCGTATTACGAATGGATGAATATCGCTGAATCGACACAGAAAACGATTTTATATCTAAAGTGTGTTTCTTTCACGCCGAAAGAACTTGAAATTGTAAAAAATAACTCAAAAAAATTAAATTTTAATCAAAAAAGTGTCTTTTTCGAAAGATCAATTCATGGCATTAACACTTTAAAATGACTCTGGACATATGGCCACCGCTGCTGTTTTTGACGAAGCGCATTCTAGATATCCAATTTTGGACCACCTTTCGAGTATTGATAGTCGTATATCGAGTTTTGTCAGAGACCGCACAATACGTGTTGTTCTTGTTTGGGACACATCCAATGAGTTTAACCTTAATTCAGGGGCACTAAAATGTTTTGTTCTATCACCTTCTCTTATCCTTATCTTTTTGAATGGCCTTCTCGATCAAAGCTTATTTTTCGCAGATGGCAGCAACATCTGTCATCCATTTTCTTTCAATTGTGAAGCAAGTCTTTCTGAGGTTGTGGCCAAGAGGCCGATAATGAATGACACTCTCAAGAACACCTATAAAAAATCTTTGAGTGGGGTAAAGCGAATAAAATAGATTTCAATGCGCAAAAATCAAAATGTTTTTTCAATGGTGCATGTTAGAGAAGAAGAAATCATATATGACGATACGTGTCGGGTTGGGTCAGTCAATTTAGCTGAGAATAATTATAGCAGCTCCAAAAAAATGTTCTTAAACGTCAGTTGTGCCAAGAAAATTGGTTGATTATTTTACAATTTCTCATAGAAGAGAAATCATAAAATAGTTATTAGAATTTAGGGTTATATGAAAGGAAAAGATGTGAGTGATTTCAATTCAATTAGTATTTATTCAATGTAGGTTGATTTAAATAACCATCATCCATGTTGCTTCTTATTTCTTCAACTACTTCAGATAAAGCTTTTAAACAGCTATGTTGGGGTTTGAAACCAGATTGACGCTCTGTAAGTAAATTGTTTCCGTTTAAATACCTAACGATTTGTCTGTGTAAAAGGTGCTCGAAAACTTTTGAGAGATATGGAAGAATCATAATCGGGCAGTAGTCGTTACCCGTTTTTGCAACTGGTATAATTTTGGAAAGATTCTAGTGGTGATTACGGAATTAAACAAATGCACTATGAAACGGACAATCCATGCATGGTAAAATCATTTTTATTAATCTTGGGTGTATATCCGTATTACTGCATTCGATTTAATAGCGTTGAAACTTTCAACTACCTCCCTTAGTATTACACATTGGAAGTTAAATTTGGTAATGTTTGGATTGTTAGTTATGCGTCAAAGTAGCCATGAATTTGCACATAAGTTGCGCGAATCGATGATTGGTTTTCAAAGTAAATTTGGATAATTTGATAGCCTTGTTCAAGCGTAAATATATTCATGATAATTTGGAAGGAGTACCCGAATCACAAATGCAAATAAAGTGAATGCAATATGACAGTTTGTTTGAGAGCTGACCCTTTCATGTATGCTTTTAAATAGACCTTGCAAATACCTTTCAAACGATACCCAAGCAGTCTAAAAAATTCGGGTCAATTATTTTTTCATCACAATCCGCGGGTGATTCATAACCTTTCTTGTAAGTTAAAAAGTAGTAAAAACAATGAAAGTGAATAAAGTGTCGTTTTAGGGCCATATTATACAGTGAGAAAGCTGCTCTGTTGCTGAACGTTCACTTTCTCTGAATTTACTGCTGCATTTAATGTCAAATGAATCTAAAAAAAAAAAAACAAATAAGAAAATTATAGTCGGTCTAGACCATGGTTTAGAGACCCTATCTCTTCGGTCCAACTAAGTGGATACAGAAAATAAGCATAAACCAAATTTGGGTGGCATTGTTATTAATTTTTTTGGCTCCAGATTTGAAAAAGTTCATATCGGATGCTCTAAAGATATGGGAACTAGGTCGAAAAATTGACCGATCCTGACCATATTTGGTAAAGTCACTCATATTTTGAAAAATATACAAAAACCACATTTGAGAAAAATCTGTGCAATATTTTTGTTTTCTGAAAGATTTAAGTGAAAATCTTGAAGCAGCTTTATATGGCGACTGTGACAAAGAATTGCCATATGCGGTTTATTTTTGGACAACTGATAAATGGATATAATAAACACACACAAACCCAATTTGACCGAGATCTATGTGATAATTTGGATCTCATGGCAATTTAAGTCGATTTCATACGGGTCATTTGTATGGGGACTAGGTTTGAACATAGACCGAATTTCACCAATTTCCATAGCCTTCATCCTATGGTCAGTAAAAGCTTATGTACCAAATTTTATTAAAATATATTCACATTTGCGACCTGTAGTTTGATTACAAAGTTTACATGGATACACAGACGGACAGACGAATAGACGGACAGACGGACAGAAAATGATTCTGAGTCGATCGGTATAATAAAAGATGAGTCTAGGTCAAATATTTTTGGTAGTTACAAACAGTAGCACAAAGTCATTATACCCAAACCACATAGTGGTATATGGTATAGAAATCTTGTGAGGTCCGACCACATGGGAGATGTGTAAACATGTACTAATTAAAGTTTTTTTTAATGCGCTTTTTTAAATCAAAGATAAAGCGCATCTGTGTATCACTTATAGCAATCAACTGCAGGGGCTCTGCTAATATAAAAATAATAATTATTATTTATTATTTATTTTTTATTTTTCGTTTTTCGTTTTTTATTTTTCAATTTTTATTTTTTATTTTTTATATGTCATTTTATTTCTTAATTTTTCATTTTTTATTTTCCATTTTTCATTTTTTATTTTTCATTTTTCATTTTTGATTTTTCATATCTTATTTTTTCATTTTTCATTTTTGATTTTTCATTTTTAATTTTTTTTTTTATTATTAATTTTTTTTTTAATTTTCATTTAAAATTTTTGTTTATCTTTTATTTTTTATTTTTCATTTTTCATATTTTATTTTTCATATTTTATTTTTCATTTTTAATTTTTATCTTTAATTTATCTTTACGTATCATAATTTTTTCACTAATACAAACATAAGTCTCACCGATTTTATCTTACGCTGTCTTTGTGATTGTATTATGCAATAGATATTAGCACCCTGCGCGTATAGATGTTTACACATCAAAAACAATTGTAAATTGACACAGATCTCCGCTGAAGGCAGCCATTGCTTTTGAAAAACCAAATTATTCAGTAATATTTACGAAATCGCCCACTTAACCGTCCAGTTTTAGGTTTTCGTATTCTCGTCGACGGATACTTATCTTACAATTCGATTCATGATTCCGTTTGTATCGAAGTAACCGTAAACATGTTATAAATTTATTTGAAATATTTTTTTGATAGACATTTGAAATGTGATTTATTTTTAAAGGACTAATATTAAGTTATAGAAACGAAACGGAACGTGATGACATTTTCATAAAAAGCATACATACAACAAATAAAGTAAATATTTATAATAATAAATTTTTGTTAAACGCTATACGAGCATTTCTCTCTATTTTAACAAGATTTTAATGCAGTCAAAATGTTTCTTCAAAGAACACTAATCGACATAATTCTGTTTGAGTCTTTGTTGTGATGAATGGTGTGGCCTAATATTCCATAAAATTTTTAAATTTCAATCTATCGCCATTATCATACGTTAACTACGTTAACATAATGATTATTAGTTATTTACGAATCAGCCTAGTACTAATTAATAACATATTTAATATATTTTTTTTAATTCCCCTTTACGTAATTAAATTTAATTTTTAATTAAAAATATTAATAATAGTTGGTCGTTGTAAATATTTATGTGTGAATTGCAACTACCACAATTTCTATTTGTTTTGTAGTTCAATATAATCAGAATTATTGTTGTTACCTTTCATTTGCAAACAACAGCAACATGAATCATACACAATAATCCCGAATATTGCATTTGAATCACGTTCTGCGCATCTACCATTTAAACAGAACTATTTATTGTCGATTTTAAAAATCTTCTATAAGTGTACATTAAGTGGTAAAATGCAGACGACATGGACCAACAATAATTCTGATTGTGAAATTTTACACCAAGGACTACCGAACTAACCAACCAACCAGCGAACTACAGTGAAATCTCCCTAAGGGTGGCAACGCACTCTTTGCGATTTTGTTTGAAAGAAAAATTGTTTTTATTACATTTTTATCAAATGAATGTTATTGCGTAAGTGATGATATTCCTTTTATACCCTACATCGCTATACGGTGAGAGTGTAATGAGTTTGGGTTGAGGTTTGTAACTATCATCAATACCCAATTATTACTATACCGATCGAATCTGAATTTTTTTATGAGTTTTATTAGCAGAGTCCGTCCATCCTTTCCTATATCTGTAAGTCCTTCCGTCTGTATGTCCGTCTGTAATTGTGTGTACTTTGCTTATGACACAAATAAAAATATATTTCATTGAGACTTGGCATGGTCACTATCAAAATTATTGAAAAACGGTACATTTTCTGACTTTGTCCCCACCCAATGATCCCTGGGTGTATCAAATACACATATCAATTAGTGTTCTGAAAATAAACCATGTAGGACCATACTAGATTATAGATTATAGTTCCCATATAAAGCTTCATGCCGTTCGTCACCTAAAACTTAAAAAAAATAAAAATATTGCACAAATTCTGTTCATATTTCATTTGCATTAAGGTTTTTGGAAAAATAATTGACTGTTCCATATAAAAATTGCAGGCAACAATGCCATTCAAATTTGATTAATTCTTATGCTATATATGCAATTATTTGAACCAAAGAAACTTTCTCTAAGCTCATGATATAGGGTAAGGTATAGTCGAACTCTACTGACTATAATTTTATTACCTGTTTAATTTTCACATATGGATCGACATAATGTTTAATATGTTTTTAACACCCTTGAAGACATATAAGATATAGTTTTTTTTTGAATGATTGTCCTTTAAATTCGAAAGTTATTGGTCCAACCTTACTTAGGAAAAACTAACTAATAAGCATTTTCGTGTTATTAATTACTTGTAGGTGACTAAATTCAACGCAATAAAAAATTAAATGGGTGATCGATATTTGAGGAAGCCGCGTGATAAAATAAATTGGTCATCTAACCCAACCAATTAGTTTTAATTCTTGCTAACAAAACATTTTAGATTTAAAAAGAGGGGTTACCTTACGGGCTATTTTGGTTAATAATCTGTTTTTATGTGTAAATAAAAATCAATTTAATATCATGTTTCTGCTCGACGTTTCGTTTGCTTTATTCAAACTTCTTCAGGAGCGTAAATTTATTATAAAATGTTTCTTTGTTACATCGTATGGGAATATAATTTGTAAAATTTATTTGTAAATAAAAAACTGGACATTGCTACACAGAATTTTAAAAAATATAAGTAAATAATTTAATAAATATTGACAACACAGTACACGCAAAATCACAGGTCTAACTTAATGTAGTATCACAGAACTTTTAGAGCTGGCATCTGCTATTTATACACTTGTGCTCACACAATTAAGTCACTAGTATGCTACTAGACATTATTGTCAAAAATACGTAAACCCTTTTTTTTAATTCTAATATAATTTTTTTTTATTATTCTTATACGTTAGCAGTCAATTTACAGTGAAATTAAAAATTACAAAATTTTGGTTCTTTTCAAAAAAATTAAAAACGTGGAAATTAGCCAAAAAGAGCTGCTCACATAATTAAGTCATCTGAAAAAAAAATGGTTGAAATTGTAGAAATAAGTAATAAATTTTATCGAGAGTCCCATTTTTCCATTAGCTTACCTCAATATTTAGTAGGATAACCCTTTTGCTTCAATACTGTGTACCATCGCTTTGGCATGCTGGCTACAAGAGAAGCGCACTGGCCTGGAGTGATTTTGTGCCACTCCTCTTGGATAACTTTCCACAACATATCCTTATTTGCCGGTTTTCGTGCTGTAATGGCTCGTTTTATTATGCCACACAAGTCCTAGATAGGGTTTAAGTCCGGACTTTGCGGCGGCCATTCCAGAAGCTTGATGGACTGTGTTGCCAACCACGACTTAACCAGTTTCGAACAATGCTTCGGGTCATTGTCGTGTTGGAAAATCCACGCAAGCGGTAAAATGTCAGCCTATTCGGTGGCCAAATTTTACTTTAGTATATTCTTATACATTTCCCCATTAATTATACCGTCAATCTTGACTATAGGACCCACACCGAATGCGGTAAAGCAACCCCACACCATGACTGATGAGCCACCGTGTTTCACAGCTTTTTTGATGTATTTTGGATCCAATTCCTTAAGTGGAGGACGTCGCACGTATGAAATTTAGGCCTTTAGCAAGATCGTCAGTCGCAAATCGGAGCCGCTTCGTAGTGTTCTTCAAGGAAACCAACGGTTTCTTCCTGGCCATTCGTCCATGTGAATTGTTTTCTTGCAAACGTCGTCTTATGGTTTGCGACGAAACATTTACGCCATAATCCGTTTCCATCTTAGCTCTGATTTGCGACGAATTTAAAAAAGGAGCAGTTTTACTCAAGTTTGCAATGCGTCTGTCATCATATAAAGTCGTTTTTCTCGGTTTTTGGCGCGGAATATTTTCAAAAGTTTCATATTTTTTGTAATGCGTAATGGCATTTGTAATTTTACCACGAGGAAAGTTCAAAATATCCACTACTTTTGCAATATTTTTTGTATCTTTGGAAACAATCCCATAATATTTTCCGTTCAGCCGAATTCGAATTTTTTTGTTTACCCATAGCGGTTTTTAATTTATTTATTATTTAAACCGGAAAAAAAATCTTCAACACACTAATTTGCTCACGATACTCATGGTGACTTAATTATGTGAGCATAGCGCATATGACCTTTTTGGAGTTTTCCACATTTTTCGGGGAATACCCAAATTTTTAATTTTGCTTCAATCAATGTAAACAGCTGCTAGCATAGCACGGTTCCACAAAATAGTCAGGTTAGAATCGGAAGAAATAAGTTTAAGAGAGAAACTACAAAAACATTTCATTGTATACCCATGACTTAATTATGTGAGCACAAGTGTATATACTAGTAGAGTCCAGCCCTCGAAATTCGAGTGCAAATTCTAGATAATATTATTTTTCATTCCATTTTTGTATTTCAATTTTTTTTTAATCTATATATGTATAAAATTTATGAATATTTTAATCAGCCTAAAGGTATGTTAATCAATTTTAGCAATTCACAATTCAACAAAGAGGGTCTGATATACAATTTAAATCCCTCGCATTAACAGGGTGTAACGAATTATTAGTAATATTTTATTTTATTTAATTTAATATATTTTTAAAACAGATTAAACACAAATTTTATCATTCTCAGCTTCTCCTCCATATGAGCTATAACTATGACAATTTTCACACTCCTCGTGCTTGCATATTGCTTAAATAGGGAACTAAAAATTAACCTTCACGTATTAATATATAGACTAACTAACATATTCCAGCCCTCGAATTTCGAGTGCAAATTCTACGAAATTTTATTTTTTCATATAATAAGTTATTTTATAAGAGCCTTTCGCAATTCAACACAAGGCTTTTGACATTTATAATAAGCACACACACAGTATGTGTGTGAAAATTTAAATGAACATTACTCAAAAAAAAAAAAAAAAATGTTCCAAATGGTGAAAATCTGTAAATATATTAGACAGCTGAAAAGAAATACCTTTCAAATGAGGTATGTTTGATCAAAATCGGTTAGTGAGTAAAACTTTTATATTGGTCACAAGAACTCGCCTTGCCTATTATTATTATAGATATGTTGTATAGAGTAAGTGACAGCTTATTTCGTGTGAGAGAATATTTTTACTCTTATTGAAAAAAAAAACAACAGCAATGCAATATAACAAAATTTTTTTTGCATTTTATTCTTTGTTCTTCATTTCGTGTAACGAGACAAAACCAAAATTCAAAAATTTTATCATAGAAGAAAAAATATAGCAACAACACAACCACTTGCAAAATCAACGTCATGTGTTTGAATTAACCGTTATTTATGAATAATATATGACTTCAATTGATTCATAATATGTTTTGTACCTGCTTAATGTGCTATTAGGAATTATATCAGTTATTATTTTGGTGGCTATCAGGATGGGTCGACGCACTTCAATTGAAAGGCGTGAAATCATGATCAAACACTTTAAAGAGGGCAGAACGCGAAACGAAATTTCTGAAATTGTTGAGCCCTTCAACAGTCAAATATATTATACAGCGCTTCGTACGCGAGAAACCCATTGACTATAAGGGCAGAAATGCTCTTAATAAGATATTTAATGAAGCCGATGAAAGGTGGATTGTAAGAAAAGTTAAGCAGGATCCAAAAATAAGTCCACTCTAATTAGCTGCGGAAGCGGAAAAGTACATTGAAAAAAAGCAACATTGAAACCATCCGCAAAATTCTTCGGAACAATGATTTTCACGATCGAAGGGCTTGAAATACGCATTTTATAAGCGCAAAGAATAAAAATGTTAGAATACAGTTCGCAACGGAGTATCTTGGAAAGCCAGACTCGTTCTGGTATAGTATAACACAATTTAGTTTTATTGCAAAACCAAAACTTTATGCGGAAACTTACATTACAAATGAATCAATATTTAGACCAATTGTTAGAAAATTTTAAAGGAGTAAGCCTTATTTTCTGTTGTTCCATTTCTAATAATACTCGTTCAAAATTATTTTCAACAAAATCTTTGACATAACGAATAACATCGCAGGGTCTGTTTTCCTTTATCTCTAGCCACAGTTGAAAAATAGTATGAATCGGCAACGAGGTCGACACAAAAAAACAATCACAAAAAGAGTTCGGGCAATATCGGGCAGCTGAACTTTAAATATGAAGGGCGATTTTTTAGCTATTATCTTTTTGGCAACACTGGTTTAAACAGCTGACGCACGTTTCGTGATTTGTTTCATTGTCAAACATCTTCAGTTTGGTCTATAATTTAACCATGAATCGTCTTACAAACGAACAACGCTTGCAAGTTATTGAATTTTATTATCAAAATGCGTGCTCTGTTAAGAAAGTTCTTCGCGCGCTTCTTCCATTTTATGGTCAGCTTAATCGACCCACTGAAGCGGTTATTCGGGCTATTGTGACTAAATTTTGGAGTGAATATCAGCCAGAAGCATTGGAAAAGCTACCAATGCATCCAGAAAAAGTCACAGTTTGGTGCGGTTTATGGGCTGGTGGCATCATTGGACCGTACTTCTTCAAAGTCGATGCGAATCGTAACATAACTGTGAATGGTGAGCGCTACCGAGAGATGATATCCAACTTTTTTTTTGCCCAAAATGCAAGAGCTTGACTTGCATGACATGTGGATTCAACAAGACGGTGCCATATGCCACACAGCACGCGCAACAATGGACTTATTGAGAGGCGAGTTCGGTGAACATTTTATTTCACGTTCGGGACCGGTCAATTGGCCGCCTAGATCGTGCGATTTAACGCCTTTAGACTATTTTTTGTGGGGCTATGTTAAAGCTCATGTCTATACATAAAATCCCGCTTCAATTGACGCATTGGAAGACAACATTGAAGCATTTATTCGTGAGATACCGGCCGAAATGTTGGAAAGAGTATGCCAAAATTGGACTAAGCGGATGGACCATTTGAAGTGCAGTCACGGTCAACATTTGCATGAAATAATCTTCAAACATTAAATTATATGGATCGTACTATCGATTCAAATAAAGATTTCATGCATTTTCCAGAATTTTATGTGTTTTTTTTGGGAAAGCTTTCCTATAGCTCTTAAAAAATCACCCTTTATTAAAAGACATACTTATAGCTACAAAATGCTACTTTCTTTTAAATTATCTACGAAAGTTCACGGTTGCTGAAAAGTCTTGACAATGCCTCACTACTATCTTCTTTCTAACGGTATCTGACATATGATCAATATTTGTAAACAAAAACAGTGTTGTAATTATAACTAGAAACATCAATTACAACTCTGTTACGAATTTTGGTAGCCGGTTCATTCAAATACTAAAATTCTTAGTATTATAAATGAACACGAAATTTGGGATTTTCCCATAAGTTTCGTATGCTGAACGCAATCCTTGACTCTGAACCACTATAACTTTAAAATTTTTAAGCATTTTAAGAAGATATTTTAGATATCATCTAAGAAGAGTGTTAAAAAAAATATAAAAAAAACGTTCAAATTCTAACATTGACTTTAACCATTTTTGGCCAATCACCAGACATTAATGTAATTGAAAATTTATGGCATCTGCTTGAAACAAAAACAGGCTTTATAACATATCCAACGTAAGACCTAAAAGAGGCCCTAAAAACCGAATGGTATAAGATATCCCCGGATTACACAAAAAATTGGTTTCTTCGATGAATTCACGTTTAAAAGTGTGATAAAGCAAAAAGGATACCCCACCAAATATTAATACACCGTTTTTTTATTTTTAAATAAGTATTGTTTTTAAGTTTAGTAATATGCACGAAATTAGCTGTATTTTTGTTATATTTTTTTCTTTTTTTGAAACAATTTTCAAATATTGTTTTTGTCTTGTTACACGAAGAAGAGAACAGAGAATAAAATGCAAAAAAAAATTTTGAAATTTCGTTGTTGTTATTTTTTTTTCATAAGAAGTAAAAATATTGTCTCAAACGAAATAAGCTGTGAGTAACTGTATATAATTATATATATTTTATTTAAAAATATTATTATATGAGGGCTGTTTGCTTTATTTATATATATATGTATATTAGGGTAGCCCTTAATAAAAAACAAGTGTTCAAACTGTCGGTCTCACCCCCTAGAAATATGCGAATAGCAAAAAAAAACTGAGAAATACAAAGTTTTGGGCCAATCAAAAATTAATTAATTTATATTCGCGAGCAATAAGCAGATAATTGCACCAAAGATATATCACAATGGATTATTTTGATCCCAGGCTGGCCTTGGCAAATAATGGGTTAACGTTCTCGGCTTTATACCAAATTTTTATAACAAAACTTCTTCATATTTGGTTATTATATTTTAAGTGTCGCATCTAAAAATTCGACAGCACTTACAAAATCTTTGAATTTTTTGAATAAATTGTCTTTTATTAGTTGGGGTTATATGTGACCCCAATTCCAAAAGGGTTTATGGAGTCATATTATTTTTTTCCGAAACCCTAGGCTATTAAGATAAAATGTAATATTTAAAAGCAGAAAATTGATGAATTTTTGATACAAAGTATTTAGAAAGAGTACATTTACAGAATATTTCACAAAAATCCAATTTTTCTCGAAATCCGCGAAAATAAAATCCTTGTCAAAAAAGTTCTGGCAGAGGGATTTACTTAAAAATTCACACAGTTAATCTGCAACCATGTATTTAATAAAACCTTAAAGTGATCGATTCATTTTTTTAAATTTTGTTTAAGAAAATTTTTTCAAACTTGAAAAAGGAGTTTTAAAAACTTTATCAAAATAATTTCCAATTTTCGGTCCCAATGCGCAATAGGTTAACAACGTGGTAATAAAACAGTACTTCATATCTGAGTACTTATAACTATAGAGACCAAAAAAGAATGATGGCTTTAATCAATTTCTCAAAGTTGAAAAAAATGCCATCAAATTTCATGACCTAGTTTTTTTTTGGCACAGAAGTGGTCTGGGGCATTTGCTATTTCTAGGCGAGGTTTCATACGATTTTGAAGTTTTATAGCCTTTTGAAAGGATAATTTAATATTAATCCCGAATTATGTAACAGCTTGTCGGAAAAATTAAACTATAGAACGAAATTATCGTAAAATCTGAAAAAAAAGTAATATTTTCCCCATATAAACACACTTGAAATTTTCAATCGCTTTGCGCCACGACTCAACGTTTTTTTATTGGCCCAAAACTTTGTATTTCTCAGTTTTTTTTTGCTATTCGCATATTTCTAGGGGGTGAGACCGACGGTTTGAACACTTTTTTTTCCCTCCATATAACGTAGGGCCACCCTGATGTACATATATAGCATAGATTTCCAAAACTGATTTTCGGTTGTGTTATAATTTATGCAAAATTACTGTAATTTTCTGCAAGATATTTTTATAGGTCTTAAATAAAATCTTGTATATTAATATTTTTATGGCAGTTTCGTATTAATAAAATATATTCTAAATGTGCTGTATTGATACTGTTGCGTAGCTTTGAACAAATGAATTTCAAATCCGAAAAAATTTGTTCGCAGGGGTAAGTAGAGGAAAAAAACGAAAGACACTTTAAAGAATTTTTTTAAGTTTGGGCTATTACATTATCCCAATTTTTCCAGAACTGTAATATATTAATTTTGTCTGGAACATTTAATTCGCTTCGAAGTATTATTTGTTCAGAGTTCGTAGTTGTTCGTAGTTGGTTACATCGCAACTAAAAGGGTTTTCGAAAAGATCAAGCATTGGTTGTATAATTTCAAAATCTTTTAATCTATCTTGGTAATTAAAAGAAGTGTTTTAAATATATTTATATATTCACATATTTTAAAATTATTTTGTTTGCCATAAATGAATGAAGTTTTTTGAAAATATGAAAAATCACCGAACTGAACTTTTAAAGGAGTAAAAATATTTTGGTTTTAAAATCGAAAAGAATTTTTGACAAATTATATATATTCTTATCCTTTCCTTGCAATTTTATACTAAACTCATTTAAATAGGTGGTTGTATCTGCCAAAAATGCTAAATCTAAAATAAATTCATTACCTCTTAAAGTCTGCGTTAAACATTGTAAGTCAAATAATTTATTTAGAAAAGCACCGCGACTTAGCCACCGAACTTCAGTATACATTTTAAGATCATTGTGAGCGGCAGTTTTCTTTTTTAAAAAGTTAAAAATTTTCTGTGGGTGAGTGACTGATGCCCCCCTAGTATTTTATTATTTATTCGTACTCCAGTCTTTATAGCGGGAAAATCGCTTATAAACTTTGATGCAAGAGCTGCCTGATGAATTATACAATGAAAGGTATGAATTGCAATTCCATGTTTTTTTGATTGGCCTATGAAACCTTCATATTTGCCCGTCATTACATTTGCTCCATCTGTGCAATAGATAGAAGTTTTTCGATGACAACATCGAACAACAACTTACCTGTTACATTTGCGTAAAAGGTTTCAAGAGAAAACATTGACTCAAAAACATTGTAATCTTTATCTACGCAGCGAATACAAATTACTAGTTGGCATCGATCATTAATTCCAGTGCTTCCATCTAAAAAAAAAAGAAAAACATTCGCAATTACTTAATTTCTGCCTGACCGCTAACTCTACAGAGGTCCCTAATTGATTAGCACGCCGGGCTATACTCTGATGAGACAACGTAAGAGATTCCATGAAATTAATCTTGTAATTAAGCCTTTGAAAAATTGTTTTAAACATTTCTTCAATAAAAACCCCATCAGAAAATGGTTTGCCCTGCCTGAAAATATCCAAGCTTATTAAGCTTGAAATCTTAATTTTGAATTCGTGATCTGACTTCGTTTCTTTGTTTTCTACTCCTAACAACCATCCTTTTAATTTTACTAAAAAAAAATTTTTATTTCTACTAAACAGCTCTTCTCTTTCCTCGTCATTAAATTTATTCATATTACTATTAAAAGGATCATAATCACCCTGTTCTTGAAACCACTATCACAAAAAAAACTCGTAAATGAAAAAATTCTTAAATCTACGAGTTTTTTGCTGTTCTCTAATTTCAATAAGAATATTTTTTCTCGTTTTAATTCACATAGAAAGGACTTTGTGAAATCAAAACAAATTCCCTTTTCTTCTACTAAGCAGGTCTTAAGAGATAAAAAAAACTAATTGATATTTAAACTCTAACATGTTTTTTATTGAACCTTGTCATTATTTTAATAAATTAGACATTAATTTTATGAAAAAAAACGATTTTAAAAAACGTCTACATTTTGCGCTGATTTAAAAAAAAAATCGTAATAAATGGTCGATGTTAATAAAACACACTTTTTGCGATGATGCTGTTCTATAATTATAATAAAAACTTTTTATTTACACAATCTATTTTCCATTATAATTTTCTCAATTATAACATAGATTCTTTATGCACTAATTATTGCAAATAAAGGAATTAAAAAAAAATTTTTTTATCAAATCACATATTTTTATTTTTTTGCATATGTTCGAAACAGTAGTGATGTCAGTCAAATCCAATTCATTTGAATACCGAAATTTTCTTTGGTGATGCCTAACTTTTTAAAAATAGAAAAGTCATTTTGAATTGAATGAAATTGAAGAACAAAAACAATTAAATGAACAAATACGTTGTTATTTTAAAAGAAAATATTTTGCTTTATACTTTTTCCATAAACTTAAGAAAAAACATGCACAAAATACTTAAAAGTTTTTTGTGAAACTGAATAAAGAACCATATGGCATCTCGGTTTCTAGACAACATATGTTCTTAACTCAAACATATGGTTCTTAACTCAAACATATGCTTCCATTAAATAAATAAAAAAAGTGGTTTCAAGAAACCCAAAATTTTAATTTCATGTGATTTTAAATTCACTCTTATTCAAATAACAACGTTTCAAGAACAGGGCTGAATTGCTTTTAATAATATATTCTCTATATTCCTTAAATGTTTTATAACATTTATTTCTTTCTGTGTATCTGAAAAAAATCGCAGTACATACGACTAAATGAAAGAGCATAAGAATATGTGTGAACTAGTGAAAGCACAAGTGTGCTATGAAATGGACAGCTATGATATATGGCATAGAGTAAACTAAGTGTAACATGGAGTTCTTAATGGTATATCAGAATTTCTATCATATCTAATTAATAAAAATTCATTGACGCAACAATGTTTCACAAGCATTGATGTTCGGTAAAATTATTCAAAAAAGCCTAGCAATTTTTTTTTTTTTTTTTGTAAGATGAAATTTTTTAAATTGTTAAAATACTTATAATTCTCAAAACTACTCTGGATGATTCTTATAAATATGAATTTAAAATTTGTTGAAATTGTATAGAATTTGTTGTTCAATTGGAGCTGCTAAAAAATTTGTGAACTTATAACTAAATCACAGATTATTGATGCGTAAAGTTCTACATGCTCAGGGGGGTAAAAATCTATTTCACAATACAATCACAAAAATAGAGTAAGACAAAAACGGTGTGAGGTATAAGTGTATTGGTTCAAAGATTATGATATGTTTTTCATTTCTGGCTTGTGTTTCACTCCATTGTCTGTACTTAAAACATGTAAAAACTTTTTAGTTTCATACACTCTTTATAATATTATTACAAACGCTTAAATTTTTTGAAGAAAAAAGAAAATAAACCTTTCCCGTCAACTTTTCCTCTTTCCATGTATTTTTTACTTTTCTCTTTATCAACTTCCATAGATTTATTGTCGTCTTTATTTTACTTGACATTTAACATGAGTTTCCATTATATATTATGTAGAGCTGCCTGATATATTCAAAAGTTAAATACCAGGAAAATTTTGAAGCAGCCAAAAATAAACTTATTTGTGTTTTTATTAATTAATACACCTTTTCCAATTGCATTTCAGAAAACATTAATTGAATTCCAGAAAATATCAATTGTGTTTTAGATAGTATCAATAGCGTTTCAGAAAGTATCAATTGTATTTCAGAAAACATCCATTGATTTGCAGAAATAATCAATTGTATTCCACAAGACATCAATAAAATATCAGAAAATATCAATTGTATTTCAGAAAATATCAATTGAGTTTCAGAAAATTATCAAATATATTTCAGAAACCATCAAATGTATTGCACAAATGTTCAAATGAATTTCAGAAATTGTAAAATGTGAACTTACAACTAAATTACAGATTTTTTTTTTAAATTATATTCTTTTTAATAATTTTCTTCTGCTTTAAATACTTTTCAATTTCTAAAACTTCTAAAATCCCAACGTCTCGAGTGTCATCAAAATTTTATTACGTACCACAGTTTTGCCATTACCGATGTATAGCTTAACAAGTAATAAGAAAATATTGCATTCACATTATGGTTTAGCATGGATTATTTAGTAAGAGCTAACAATGAATTGCATAAACTTGCATTATCTCTCACGTAACTGTGAAGGATTGTTTTGGAATGCATAAAGGTTACTTTAAGGTAGGTACATTATAAGAGAAAAAGTTTACAAAAGTGTTTGTAGCTTAAAACAAGCAAAAAAGTTATGGTCGCTCTGAGTAGACTATGTTATATCATACGGCTTGATTGTCAAAATGGAATTTTAGTACGATTGTCATTGATTTAGTTCTTAACCCTTTCACGACCAATAAGATACATATGTCCCATTTTTTTTTTCTTATATATTCCACATTTTCCAACCGACGTTTTAAAGGCTGACTTGAATCGACAGAGGATAGTTTTTGCTTTCAGACCAAACCAAAAACTTTGGCACGTGTATTCTCAGGACTTAAGACGGTGACCCCAAAGTCTGAAAATTATGTTTTTTTTTAAATCATTTTTGGATGTCATTAATTCGGATGTTGTTGAACCGAAAACATAAAAATTTTGATATAAAATGGACCAGTATTTGTAGTTTTCAGAAACACAAAAATATTTGGAATCCGTTTATTATTCAGCAAAATTCCGTACGGGATATATATGTCCAATTGGTCGTCAATGGTAAAAAGCAGAGTTCAGAAAAAAACACACACTGAATAAAAAACTCGTACATATATGTAAACAAACATAACTTAGACCAACACACACATATTTTTATTTTCATATCAATTATGTTTGTTTTTAAATTTTCTTCGGTGCCCAACACAACCATGACTGTGTTCGTTTTAATATTTCGTTATTTACACGAACATTTTTGTATCACGTACTTCTTGTTTCAATCACACATAAAGCACACATTTTTGAGTGCTGCTTTATTTGAAGTTCATGTTCTGGTACGTGTACTGAAAAAATAAACAGAACATGTACAATAAACAGGTTCGAATTCAGTTATATTTTAAGTCGTGTTGTGGCTCGTGTAGTAAGAAAAAACAGAACATGTACAATAAACAGGTTGGAGTTCAGTTATATTTTAAGTCGTGTAGTAAGAAAAAACAGAACATGTACAATAAACAGGTTCGAGTTCAGTTATATTTTAAGTCGTGTTTAAAATATAACTGAACTCGAACCTGTTTATTGTACATGTTCTGTTTTTTCTTACTACACGAGCCACAACACGACTTAAAATATAACTGAACTCGAACCTGTTTATTGTACATGTTCTGTTTTTGTTTTCAGTACACGTACCAGGGCATGAACTTCAAATAAAGCAACACTCAAAAATGTGTGCTTTATGTGTGATTGAAACAAAAAGTACAAGATACAAAAATGTTCGTGTAAATAACGAAATATTAAAACGAACACAGTCATGGTTGTGTTGGGCACCGTAGCAAATTTAGAAACGCACATAATTGATATGAAAATAGAGATACGTGTTGGCTGCTTTTGAACAGAACATTGTGTGTCCCATGTGTGTATTTTCTGAGCCTTGGTAAAAAGTTGTTTTACATTTTATATTTTTATTAAATAAAAGAATTCATAATATTAAATCAACAATCAATTAAACTATGAATAAAAAGACTTAGAAAAAGGTTAATTCTAAATATCTCAAAAATAAAAAATCAATTCTGGTAATTTTCGAAGTAATTGCGGTTTTTTGTGAAACAAAAAGTTTTTTACAAAACGAACATATTGCGTTTGTCCGATTTTCCTTTTCACTTTTAGTACAAACAAACTGTTCTCTGATATAACTGTCAAATATAATATTAATTTTGATATCATGCATGATTAGTAAGACAATTTCTTAATAAATATTGTAGCAAATCGATCGTTAAATACTTTCAGATCGTATCAATAAATTGGTTCTGCACGCTCTCTGTAAAACAATTATTGAAGCATATAGCACTATCTGAATATAAACCCTAGATATAAAATTTGTTTATACTTTATTAAATATAAAAACTAATTAATCAAAATATTTTCATAAAATAATGAATAAATTTTAGGAGTTTTATGAATACATTAAATTTGCTTTATTAAAAAAAAATCCTGATTAAGAAAAAATTTAAAGATTTTATAACGAGTCAATTTGACATCAAGAGTACCCCACGGGTTAATTTCAAAAATAAGTCCAGAATATTATTTTTTGAAATTACCAATATACTATCAACTAGTTTCATCGAAATCCTTCCACAAATATATATTATTTCGATATTTTGTTTTAAAAAAAAGTAATTATCCTTAACTTTGACTTTTGACCTTAAAGGGGGACAATTTATAGTGCCTCAATTTAGCCTTAGTTTCCAGAATTCAGAACTTATATCGAGTGGTATAATATTTTCATAAAAGATATTTGAAATGTGAAAATACGAAAAAGATGTAGCCTAACAGCTGAAAAAGTATGACAAATCATATTTTTCTTCAAATCCGCTGAAATTAAAACGCTGCCCTCGCCAAATTTAGAACAGGATACCTACAATATTTGGAATTTTTAATCACATATATTTTTTTCATAAGACGTTTAGGTCCGATCGTTGATTTCGGAAAATATCTTGAACAAAATTTTTGAAAAAGTAAAATTGGAGATTTTGAAATAGTGCTAAAAAATACGTACCGTTTTGACATTAATTTAGAACGGCATAACAATCGACGAGATGCAAAATACATAAGATCATTATGGGATCAGGGGAATGCATAAATATTGCTGTGGTAAATTATTTCAATGTCTTTAAATATCTTAATCAAGTGGTCTGTGGCGCATTTATTGCCTGGGGAACTTGATATAACTTGGCTGTTTTTCAACCGCTAATAGATTTTTTTATGTTATTAGAAAGATAATTTACTCTAGGTTATGGTTTATTAATTAATTTAATTTAAACTCAATTATAAATGTCAAAATTTTTGTGAAAAATTATTTTTTTTTTGATAATTTTTACATATAAATGCATATTTGAACTTTGAGCTCAATGTGCGTCCAGAAAGTATTGTCCAATTTGGCTCAGCTTTTTCGCATTTAAGTTTTTGATCCAGTGTCACAATAATCTGATCCGCACGTCTTGAAATTCCTAAAAAAAAAAAATGGCTGTCACCCTACTGTACACGTATTCACCAGGAACTTCATTTCAGATACAGGACACAAGTAATTCAATAATGTCGAACTACCACTGCAGTTCAGGTGCATAACGGATACAATATTCAAACAAACTCCACACTAGGAAATCCACTGGACTTATATTCATTCGGCTAATATAGACATTTTTTAAGAATAATTACTCAGCAAATTGAAAATACAAATCTCTTTTAACGAATAATTCGAATAAATTGGTATCATATAAAATGTTCTTTAGGGATTTATTAAAAAAAAAAACATTTTATTAGGTGAAGAAATATTTTATTACTTATTTATCTATCACATTATTACTATTAAATAGCTGTTTTTATATCCTACACACCACTGTCAGAGCCTATATATCAGAGTTCAGAAAAAAACACACACTGAATAAAAAACTCGTACATATATGTAAACAAACATAACTTAGACCAACACACACATAATTTTATTATCATACCAATTATGTTTGTTTTTAAATTTTCTTCGGTGCCCAACACAACCATGACTGTGTTCGTTTTAATATTTCGATATTTAGACGAACATTTTTGTATCACATACTTTTTGTTTCAATCACGCAAAAGCACACATTTTTAGTGTTGCTTTATTTGCAGTTCATGTTCTGGTACGTGTACTGAAAAAAAACACAGAACATGTACAATAAGCAGGTTCGAGTTCAGTTTTATTTTAAGTCGTGTTGTGGCTCGTGTAGTAAGAAAAAACAGAACATGTACATTCAAGTTCAGTTATATTTTACGTCGTGTTTAAAATATAACATGGTTGTGTTGGGCACCGCAGAAAATTTAGAAATGCACATAATTGATATGAAAATAAAGATATGTGTTGGCTGCTTTTGAACAGAACATTGTGTGTTTCATGTGTGTATTTTCTTAACCTTGTTATATATAAATATGTCACTCCATTCGCAATAATTAGAAAAAAAAGAACTGGACCGCCTAACATATACATTGATCCTGGTAACAAGCGGAGTTAATATAATGATGTCCGTCTGTCCGTTTGCGGAAAACATGATCAAGCCCTAAAGAGCTCAATTGGGTGACTCATTTTGAGTGAAGATAATTTACTGACATCATATGAAGATTGCAGTTCAAAATTATCAAAATCGGTACGATAGGTCCCGAGGGTTAAACTAAAATAAAATCAACTCTTAAAAAATACGTTTTTTTAGCTGTTTTTATAAATGTTCTTATAATGTTTTTATATGTATGGTTATTAGAGCGGGTCGATTTGTAGGGAGGCAAAAAAATCGCTCAAGTGACAAGGAAAATTATATTCTAGGGATCAAAATAAGAAACTTTGCTGAAGGAACCATACCTCTAAAACGAATTCAGATGTCCCGACTTTTGACCTGTCTGTCTGTCTGTCTGCCATGGGGCAACCCCATTCCTCCTAATACAATTGATCTGAAACTTGGCCCATAGTCTTGTTGTGACTACAGATAAATTTTGGGGTAGTCACGAAGTGTCGCGCATGGTCGCGCATAGTCACGGAGTGATCTAAAAGTTATTTACCCTCATTCGATCGATCTTTTTCAATAACATAGTCAAGCCGTATGATTATTATTTTTTAGCAGAGTAGAAGATACGTATGAGTGTTAATTTTAATATTAAATCAAACATAGTCAGCCCATTTCTAAACAAAAAATGGTGATTTTTTTAAATGTTTGTATGGGAAACCCCCCAGGGGGGTTCCAGGGGGTGTGCCACTAGCATGGGTGGTCATTTGGGCTCGATTGAGACACTCTAAATGGGTCAAAGTGAGACAAACAGACAGGCAGGTCAAAAAGCCGCACATCAGAATTAGTTTTAGAGGTATGGTTCCTTGGGCAAAGCTTTTTATTTTGATCCCTAAGATTTTCCTTGTCACTTGGGCGATTTTTAAATCGACGCGCCCTAATGGTTATACTCCATTTGCCATATAAGTTTACGCTGGTATTGTCACACTTTTTCTATTGTTGGTTATTATGAACATGTACATTCTCTTAAAAAAGTAGCTGGTTATTTACAAAAAATCAATAACTATTTACATGGACGAGTCATTTGGAATCCAGTAAAAGCCTGATTATATAGCATCCGATTAAGTGTAACACTCAGTAAACCGCAATTTGAATTTTTAGCATTTTTTTTTTTGATTTTTTCTCTTTCAAAAGAGAAATTAATATTTTTATTTTTCCTTTATTTTTTTTTCTGTTTTATTCATTTATCTATTTGAATTGAATGTGTAGAGTCATATGTAGTACATAGTTATGTTAGCACATTTATCTCAACCAAACAGTTATATAATATAACTATAATATCGATGCTTTTAAAGAATCTATGACGTTTGAGGTCCAATGATACCGAAGTCTGAATTTTTTGAAACGTAATTATTATATTTTATAATTCAATTAATTTGAGAATTACTTAAAAATGTTTGCTACTCATAACGAATTACATGATTAATGTACGACGAAACGTATGTACTGGCAAATCTTTAAAACTTCTTGTCTACAATTTTTATGTTGTTAATGTTGGAGGATATGTCGCAGATAATTTTAGCGCCTAAATGCTGACGAAATTGCCAAAAAAAAGTTGCTGGTATGATCAGCAATATGCGTATACACCAAAAGAAGCAAATCATTTGTTACAACGGGCTCTATAAATATCTAACTTTTTATAGAAGAGTGCTTGCCCTATTTGGTACCCTGCCAATATGGTAGAAAAACTCTTTAGTGGTAAGCCAGTATTTTTTGTATGTAAAGACATTTTCTTTATATAGCTTAAAATATAATGCGGCTGTAGATATGCAATGGATTATATTCACTATGATACGCTAGAATTTTTGTTACATTTATGTGTCTATTTTGGACTAAGCTGATATAGCTAATATTGTTTTTAACACTCCTGATAATTCAAATCGGCTAAAGGTGTTTTCAACAGAATATGGATTTTCGGAGATCGAAAAAGGAACAAAATAAAAAAAAATTATTATTTAGTATTAAATTTTTAATGAAACAAATGAAAAATTATAGACCTATGCCGAAATATTATTTTTAATATTTTTTTTATCAATCCGTGAAGTAGACTCAAGGACTTAAGGTTATTATAAATGACAAAAACCTTCCAAAAACTTATTGGAAAAACTTTAAAAGATTCAATGGATAGATTGTTCCAGCCGATATATAATCTATATGTATATATAAATAAAATGCTGTGTCTTAGTTTCACTAACACTTGAGAACTGCTTGACCGATTTACAAGCCTATACGCATATGCGCAGTACTGTGATGGTGTCTTCCTTTCATATAAAATATATGAATTCATAACGGTATTTATTTTTATTTTTTTTTTTGCCAGGTTCGGTAACTGATAATAAGGTTAGCGCTATGAATCTTTGTGCGAATCAATTAACATTCGCTTTACCAAAGAGTTTTATGTACAACGTTTACCAATACCCACCAAGGTGACCCTGCACTTCTAAGCATATGCTTATGGGCGATGTAGACTGGATGGTCAAATAAAGTGAAGAATGCTATTTTTGTTTAAATTATGAGAGGTTACAGCTTTTCGATTTTGAAAGTAGATCACAAAAACAAAGCTTCATGTCTTACTCTTTTTTGCTATACAGCTTCTAACGGTGATCGACATATATGTGATATACATGAATAGCGATGCAAATTTTCGTTATACTAATTTACAAATTAGTTGCAATGTGAAAACGTTGACAAGTGGTCGCAAACTATTTCAATATGAGTGGTGACAATAAAAACGAAAACAACAATCAATATTATTCAATCACTAAAAATATATCCAGGGTTAATTCATTCAACTGCATTTTCAGTACTGCTATTAGAGATATAATTCGAAGATTTTAATACAAAAAAGCCAAGGCTGTGTAAGTTAAGGCATGTTGCTAAGCTGTGATCGGCGAGCGCGTCGCGTCCGCGTGCTGCTTCCGCGCTCCAATTCCGCGCGCCAAAATGGTGCTATTGAAAAGAATACAGATTTTAAATACGTTTATTGCATGACAGATATTGAGAGCAGTATGGGGAATTTGTACATATTTTTTGGGGAACTTTTTTTTAAAAATTTGGAGAATTTTTGTTCATCGTGAAGTTATTCTCCAATTTTTCGGGGAATAAGTTCATTTTTTTTGGGAATTTGCTCATTGGGAACTAAGTACTCAGTGCCTGCTTAGCATTGCAACTAACTATTTTTATGCATGGATTATTTTGAGTGTCTGATGTCTAAAAGTTATGAATTTTAATTACTCGAGAGCCTTGGGATATACAACATTTCTGGTTTTTCCTCCTGGTGCATATACGAAAAGATTATGCTGGCTCCCAACTCTGCAGCAGCCGATATATAGTTGCCTATATGAAAAACAGGGAGATTCTAAGTTATGAATTAAGTGTATGAATTAACCTCATCGGAGTAATCCTACAGTGGTAGTCAATCTGCTCAAATTTTGGGGTGTTACAAATCAGATAGTAAAAAAGGCAAGACGGGAATATTTGTAATATGTTGATTTACAATATTTATTTCATAATGGTGTAAACTCAAGAGTAGTAAGTAAAGAGATTTGTGGACAAAGTTTTACGGAAGTCCATTGAAACATTAAAATATGTTAACAAACACCAAAAGCGCATATAGAAAATTAAAGTAAGTGTTCTTGGCCGATAAAAATATATGACGACCTTGCCTCGGATATGAGAATAATGTGCAATGAATTCGAGCGAAACCCGTAAAAAATTAAAAAAGTGGTCGTAAAGGTAGGCGTGGCTGGTAAGAAGCATATGACGGCCTTCTCTGGGGTATAGAGATCGTGTATACTAAATTTCAGAGAAATTCGTTGAAAAGTTAAAATTTGTATAGCGAACAAATATACCAAAAAACAGAAAATTAATTTTATATAAAAAGTGGCGACCTTTCCTGGGCTTCAGAGAACTCGGTTGAAAAACATAAATTTCTATAGCGATCAAACAAACAAATAAACAGAAATTGAATTTTATATATATAAATTATGTCTTTAAGCCGTGCTTATGTTGGTTTTTAATTTTCCCAGTAGTTTCAGAGGTATCGTTGGAGTTTTTAAAAAGAAGAACTACTTCTAAAATAAGTCCAAATACGATTAATACCTGTAACTTAAAAATGTGAGCTGATGGAGTAAAATGGAGATTAGATTTGAAATCAGCGACCTCAAATTAGTAAAAAATTGCAAAAAAAAAATTTCCAGTCAGCACAAAAAAGGTCAAGTTTTTTTCCCTCGTGTTACAGATTAAATTAGAAACACTGTTGAACCGAAATTTTGTTGCACTTTTAAGATGGGTAGACTGCAGAGTTTGCAAATTTTAGTTAATTAATTTCGTTGTCAAAAAATATTTTCTATTCAATGCTCTTTGTATTTCATTATGTGTTGAAATGTTTTATATTGCTGTAAAGCTTTAATATTTAATTTGATTTATATGCATTGGGCTTTAATAATCAGCATGGAAAATTGCTAACAATGTTATATTAAATAATTATTCACATTTAGTAATAATTTAATTACAAATTGATTATGCCCGCAACATCCTTCAATTTAGTGTGACTATATTCTAAACAATAATCACACAATGATGCTATTGAAAGGAGACAATTTCATTGTTTAGTTTATTTATACACTACATCTCTCTGCGGTGTATATAGTGCTGAACTAGGCCCATTTGGTCCTATACTGAGAGTCAATAACAATACAGGTATGTCTGTCTGTCCGTACTTTATGTATAATCACTATGCACCACAACATAAAATAAATGCATATATAAACTATAAACTATTATTTATAAACTATAAACAAATATAAAGTTTGTATCAGGAGTCTGTTGTTGCTCTGTCCAAACATACAAAAAAGTACACTATTAAATTCATACTATAATACCTCACTTAAATAACAAATTTTGCTACACCTCTTATTTAGATCATAAGAGTTCGTTAAGATCAGGAGAATTTTAACGCGAAAGATTTTTAATACTTTTTTAAATTTAAAGAAAATACAAAAAATTCAGTTTTTAAAAAATAATTTAATTCTTTTGGTTTTGTTAACTAAAACTATTGGCAAAAACGGAGGATGTTACTTTGATCAGTTGCTAAGATATGAACCAAAGGTTACTTTAAAAGATGTTTCCCTTTTTTAGTTACGCTGAAAATTAAAAAAAAAACACAAAAAAGTGTCAATTGATTTGAGTAAATACGAGGCAGACCACATATATATATAAATGTGTCAACCTTATGAAATATATGATTCAACTTTCCATATAACTAAATACATTTATTTGAAAATTAATATTAAGCCAAGCTTGGTTGCATTCTGGGGGAGACTGCTCCTTCGTTTACGACCGTACGAGCTGCCAAGATGAACACCGTAGTGGTCGACCAATTGAGGTAGATATGCCTAAAACGGTAAAAAAAAAATCCACAAAATATAACAGGATGACCGCCGGTTGAAGGTGCGTGAGCTAGCTGAAATGATAGGCATTTAAAAAGTACTACACATCGAATTTAACTGAAATTTGGATAAAAGAAAACTTTCTGTAAGGTGGGTGCTGCGTTTGCTCTCAATAGAACGAAAACAGCGTCACGAAGATATTTGGCGATGTTTTACCGCAGTAAAGCCAAGTTTTTGCATCGTTACGTTACCATGGATAAGACATGTGACAACCACTTCACACCTGAGGCAGAGGAACAGTCAAAAAAGAGGACGAAATGGGTGAAGACAGTTCCACCTGCAGGCAAGATTATGGCGTCTGTTTTTTGGAATGCGCGTGGGATATTTCTTATTGGTTATCTTTAAAAGGTAAACCAATAAAAAAAGAGTATTATGTTGACTTATTGCTGAATTTAAGTGATGAAATTAAGGAAGAAAAGCCGAAAAAGGAAGTGTTGTTTCTAAAAAATGTACGTGTTCACTTATCCACTATTGTGATGGCCAAAATTCATGAATTAAAGTTGGGGTTGATACATCACACACGTATTCGCGGAAAGTTTAAATGTATCAGTCTCTCTTGATTGTTTGATGATACAAGATCAGATTACGCATAATAAACGTTTTAAAATATTTCGGTAAATTACTATTGTTGTCCAACAAAAATAGTATTAATCCATTTGACAAGTTTTTTTTTTATATTTTTTTGTGTTACATTTTTTTTTTTGTTTTGCTTTACACTGTTTCTGAGAAACGATTCACATTGAGAGTTGTAAACACAAACTCTCCCAATCGAACATGAGTTCGAAAAGGAGACTACCAGCTGATAATGCTAACAGCAATGCAAAACGTGCCGTAAATAATAATTATTACCAACCATTACAAACACTTAATGATGATGAAAAAACAGATGATGATATGGGGCCATCCATTACACCTAAAACTCATATACTACCCTATAACTATCTTAAAAACCAGTACTGATAATATACATACACTTTGTAAAGAAAGTCGTATTATTAAATATTCGATTAGGAAAATTTCAATCGGGTATAAACTGTTTTGTGAAAACCAATATGACTACGAATCTGCTGTTAAGTACTTGAAAGCTAATAAAACGGAATTCTTCTCTTACACTTCAAAGAATAATAGACCTGTAATGAACACGACAGTGCTTGTGTCAATAGTTTGCAGATGTTAGTTAAGAGATTGTAAATATCTCAAAACTTGTTGTTAGAAAAGCTGGACCAGGTCTGCGGGAGCCACCAATTAGCTAGCAAGACAGTCGGGCGGGGGATTCGTGACCTAGTTCCCTTATTCTTAGTTTGACACTACAACAATATTGTTAGAAGAGTCCCTATTTTTTTTTTTATAAAAACCACAATAATTCTTATTAAACTACGAGCTCTGGAAAGCTACAAGGAAATAAATAAACTCTGAGATTGTTTCCATCACCCATCGAAATCTCCAGGTGATGTTGGAGAAATTGCCTCTAAACCCTCCCAAACCATTGGTTCTAATGGCATCTTCGATTTTTTTAGAACCCTTAATATAATTTTTTTATGTTACCTTGCTACGGTCTCATCATCAATATCATCAAGAAAACACGAATTATATTAATTAGAAATCCATAATAAATTACAAATTTATTTAACCCCTTGAAGGTAGTGAAAAAATTACATATATCTAATTTTATGAAAATATGAAATCTAAACTATAAATTTTCAGTTTTATCGATCAATTTTATAATTGTCAATTAAGAATTATTTCTGTCACAAAACAGAAATATATTTAGGTACAAATTTAATATCCATCCGAAATAAATGGAGTACTAATATTAGAAAACAAGAAGTAGAAAAAGAAAATAAAACTCCCTTTCATATCACCGCGGCCAACACTATATAAATTGCTTAAATGTTCTTTATGCAATGCAATTGAAATTTACAACAACCACAAAATTTTGTATACCGAAGAATATGTACATTTTTATAATAAAAATTCCAACAACAATTAAAAAAGCAAAAACTAATCGATGTGTCTAGAAAACATTGTTATGGAAGAAATTACAATAACTAACAGTAATGATCATTAAATTCCTCTCAATTTTTAGTATAACACTTAAAACTTGACCAAATCATTAAGTTATTTATTTGATTTGTTGTTGCTTCTTGGAGAGTAATATTTTTGTAACAATGCAAGAAAACATGTAAATTAAGAGATTATATTTTTAAATTAAAAAACTTACCAGCATCGCGATCGAAGTTTGAAGAGGCCTTTCCAATACGATAGCTATGCTGAGAGATTGTATGACTGAAATAATTTAATGTTGTTCTTGCATTTGATTTTTGTTTTTCTTTCTTTTGCTGTTAGATACTTTTCTTTAATCCGTTTGTTCTTTTCTGTAGTTTTGGTAATGTGGCAAATTTAGCGCTTTTTAGGCATGATGTTAAGTGTTAAGTTTTATTGAATTATATGTATAGTGAATTATGGAATTTTTAAAAAGAGGAGTAATTATTCGTTAACTCATTGTGATTTGGGTTAACTTTTAATTACGGCAACGAAGAAAAAATATTAAATTTGTAGTTTTATGACCATAACTTTAAAACATTGACTGTGATTACTGAATGGAAATTTTACCGATTTTTTGTACATGAAATTGACAGAATTTTACGTTATTTAGTGAGTGTTAAGAAATATCAAAAAAAAACATTTCTTAAAGAATTCACATTTTAGGTTAGTTTCTGTACACTATAATTTAATGATACGGCATGGGTTCTTTGGTATCGTTTCTGGAAATTTTTGTGCAAGATGCGCAGCCAAGGACTGCTTTGAGGATGTTACCTTCCCCACCTGCTAAAGCTGGGAAATTGTTGAGCGGAATTATGCGAATAAAATTGCGACGTAGAAGGAGGCGTCTTACTCGATGAAAATACTTTCACAATTATTAATCTTCCGTGGATGCTGGTAAATATACCTATTGAAAGTTTGGATATATGTATAATATTTTCCGACATAAAATAAACATAATTACCTTTTTCGGAAGTTACAGATGAAGAGAAGCGAATGCTAAACTAAATTTACGTTTGTAACGTTATGAAATGTAACTTGCATTGATGATTATTTCGATTTTATACGATTAAGCATTCCATATTTGTGACCTGCTGTAGTCAAAAGTTGAAGGAAAAAGGAAATCAAATTTCATTCTGCTATCACATGCAGGTTGATATACACGGTTGATAGACTTGTTTAAGGTGTAGGCGTAAAATCTTAAGACAGATATTTTGCTTTACTACTAAATGCAACCTTACTTCTTTCACCTTAATAAACACAGCTCTCAGTTAATTTCAAAGACGTTAGTTTCAAAGTTATTAAGTAACTAATACCGGTTTGTAAAAACATTTTAACCCAATTATATATAAAAAGAATAAAGTTATGACATTTTTATATTCATTAATTATAGGCTTAATTTGTTTGTGAAAATAAAATATCTAAATAAAACAAGTAAATGATTTAAGCCAAGACGCAAACCACGATTCATCCAAGTTGGTTTTAAAATTATATTACAATTGTTTTTAAGGTTACAAAAATTTTATTATTTTAAGTTAAATAATCACATTCTTGAAAAGCCTGTATGGGTAGCGAAATAAATAGACAGAACCCCTGAATCTTTAATGGTACATTACAGACCTTATAAGGTCTTATTATCAGGTCTGGACAAACTAGAGCTAGCAAAGGTTAAGTCAGAGCTTATTAAAATTGGCTTAAAATGTACGGACGTGAAAAGTGTTTACCGTAAAACAGACAATAATCGAGAAATCATACTCTATATTGTTTACCTTAAAAAAGGTATACATCTTTGGCGGAGTTAAGGAACAATGTTAAAAGTATAAACTACATTCGTGTTAAATGGAGTTATCAATCTAAAATGCCAAACAAAATTACACAATGCCATAATTGCCAAATGTTTGGCCATGGGTCAAATAATTGTAACATCAAAACATTTTGTGCTAACTGTGCTGGTGACCATGAAACCTCTAAATGCACATCGACAACTGTCAAATGTGCAAACTGTAGAGGTGACCATAAATCTACCGATAATACCTGTCCTATTAGATCTTCTTATGTCGGATTAAGGGAACGTTATTCTAGGCTAATTCGTCAACCCAACCCACAAGCTCGTGCTAAGAACATTCAGAATGTAAATATTCAAAGCCATCGTCCGTCAACTAGCAACTCATTTGCTAATGTGGTACGTTCAAATAATACAACACCAAATATTACAACATCAAATAATGCAACACCAAATAATGCTTCAAATGATCTCTTCTCTTTAGAGAACTTAAAACATTAACGTTAGAGTTAATCGAAAACTTAAAAAATTGTAAAACTAAAAGTGATCAGTTTAATGTTATAACTAACTTAGCTTTTAAATTTCTGCCATGAATGCTAATTTAAAGATAGTAATATGAAATTCTAGAGGAATACGTACTAAAATTTATGAATTTTTTGATTTCTTAGTTAGGGCAAATGTTGATATAGGTTTGGTGAGTGAAACGTGGCTAAACAAAGATCGTGAAGGCAAAAAGGGTGGTGGAGTAGCAAGTGCAATACGTAAAAATATATGTCATGAACTATTATCGGATATTAATACAGAGTTAATATGAAAATGTAGGTATAAAAGTCAAATTAAATGATAACTCAACCATTAAGATTTTTAGTTGTTATTTTCCAGGAGGATCTGCGGGTCCTTTGGAAATTAAAAAAACAAGTTTAAATCAGATCTAAGGAAATTTTCAATGATTCGAGATAATTATATTTTAGGAGGTGATTTTAACAGCAGAAACCAATCATGGGGTTGCCTTCGAGCCAACTGTTGGGGAAACATAATACATGATTTTATCACAAGAAACAAATTTGATATCGTTTTTCCTCCTGAACCTACGCTTATCCCAATAAGCAGAAATGTAAATCCTTCTGTACTCGACTTCTTTCTCTCAAATGTACCAGAAAAATTGTCTGTGGCTTCTACTCTTTGCATGTTAAGTTCTGATCATCTACCAGTGTTTCTAACTTTTAATTCGAGTTATAAATCAAGTTAGAACCTGAAATATGATCACAAAAACACAAATTGGAATATATTTAAAAGGTACATTAATAACAATGTTTCCAATTTGTCAAACGGAAGGAACTGGATTAGATTTAGGCTCCCTTTATATAAACAACAATCAAAATTTTTAAATATTGTTATTCGTGATAATATATCCAAATTCAGAAACTCCAATTGGAATAATATGCTTAAAAGTCTGGATAAGTCTTCTCCAAAATTTTGGAACATTTCTAAAATTATTAGGAAGAAAACTAAATGTATTCCAAGTCTCAAACAAAATGATAATTTGTACACTACAAATTTACAAAAATCAGAAATAATTGCTCAAAAGTTTCTTTTGAACCATTCTATTTCTACTAATATGAGCGACATGAATACAATTCAGATGGTCTTTAACTTTTTAATGTATTAACCGCCGAAAGCTCTTCAGAGCATATCCCTAATATCGTTAGTACCATAAAAATTAAAATCATTATACAAAATCTTAAAAATAAGAAGAGTCAAGGCATGGACGGTATTTCCAATAAATGCCTTAAAGCTCTCCCCCTAAGTGGATTAGATATTCTTTGTCACTTTCCACAAGTCTGGAAAAAGGCAAAAATAATTGCTATCCCAAAACCAGGAAAAAATCACTCAAGTCCTGACTCATATAGACCAATAAGTTTATTAAACTCAATGAGTAAAATTTTGGAAAAAATTATCAAGGAGGAAATTGAAAATTTTATAGAAGATAACAATATCCTCCCGGTTCAACAATTCGGTTTTAGATCTGAACATAACACGACACAACCATTAGTCAGAATCAAAAAAAATCGTTAAGGACAACTTTAATATTGGTAAACCTACGGCCATGGTGCTGCTAGATATAAAGTCGGCATTAGATTCAGTTTGGCATGACGCTCTCGTTCACAAACTATTAAATATTGGTTTAAATAATCATACAGTCTTGCTAATAAAAAGCTACATGACAAGTCGCTCATTTAGGGTTCATACTGGTGATAAGTTCTCTGCCGAGTATGATATTCCGGCTGGATGTCCTCAAGGATCATGTCTCTCCCCAATTCTCTATAATATTTTTACATCTGATTTTCCTTCGTTGATTGGTTGTGAGTCCTCAATCTTTGCTGATGACACTGCAATCTTAAGTTCAAATACGTTATCTAATGATACTCTGTGTAACTTACAAATATCGGAAAATACTGTAATTGATTACTTCAAAAAATGGAAAATATTAGTAAACCCGTTAAAAACACAATCTATATTTTTTACCAGAAAGAGGAAAAATTGCTTCTTACCGCAACACAATATTATAGTTGACGGTGTTAATGTACCGTGGGATACAAGTGTCAAATAGTTAGGTGTTATTCTAGATAAAAAAAATGATATTTAACGAACATGTTTGCCACATTATTAATAAAATCGATATAACTAAAAAAATATTATACCCGTTTATAAATCGGAAATCTCAACTGAGTATCGAGAATAAACTGTTAATTTTAAAAGTTGTGTTTCATGCAATACTTTTTTATGCTGCTCCTGCATGGTACGATACATCAACATGTCATCTGAAACGTTTGCAAGTTAGCCAAAATAAACTACTGAAAACTATCCATAATCTACCACCTTATTTTTCAACATCGCGTCTTCACTCGCTTTCTAATATCCTGCTAGTCAAGGATAAGACATCTGTTATAACAGAAAGATTCTTTAATAGATGTGCCAGCTCCTCGCATGACCACATCAGTTCTTTATGCTCTTAAACCGTGTATTTTTAACTATCAACTTTTCCCGTTTTTATAAAACTTTTTTTTTTTTTTTTATATATATATATATTTCTCTAAGGTTTTTGCAAAATTTTTCCTTAACTTATTAAATTAATTTTTAAGAAATTTATGACATTATACAGATACAATATAATTAAGTAGAAAAGTCATACATAATAGACTAAACTCTTAACTTATAATATTAAAAATTATTGTCTATTTACCATGTTACATTTATCAATAATATATGAAATTGAATTGAATTAAATGTTATTGTAAAAAATCTAGTCAATATAATTTAAAATATTGACTTTTTTGTCTCATAGTATTAAAAATCCTGCTTATAATATTGTATTTAAAATATGAATTTAGATTCTCAACGATTTGGCTCAGCCGAATTCAACACTCTTATTTCTTTTATTTTTGTTTTGACAAAAACCACAAATATTACTTTTTATGTTCTTAACCCCTGTCAGCATCAACGTTTTATATTATTATGTTTATAATTATGAAAGGAACCAATTTCAATGTCGTAACCATTTTAATTTTCTTACTATATTCTGGTATTTTCTATGTTTTCATTGCATTTGTTTGAGACATTGAAGGTTTTTAATATTCATGCTTATAAATAGTGTTGTTGCTATTTAACAAAAAAAAAAATTACTATTACTGAAAGTGATTTCAAAGAAATAATACAAAATCTTTAACATTTTTTGTGTTTACTAAATGAGAAAATCAGTTCACTATAGACTTTGTAATACAAATATAACTTAAATTATAACTAAGTGAAATGAATGAAGTAAATTATAGCCGGTCTAGACCGACTATACGATAACCTATGCGTATATTCAACTCATTAGATATAGCAAATAAGCACTAAACAAATTTTAGTTGCATTGTTATTAATTTTTTATTTTTTTTGCTTTCGGATATGAAAAAGTTTATATCGGATGCTATATTTAATGGTGACTAGGTAGAAAAACAGACCCATCCTGACCTATTTGGTAACGTCATTAATTTTTAACAACAACATATACAAACAGAATTTTGGAAAAATCAGTGCAATATTTATTTTTTTTTTTTTTTTTGAAGTGAAGATCGGGAATCAGATTCATATGGGTGCTATGACTAAGAATTGTTCTATACAGTTTGTTTTTGGACTACTGAAAAATGGAGGTAATCAACATACACAAGCCCAATTTGATCGAGATCTATACGACAATTTGGATATTATAAAAATATTAGTCGATCTCAAAGGGGCCATTTGCATGGGGACTGGGTCTGAACATCCGTCGATTTTCACCACTTTCAATAGCACTCTTTCTGTGGCTGATAGAAGTTAATATTCTAAATTTCAACGAAATATATTCATATTAGCGACCTTTAGTTTGTTTAAAAGATTTATATGGACACACAGATTGACGGATGTACGGACAGACGGACATCGCTATATCGACTCAGAATGTGATTCTGATTCGATCGATTTTAATAAAAGATTGGTCTAGGTCAAACTTGTTATTCCCTTAAAAAAAAAATAAATCCATTATAACGAAAATTGACCATTTAAAAATTGTATGGGTAGTAGGGTGAGAGTGGTTGGTATGAAAAAATTTTTTTACTCGAATTTTGAGGTGTGCGGGTCGGATTATTGTGACACTGGATCTAAAAATTTAGTGCACAAATTTTGAGCCAAATCGGACAATGCTTTCTGGATGCGCATTGAGTTCAAATTTCAAATATGAATTGTTTTTTAATAGATTTAAGTGAAGCTCGGGAAGCAGCTCTATATGGGGTCAAAGGGATCATTTTTGGACTATTCATTAGTGGATGTAATGAACGCATACAAACCCAATTTGAGTAAGATCTATATGACAATTTGGATCTTATGGCAATTTATGTCGATTTCATATGGGTAATTTGTATGGGGGCTAGGTCTGAACATGGACCGATTCTCACCAATTTCAACAGCGTTCATCCCATGGCCGATAAAAGCTTATATACCAAATTTCATCAAAATATATTCATATTTGCGACCTGCAGTTTGATTACAAGCTTTACATGGACACACAGACGGACGGACGGACGGACGGACGGACGGACATTGTTAAATCAACTCAGAAAGTGATTCTGATTCGATCGGTATAATTAAAGATGGGTCTAGGTTAAATATTTTTGGTTGTTACAAACAGCAGCACAAAGTCATTATACCCAAACCACATAGTGGTATAGGGTATAATCATGTTTCACAAAAATTTTTATATTAATAATTGTGTTTAAGTTAAATTAATTAATAAACCATAATCTAGAGTAAATTATCTTTCTAATGAAACAACTAAGTCTATTTTCGGTTGAAAAACAGCCAAGTTATATCAAGTTCCCCAGGCAATAAATGCGCCGCAGACCACTTGATGAAGAAAATCACATACTTAAAGACATTGATATAATTTACAACAACAATATTTTTGCATTCTGCTGATCCCAAAATGATTTTGAAATGAAAAGGAAAAACTTCTCCAAAGTTATAACAAATCGGTTTCCAACTGCTCTAGAAGCCCAATCAGTGAAATAACGACGCACACGGTGGTCCTGTGGATTTAACTCCCACACGAGCTGGATCATATACGGGTGTAGGCCAAGATCTTTGAGAAAATTTTCAACGTAGTGGACGGACAGAGCCCCAACTCCCAGACTCATCAATAGGACTCCTCTTCAACTCATTCACCAGCAACCAACACTCTACACTTCTTCTTTCTGCCATATCAATCATCCCTCTAGCTGCCCATGCGAGATGATATCAATGGCCCGCCAAATTCGTATTAAACTCATGCTCCTTAATCAACCAACCAACAACATCTTGTCAGTGGAGTAAAGCTGACGCAAAGATTCTCCGACTCGTCTTCAACTCATGTACCAGCATCAACGCTCTTGTCTACTACTCTATTCATCTGCATCGTCCGCTTCGACAGCAAATTGGTCTTTTGTTACTCTTTGAATTAACAAATATAAACAACGAATTTTCTGACTGAAATTTAATGAAATCGATATAGGTCGTACATGGGTACCCCACATAATTTTCAGCGCTGAATATTTTGGACTATTTTAAATATGGGGAAGTCAAAGATTCAAGGATAATTTCGTAAATTTACCCCAAAAGGGTGAAAAAATCCACAACAAATCCACGAAAACGCTCCCTGGCGGCTGTTAAAAATTAAAATAAATGTGAAAAATGGATTTCCCGATGCAAATAAAACCCAGTACACACATTTTCAATAATTTTTTTTTTACATTGGAATGAGTATTATGGAAAATATCATGAAAATATCTTCATCGAAATTTTGGCGGGCTCGAAAATGATTTTAGAGGTATGGTTCCTTGGGCAAAAATACTTGTTATGGCCCATAGTACGAGAATCGCGATGAACCCATGGAGTAAAAATAATTGACCCAGCTAATTTTTTTTTGGAATTTCAATACGTGCGGGGCGGATTATTATGATACCGGATCTAAGACTTTAGTGTGCAAAATTTGAGCCAAATCGGACAATGCTTTCTGGACGCGCATTGAGTTCAAAGTTCAAATATAAACTTATAAATGGTGATCCATTTCGAGGTTCCCTACTTTTTTAAAGAAAAAAACACAGAAAGTTCATATTTAATGGGGAATGTTTATTATCATTTGAAAGAACATTCTTTGGCATTTATTTTTTGAAGATTATCTCTATCAAATGTTGGCCGCGGCTACGTCTCAGATGGTCCATCCGTTGAGTCCAATTTTCAATGACTCGTTCGAGCATTTCGACTGGTAACTGGCGAATGACACGCGTGATGTCTTTTGAACTGTAATTTCGAGTTTTTAACTCTAGAAGACCACGAAGAAGAAGCACGGTTCCTTCAAATTCGTTTTAAAGATTTGCGTAACTCAAAAGCTGCATTCTATTGAACCTGTAGATAAAAAAAAAATTAAAGTCAAGCGATACTCGGTAGATGCAGATTTTTTAATTGAAATCCTTCAGAAATAAATAAAAATGCTGTAATAAAGTGTTTAATAATGATAATACATTATGTTGTACTTTTTATTAAAGGTTTAGCACCTTTTTGTATTTTGGTACATTTCATGAAATACATAAACCTTCGCCTGCTTTTTTCTTAATAACTCATGTTGTAATAAAGACTCCACATTGAAATTTGACAGACTTGTACAAAACATAATAAGAATTAACATATATTTTTTTGAAATTTTTAAAAATATTGATTTTCGAGAAATATCCTTTGGAAATTTTAGTCCTTTTTTTATTTACATTATCCTTGATCGAAAATTTGAAAAAAAAATTTTTTTGGAATGGCGTATGTTTTAGTCTGTAAAATGAGCCCTTCATTATTAACTTACAATGAATACTTTTCGAGATATTAAAAATTGTGTTAAGGCATCTGAGTGCATTTTTATTGATTTTTGCCAACTTGGAATGGCCATAATTCTGAAAGTTCGAAGGCTATATGTCTGAAAGTTGGCGAATATTATTGTGCCGATCCATAGATCATGTGTACAAAATCTTATCAAATTTGGAGGTGATGAGGTCACAAATGTTAATATTTTCGGTTGATTTCATATGTTCTTACCCATATGTATCTATATATATAAAATTCATTTTCTGTTTATTTGTTTGTTTGTTTGTTTGACCGCTATACAAATTTTTATTTTTCAACGGATTTTGCTGAAATTTTGTACGCACGATCTCTATACCCCAGGAAAGGTCGCCATATACTTTTTACCAGCCGCGCCTACTTTTACGCCCACTTTTTATATAAAATTAATTTTCTGTTTCATATTTGTTCACTATACAAATTTTTATTTGTTAACAGATTTCTCTGAAATTCGGTACACACGATCCCTGTACTCCAGCTAAGGTCACCATGTACGTTTTATCGACCACGCCTACTTTTACGCCCACTTTTTATATACAATTAATTTTCTGCTTTTTGGTATATTTGTTCGCTGTACAAATTATTAATTTTCAACGGATTTCTCTGAATTTTGCTACACACGATCTCCGTACTACACCAAAGGTTGCCATTAGACTCTTACCGGCCACGCCTACTTTAACGCCCACTTTTTATATACAATTCATTTTGTTTTTTGGTATATTTGTTCGCTACACAAATTTTTATTTTTCAACCGATTTCTCTGAAATTTGGTGCACACGATCTCTCTGCTCCAGGGAAGGTCGACATATTCTTCGTACCGGTCACGCCTACTATGACGCCCACTTTTTGTATACAATTCACATTCCGTTTTTTGGTACATTTGTTCGCTACACAATTTTTTTTAAACGGATCTGAAATTTGCTACACACGAAATTTGCTACACACGTTCTCTGTACTCCAGAGAAGTCGCCATATGATTCTTGCCATCCACGCCTACTTCTTCGCCCACTTTTTATACAAAATTAATTTTCTGTTTTTTGATATATTTCTTCACTATAGTAATTTTTATTTTTCAAGGGATGTCTAAAATTTGGTCACACGATCTCTATACTACAGGGAAGGTCACCATATGCTTCTTACAGGACATGCCTACTTTGCGCCAAGTTTTATGTATATAAAACTTATTTTTTTCCTTTTATTTGTTTCTTTATTTGATTGCTATACAAACTTTTATTTTTCAATGGCTTTCTCCGAAATTTAGTACATATTCCAGGGAAGGTCGCCATATGATTTTTACCGACCACGCCTACTTTTACGTCCAATTTTCATATAAAATTCATATTTTGTTGTGTGGTATATTTCTTCCCTATACAAATTTGTACTTTTCAACGGATTTCTCTGAAATTTGGTTTACAGGGAAATAACTACACGGTGAACAAATTCCCCAAACTTAAAAAAAAGGTACCCAAAAGAAATGAACAAATTCCCCATTTTTTTTTTATCGAAATAAAAAATGAACTTACTCCCCAAATTCATTCTTAAATTTTTACATATTTTTATTTAATGAATTTTGCTAAATATTTATTTTAGTGAACATTTGCATACTGCTCTCATTATATGTCCTACAATAGATGCATTTAAAATGAGTATTCTTTTCAATAGCATCATTTCGTTACCCGGAAGCTACGCACACGGGGAATACAGCTTAGCTAGAACAATCGGAATGATCTGAAAAATATATTTTGACAATTAAAATAAGTTGACAACAGCTGCGCGGCAGCACAAGTGTGGCTGCCAAACGCGCGGAAGCGGCGTGCGGCGCGCGAACGCGGACGCGGACGCGAAGGATGCGGACGCTCAGCTAAAATATCGCAATGCTCTAAAAAATATGTTTTAGGAATTAAAATAAGTTAACGAGAACTAAGCGCCAGCACGGGTAGTAGCTGCGAGGAAGCAGCGCGAGGCGAGCGGACGCGGACGCGACGGGTGCGGACGCGATTCACTCGCGGAACACAGCTCAGCTAAAATATGAAATGATCTGAAAAATACATTTTGGCGATTAAAATAAGTTGCCAAAAGCGCGGAAGCGGACGCGAAGGATGCGGACGCTCAGCTAAAATATCGCAATGCTCTAAAAAATATGTTTTAGGAATTAAAATAAGTTAACGAGAACTAAGCGCCAGCACGGGTAGTAGCTGCGAGGAAGCAGCGCGAGGCGCGCGGACGCGGACGCGACGCGCTCGCGGAACACAGCTCAGCTAAAATATGAAATGATCTGAAAAATATATTTTGGCGATTAAAATAAGTTGCCAAAAGCGCGGAAGCGGACGCGACTCGCTCGCGGAACACAGCTTAGTGAAATGTCGTATGATAAATTTTATCTACGTGAAACAATTACCTATTGATCAAAATAGGCCACACATATACTATAAGCAGTTGCTTAAAGAAACCTTGCGACACAATATTAAACGTCGCATTAGTGTTTCTTTTCTGAAACTTGAATTTGACGTCTCTGCTCAATGATGATCACTTATTGAATGAAGTAATTCAATTTTTAAAAGTTCTGATTCCTTTAATTTGCGAACCATTCCGTTTTGATGTTTATAGATGAACTGAAAAAAAAAACTTAAAGCGGTTTCGCAGCTTATTTTTGAAGCATTTTTGCTTATAAAAATCTTCTAAATTAAATAATCAAAAAATTTTTAATTGAAATAAAAAATGAGTTTACTGTCCATAAGAACTTTTGGGGAGAAAGTTCATTTTATTGCGGAATTTGTTAATTGGGAACTAAGTACTCAGCGCCTGGTAAGCATAGTGAACCATTTTTCAAGTCAAATGCCTTTTTATCCCGGGCAAGACCGGGTAAAAATAGCTAGTGTTACAATAAATATTTATATTAATTTTCATAAATAAAACATGGTTTTTTTTAACAGTTTTAATATTAACAAATGCACAAACGTTTTTTTTTATATAGATATATACAGATTCTAACAAAAATTAAAAATTCATTGAGGGCAAAACAACGTTTGCCGGGTCCAGCTAGTACGAATATAAAAAAAAAGTTGTAGAATTATAGTTTTAAAAGTATGAAAAATCTAATTTTTCTTCAAATCCGCTGAAATAAAAACGCTGCCCTCGCCACATTAAGATTAGGATACCTCAAATGTTTGACGTTTTTAATCACATATATTTTGTTAATAAGAGACTTTAAAGTTCAATCGTTGATTTCGGTAAATTTCTTGAACAAAATTTTTGAAAAAGTAAAATTGGAGTTTTGGAAATAGTGCTAAAAAATACGTACCATTTTGACATTAATTTAGAACGGCATAAAAATAGATGAGATGCAAAATACTTTACAGAAGATCATTTTTAGATAAGGAGAATGCAAAAATATTGTTGTTGTTAATTATTTCAATGTCATTAAAAATGTTAGCTCGATTTTCTTAATAAAGTGGTCTGCGGCGTATTTATTGCTTTGTTGTGTTATTAGAAAGATTATTTACTCTAGAATATGGTTTATTAATTAATTTAATTGAAACGCAATTGTTAATATCAAAATTTTTGTTAAAAACAATTTTTTTGGATAATTTTTACATATAAATTCATATTTTAACTTTGAACCAGAAAGCATTGTCCGATTTGGCTCAAATTTTGCGCACTAAAGTCTTAGATCCAATGTCACAACAATATGCATGTCTTAAGATTCAAAAAAAAAAAATGGCTTTCACCGTATTTAATTTCAAATTACACGGTGAAAAATCGCAAAAAAGACAAATAAGTTTACTATTCAACTGGGAGTTGGAAACAGAGTTTTTCTTTATGCTAATATATATAAATGTATGTACATTGAAACACATTTTAAAACAATGCATGTTAGTTATGACGCTGATTAACCTTTTAAGAGTAAAATTCCAAATTTCCAAAATTTCTACAATACCACTGTATTATTCAACAACAGGCACTTTGTTGTGAAATTCTGAAAATGAACAATATTACGGGTATATTAGGGAGGTTTTAGTGAATGGGGCAGGATTTTTGTCTGAAATTTTTAATGCTCACATCTAGAATGGTTCCATTTAGTGTAAAAATATAATTGTAAAAGTTTTAGCGTTGCCTTCCCGTGGCGAAAGAGCCCTTAAATTTTAGATAGTTACTGTATTTTACAAATAGCGACATTTTTCTGTTTAGCTGGTGACTGACGGAATTTATTATAATAAATTTACTATTAAATGAAAAATCACTTTATATTATCAAAATGTTCTAATTAGGCAAAGCCTTTTTTGGTTTATATCATGAACTTTTACAATATTTCATAAAAAGTTATAACTAATATCAGAAATCATATTTCAAAATAAAATTATAAAGTAAAAGTTAGTACTTCAAAATTTTAAAAATGGATATATCAGTTTATCTTATACATAGTTAATATTATTATCGAGTGCACTTTTGGAAGTATCAGAGTGCAGCCGACGACTTTCTGTTCCTACCTAAAGTAAGAATTGTTTTTGCTCCTCATCTTTTATAAGAGTGCTATTGAAGTCTTGAATTAGCTTTACCCCTCATTCAGCCGTGTCGTTTACTGCGTTTATATCTCTAAAAAAAACTTAATTTTTGTGCATGATAAAGATTGCTATGTCATTTTAAAGTATTATAGACTAAAAACTTTTAAAATCTGAAATCCCGAGGAGAAAATGTGTTTTGCAGGAGAAGCTCTTAAAGTTTGCGGACGATATCTCGAAAACTATATGAAGTAGAACTATCTTTATTAAAAACTAGTATGTTTTGGAATTGAACTGTCCATATATCATTCGAAAGCACAGTGAATTTTGTTAGTATGTTCCTGATCGGACTTTTTTTGACATAGTCCCTATATAAATATAATATCAGATATTAGCGCTTTCATATCTACACATTGATAACAATAACACTATAGTACGGTTTATGCATATTTTCGATATCCAATCATCTCATCAAACTCCGATCTAAGACCCTCTCACGAAATTCGTGTTATAGGTTATTGTATGTTCGGTCTTACTTCTTTTATTTCCAGTTTGTTGCATGTTTTATACATATTTTGTGACACTTAAAGATACAGTCAACCATCAATTCGGTTGGTGTATATTTATTTTTATTTTTTTGATAAATAAATAGCATTCAACGGAAAATAAATTGTTGAAAGTTACCCTTTCTACCAAATTGTGATTTATCAATAAACAAATTTTCGATAAAAATAAAGTTTCCTATCAAAGAAGAGAAGAAATAGCAAAATATGTTTATTAAAAAGAAAAAAAATGGAGTCTAACAATTGCTATAGCAACAGCAGCTACGTGTTAACTATTCTTGTTAACAACTCAAACTTATTTGGTTGGGACATATTGGTTATATATAACAACGGTCTAAACAGAAATATGTACATTAAAAAAAATACTTGTTAAGAGAATAAATTTGGGAATATTCAATTCGAATGTTAATAAGCAGTACAAGTATGAAAACACACAATGAAACAGAAACTTTAGTGAATAAAGGAATTTATCATATTGAAAAGACGCAACAAACGAAAGGCAAATTTAAGCAGAGGGCACTTAAGTACGTGTAATATTACAATTTGATTTCATAAGTTCGTCAACTTAAATGAAAACCCAACCACTTAAGCCAATATTAATAAAAATGACAGTCTATTTATACGATTTTAACGAGCCGAAAAAGAAATGAAACACAGAACCCAGTAAATAATTTTACCTCAACATTCACAACGTTATTTGCATGTGCTTATGGATTACAATTAAAAATTGAAATTTCTTTATAAATTGTTTCCCTAAATACTCTATAAGAATTAATTCGTGGAAATAAAAACATTATTAAAACGATGTTAACTGTGAATCATACCTTAAGGTCAAGTTGTTTGCCCAACTTTATTCGACATTTTTTTGAGTCTTTGACAAATTCAACCATGTAGAGGTACACCATTAAGCAGCGAGTTAAGACTGTTAAAAATGGACGTTCAAATCAAAATGCATTTCATGTACTTCGTGATTTTTTTGGTCTACATAATCGACCAAATAATAACGGACTACTGTGACCACAAATTGAGGATATGGATCTGGACGATTTATGGCTCCAACAGGACTGTGCGACTTGCAACAATGCCAACGAAATAACGGCTCTTTAGGTCGAGAAATTCAATGGCCGTGTTCTCTCACGTCCTGGCGCTGTCAATTGGCCTGCAAGATCATATGTCTTGGGGCCTTCGGACTCCTTTCTTTGGGGATATCTATATATATAAAACTCATTTTCTGTCTGTTTGTTTGTTTGTTTCACCGCTATACCACACCTCAGTGGCAGAGGGTAAGGTTTGTCATTCCGTTTGTAACGCATCGAAATAAATTCCTGAGACCCCAAAAAATATATTTTCTTGATCCTTATAACAAGAGAGGTTGATTTACCGATGACCGTCTGTCCGTCTGTCTGTGGAAATCACGATCACGCCGTCAATGTCTAAGCTAATCCGTTCGTTTTTATATAAAATCGTTTATTAACATCCCAAAGGAGTTGCTGTTTAAACTCGTCAAAATCGGTCAAAGGGTTTACGAGCTATGAATGAACGTTTGAAGAAACTCTTGCAAAAATAAAATTTTTCGTGTGTTTGTTGTTTTTCTTAGGATATGTTGTATACGTAGTTTGTAATTCTTCGTATTGTTGAAGTCATTATAGTTGTGTGTATATTAACACCCGTATTCATAAAAATTAAAGTGTACTTCAAATAGACTTTATTGTCTGTTTTTCATACAACATTTGTTGATAAAGTCTACTTGAAGTACACTTTAATTTTTATGAATACGGGTGTAAAATACTGCACGTGTCACATTGGCCTAAGCAAGTTTTACAACATATTTTTTTATCATTGAAATTAAATACTAAAAATTAAAAATTAACAAAAATAAAAAGTGGAAAATGAAAAATGAAAAATGAAAAATGGAAAATGGAAAATGAAAAATGGAAAATTAAAAATGAAAAATGGAAAATGAAAAATGGAAATTGAAAATTAAAAAATGGAAAATGAAAAATGAAAAATCAAAAATGGAAAATGAAAAATTAAAATTAAAAAATGGAAAATGAAAAGTGAAAAATGGAAAACGGAAAACGAAAAATTAAAAATGGAAAATGGAAATTGGGAAATTAAAAATGAAATATGAAAAATGAAAATTGAAGAATGGAAAATGAAAAATGGAAAATGGAAAATGAAAGACGAAAAGTGGAAAATGAAAAATGGAAAATGGAAAATGAAAAATTAAAAATGGAAAATGACAAATTTTAAATTAAAAATGCCAAATGGAAAATGAAAAATTAAAAATAAAAAATGAAAAATGGAAAGTGGAATATGGAAAATGAAAAATGGAAAATGAAAAATGAAAATATAAAAATTAAAAATGAAAAATGAAATGGAAAACTGAAAATGGAAAATGGAAAATGAAAAATTAAAAATGGAAAATGAAAATTGAAAAATTAAAAATGAAAAATGAAAAATGAAAAATGGAAAATGGAAAATGAAAAATGAATAATCGAAAATGGAAAATGGAAAATGAAAAATGAAAAGTGGAAAATGCTATACAAATTTTTATTTGTAGACGGATTTCTCTGAAATTTGGTAAACACGGGAATAGCATCACGATGAAAAAATTCCCGAAATTTAATAAAAGGTCCCCAAAAGAAATGAACAAATTCACCATTTTTTTTTAAAACGAAATTAAAAAATGAACTTACTCCCCAAATTCGTTCTTAAATTTTTACATATTTTTATTTAATGAACTTTGTTAAATATTTATTTAAGTGAAAATTTGCATACTGATCTCAATAGCTGCCCTGCAATATACGCATTTAAAATATGTATTCTTTTCAATAGTATCATTTCGGCGCGCTCGCGGACCGCAGCTCAGCAAGCTTTGTTAAAAGAAGCGGAAAAGCCTGAATCTACTCAAGTGCGTCTAGAAATCCAGCGGCTAAGATAAGGTGAATCCAGGGAATCTGAAACTCCTTAAACGACTATTTTTCTTATAGACAATTTTATGTCGCCTGCTCCAGAGTATACTATTTTCGTATATGAAAAACCAGATATGTTGTACATCACAAAGCTCTAGAGAAACTAAAATTCGTAACTTTTAGACGCTATACACTCAATACGCCGTGCATAAACATAGTTAGTTGTAATGGTAAGCAGGCGCCGAGTACTTAGTCCCCAATGAATAAATTCCCAAAAAAAAAAAATGAACTTATTCCCCAAAATTCACGATGAACAAATTCCCCAAATTAAAAAAAAAAAAATTCCCCGAAAGAAATGAACAAGTTCCCATACTGCTCTCAATATCTGTCCTATAACAAATTTGTTTAATATCTGTATTCTTTTCAATAGCATCATTTGGTGCGCGGAATCGGGGCGCGAACGCGGACGCGACGCGACGCGCTGTTCCTTTGTCTCAGATGTGATATGGTGGACCCAAGACGCATCTTTGATTATGAATCGATGCAAAAATTCCACTTTATTGCGGTGAAACATTGTCAAATACTCTATGAAATATCTTCTCGACAATGTTTTTGTTCCATTGTGAGTAAACTCCATCTTACGAATAGCTTCTTCATATCCAAATTTTCGCTCAACATACGATGTATAGCACTTTTTGAGATGCTTATTATTTCAGCTAGCTCACGCACCTTCAGTCAGTGATCATCCGATCACCGTTGCTGACGCAGAATCCAGATCAGATTTAATAATGGTTCAAATTGGTTTCAAATGATATCTAGTATTGAATTACTTAACGGTGATCAGTAATTTCGAAATTCTTTGAGATCGTTTTCTTTGAAGTTTTAAGGTTGCCACTTTACCATAAATTAATTTTTTTTTTTTAATTACTGCCGCCATCTATACGTCAGGTCGAGATGTTCAAGGCTGCCCTAGTATGTATTTAAATGATGATGATAAAGTCACGCATCCTTTGAGAAAATACAAATCCTTGGAAACAATAAAGTGTAAAACGAAAAAATTAAATTTTTCGCGAGAAATTTTTCTACCCTATACCTCTATGTGATCAGGGTACAATGACTTTGTGCTGAATTTTGTAACTACCACAAATATTTGACCTAGATCCACCTTTTATTATACCGATCAACTCAGTATCACTTCCTAAGTCTGTTTAGCGATGTCCGGGTCGCAACTATAAACGTATTTTGATGAAATTTTGTAATTAGACTTCTGTCAGTCATAGCTGAATTATATATAAATTGGCGAAAATCGGTCCATGTTCAGACCTAGTCCCCATACACCTACGAAATCGACTTAAATTGCAATATGATCCAAATTATCATATAGATCTCGGTCAAACTCGCCATTAATCAGTAGGCCTAAAATAATTACTGTAGGACAATTTTTAGTCATAGGCCCCATATAAAGTTGCTACCCGCTCTTCACTTAAATCTATCAAAAACCAAAAATATTGCACAGATTTTTCTCAAATTTGGTGTGTGTATGTTTTTGGAAAAAATAAGTGAGCTTACCAAATGTGGTCAGTGTTGGTCCATTTTTCGACCTAGTCCCCTTATAAATATAGCATCCGATATGAACTTTTTCATATTCAAAGGAAAAAAATTAATAACAAGGCCACTCAAATTTGGTTTATGCCGTTCTCTATATCAAATTAGTTGGGTCTAAGAAATAGGGTCTATAAACTCATTGTATAGGGTATCGTATAGTCGGTCTATACCGATTATAATTCTTAATTTTGAAGTTATATATATGCATGTTCTGCAAAAAAAAGAACACAAACTTTAAACATTATTATTGCTTTGTAAGTCGGAAATTATCTCCTCTATTTTTTGTATACTGGGTTTTCTGGTTGTCAATGAAAATAGGCAATATAATAATATAAAGGACACTTATGTCCATAGGAAAACATCAAAAGTTCTTCCTAAAAAAATATATTAAGTTATGTTTATTCAAATAGGCAATATAAATATGCTTCATTTATAATTGTATAAAGAAACAAAAAAAAAATAAATTATAGTCCATTTAGGCTATGTGGTACTTGATGCCATGCGTTTAGAGAACTGGTCTTAGGTTCAACTAATTAGTTATAGAAAATAAGCATGAAGCAAATCTGAGTGATAATTTTTTAATTTTGTTGCCTACAAATTTGATAAAGTTCATATCGGACGCTATATTTATATGGGGACTAAGTTGAAAAATGGACTGATCCTACACATATTTAGTGAAGTTACATATTTTTGCAAAACCATATAAAAACCAAATTTGAAAAAAATCTATTATATTGCCTAGATTTAAGTGAAAATCGGGAATCAGCTTTATATGGGGGCTACTGTTCTATGGGGTTCATTTTTGTGCTACTGATTACTGGTTGTAACAAATGTACACAAACCACATTTGACCGAGCTCTGTATGATATTTTGGATATTATGGCAATTTAAGTCAATCTCATAGGGGTCATTTGTATGGGGAAGAAGTCTGAAAATATAACGATTTTCCCCAGTTCAAAAGCGTTCATCATATGGCCGTTAAAAACTTGTGTATTGAAGTTCTTCAAAATATATTCATATTTGTGAATACAATGTTTACACGGACACACACACGGACAGATGGAGTGATGGAAAGACGGAGGGATGGACAGATATCGATAAATCGATTCAGAAAGTAATAAAGATAAATAAAGATATGTTTGGTAGTTACAACCATCAACATAAACTCATTATTAGGAATATTAAATATTTTTTTACTAAAAATTTCCGAGGCACTACGATATGGGGAATATTTTACTGATAATAAACCTTATTTTCAAACAAAAACCTTCCGCACCGAATGCGATTTCTAAAACTTACAAAAAAAATTTTCATATATTTTTAAATAATTTAAAAACAACATCATAATGTTAATAATAAAAGAAAAGTACAAACCTGGTGTTACAAGAAATAAATTTTAAGTTTAGTGTTCGCATTGATTTAAATTTGAATAGCACATTTGTTGCTGCGCTGCTATCTATTAATTGCAGACGGTTTTTGCACCCAGTGCCGTAAAAATATTATTGAGCCTTCTTAGACGTTGTAAGAGAGTCTTTTAATGATGGACCACCTATGAAGTTACAGATAGGGAGAAGCTTTTCTCGAAATGCCAAGATGCCAAATAATGCTCTGGAGTTCCTTCGGGCATTACTCATTGGTGGTAATGATTTAAAGTTAGTGAATGTAAACCTTTCACTTTCATTTTAATATCTGAATGCTTGAACGAGCAGAACCAAAAATTTCATATTAACATGACACTTAATGGCCATACGTTTAATAACTACGTTGTTTTGAATACAGGTATTTTTGTTAGAAGATGATGTTTTTCCACCTAGAATATCATCCATGACATATCTTAGTACCCAGTCCAGTATGCAACATATTGCGTTGGTGGTAAAAAAAATTTACTCGAAGTAAATAGTTTTTGAGTGACTAAAAAACGCCAATTTGTTTCTGGTATTTACACTAGTCGTGTCACAAACTATCATTTTGATAGATTTCCACAAATTAAACCTATACAACGTATCTTTGATACAATTAAATACATAAAACGATTTTACACTGTCAAGTACAAGAACACCTAACTTTACTTAATTAAATTCGTTTTCGATAACTATAACCTGCAACCACCCCATCGCAGTGAATTGACCAATCATAGTTTTTCAATGCTTTAACCAGTTCTTCTTCTTTGTTTAGCGGATCCCATCACAGCTTTTTATATTTATCAGAGTTCAGAAAAAAAAAAACACACTGAATAAAAAACTCGTACATTTATGTAAACAAACATAATTTAGACCAACACACACATATTTTTAGCTTCATATCAATTATGTGCGTTTCTAAATTTTCTACGGTGCCCAACACAATCATGACTGTGTTCGTTTTAATATTTCGTTATTTACACGAACATTTTTGTATCACGTACTTTTTGTTTCGATCAGACATAAACCACACATATTGGAGTGTTGCTTTGTTTGAAGTTCGTGTTCTGGTACGTGTACTGAAAAAAAAAACAGAACATGTATAATAAACAGGTTCGAGTTCAGTTATATTTTAAGTCGAGTTGTGGCTCGTGTACTAAGAAAAAACAGAACATGTACAATAAACAGGTTCGAGTTCAGTTATATTTTAAGTCGTGTTGTGGCTCGTGTACTAAGAAAAAACAGAACATGTACAATAAACAGGTTCGAGTTCAGTTATATTTTAAGTCGTGTTCTGGCTCGTGTACTAAGAAAAAATAGAACATGTACAATAAACAGGTTCGAGTTCAGTTATATTTTAAGTCGTGTTCTGGCTCGTGTACTAAGAAAAAATAGAACATGTACAATAAACAGGTTCGAGTTCAGTTATATTTTAAGTCGTGTTCTGGCTCGTGTACTAAGAAAAAACAGAACATGTACAATAAACAGGTTCGAGTTCAGTTATATTTTAAGTCGTGTTCTGGCTCGTGTACTAAGAAAAAATAGAACATGTACAATAAACAGGTTCGAGTTTAGTTATATTTTAAATTCGTGTTCTGGTTCTTGTACTACGAAAAATTGAAACATCAATTCGCGATCTGATACACCCCGATAAAAACGACAACAATTGTTTCAACCAAATTTATTAAAATTTTATTGACCCTTTTTTATGACTTACGTTGAAATTATTTACTATTGTTTTTATTGACTGGTTTTTATTTTAATAAAAGATGGTAATAAAATACTTAAGACACAAAAACTGCACACTGCACTTAAATCTTTCTTGAAGGATTCAATCAGACGTGTAATTTTTTTCGTTTCGCTATTAAAAGTTGCGTATTTTTTATAGCAAAACTTATTTCTGTTATTGCTTTCAAATTGTTTTAATTTTCACGAAATATTTGCAATTTACACAATAACAGAGTACACTTATAGATCACGATCTAATGAAAACTGAACCACTCTTAATGAGTAAATAACGCACACACTCGCTATTTATTGCAAAATCAATTGCGTGAAATTGTAACGTACGTCATAAAAAAGGGACAATACAATATGAAAATATTTTTTTTTATTGACACTCATTGTGTTTTTATGCAAAAAATCCCAAAAAATCATTGAGAAAAGGATTGTGCATTGACACTAATTGGTTCGCAAATTAAGGGTGGGTGATTGTGTTTTTTATGATGCAAAATTTGTTTGTGTCTAAAGTTATTTGTTACAAAAAAAAAAAATGTTTGCAAAAGATCCTAACAACCAACAAGTGTGTCTTTTATGCCGCAAAATTGGGTTTTTCGTCTAGACACTAATTGGTTGCGAAAATAGGGATGGGTAATGCAAAAAAAAACCTAACAACCAACAAGTGTAACTTTTATGATGAATAGTTTTTGTTTCTTAAGTATTTTATTACCATATTTTATTAAAATAAAAACCAGTCAATGAAAACAATTGTAAATAATTTCAACGTAAATCACAAAAAAATGGCCAATAAAATTTTAAAATATTTGACAATTGTAAACAAATTGCAACGTAAGTCATAAAAAAAGTCAATAAAATTTTAATAAATTTGGTTGAAACAATTGTTGACGTTTTTATCGGGGTGTATCAGATCTCGAATTGATGTTTCAATTTTTCGTAGTACAATAACCAGAACACGGATTTAAAATATAACTGAAATCGAACCTGTTTATTGTACATGTTCTATTTTTTCTTAGTACACGAGCCAGAACACGACTTAAAATATAACTGAACTCGAACCTGTTTATTGTACATGTTCTATTTTTTCTTAGTACACGAGCCTGAACACGACTTAAAATATAACTGAACTCGAACCTCTTTATTGTACATGTTCTGTTTTTTCTTAGTACACGAGCTACAACATGACTTAAAATATAACTGAACTCGAACCTGTTTATTGTACATGTTCTATTTTTTTTTAGTACACGTACCAGAACACGAACTTCAAATAAAGCAACACTCCAATATGTGTGGTTTATGTATGATCTAAACAAAAAGTACGTGATACAAAAATATTCGTGTAAATAAGGAAATATTAAAACGAACACAGTCATGATTGTGTTGGGCACCGTAGAAAATTTAGAAACGCACATAATTGATATGAAAATAAAGATATGTGTTGGCTGCTTTTGAACAGAACATTGTGTGTTTAATGTGTGTATTTTCTGAACCTTGATATTTATATATTTATAGACTCAGCCAATTGTTTGCAAGTCTTAGCTGCCTTTTTGGAGCTCACGTTAACAGTATTTACCAAAGTTATATCTGGAAATAACGACAATTTAAGTTGATTTTGTTTGCCTGAAGATTTTTAGTTGTCATCTAAATATTTATACCCTATACCACTATGTGGTTTTGGTATAATCACTTTTTGCTGCTGTTTGTAACTACCTTAAATATTTGATCTAGGCACATCTTTTATTATACCGAGCGATTCAGAATCACTTTCTAAGTCGATTTAGCGATGTCCGTCCGTCCGTCCGACTGTACTTTGTGGGTCCACGTAAACTTTGTAATCAAACTGCAGGTCGCAAATAAGAATACATTTTAATGAACTTTGGTATATAACCTCCTATCGGCCATAGGATGAACGCTATTGAAATTGGAAAAATTCGGTTCATGTTCAAGCCTAGTCCCCATACAAATGACCCCTATGAAATCGACTTAAATTGCCATAAGATCCAAATTATCTCATGGATCTTGAAAAAATTGGGTTTGTGTGTGTTTATTTCTTTACCATTTGTCTAAAAATAAACCTTATATGGCAATTCTTTGTCATAGCCCCCATATAAAGCTTATTCCCGATTTTAACTTAAATGTATCAGAAAACAAAAATATTGCACAGATTTTTCTCAAATTTGGTTTGTAAATATTTTTCCAAAATATAAGTGACTTTACTAAATATGATCAGGATCGGTCCATTTTTCGACCTAGTCCCCATATAAATATAGCACCCTATATGAACTTTTTCATATCTGCAGCCAAAAAAAAATTAATAATGCCACAGAAATTTGGTTTATGCTTATTTTCTATATCCAGTTAGTTGGACCGAAGAGATAGGGTCTCTAAATCATGGTATAGGATATCGTATTGTCAGTCTAAACTGATTGTAATTTTCTCACTTGATATCAGTATAATCTTGAGATATTGGTGATTAATCGGAACCATCAGAATTTTTTATTTTGAACGGGTTCTTGTTAAGAAAGAGATTCTCTTTCACTGGATACATAAAATATTTCATTGAATTTGCTATCATTTGGATGTTTTAAAGTTTTGGTAAGATAATATCAACTTTTTTTTACTTTTTTTAATACCTCCCACACTAGTTTTTTTATTTTAAGTTTTATCCACAAATTCAAAATTATTACAGATAATTTAGCATACTTTTTCTTTAACCTTTCCATCCTTTGCTAAGTCGTAAATCCTTCCCATCACATCTTTCTGCTTTGGCATTTGTTTAAAGTACGATATTGATTATTTCTGAAATACATTTGGTAATTTCATTTAACTTTTTCTCTAATACATTCCATTTTTTCTGTAAATCAATTGATGTTTTCTGAAATACAAATGGAAAACTTGTCATAAAAAAACAAAGCAATTAAGTTTTAATTTAAATTGAATATGAATTCGAAAGGTTATTAATTTTTTCTTTTATTTATTTATTATAAGAACTGCTTCATACACTAGACTAAGAGTCTTATTTTGGAGTATGGAACTGATTATATGGAAAATTATAAAATCATTAATACATTAATAACTAAATAACTAATAAAAAAATTTCTATATATAAAAAAGTAAGAAAATTATAGTCTGTCTAGACCGACTATACGATACCCTATACCATGGGTTTAGAGAGCCTATCTCTCAGGCCCAACTAACTGGATATAGAAAATAAGCATAAACCAAATTTGAGTGGGATTTTTATTAATTTTTTCGGCTGCAGATTGAAAAAGTTCATATCGGATGCTATATCTATATGCGGACCAGGCCCAAAAATGGGCCGATCCTGACCGTGTTTGGTAAAGTCTCTTGTATTTTGCAAAAATATATACAAACAAAATTTGAGAAGAATCAGTACAATATTTCTGTTTTTTGAAAGATTTAAGTGAAGATCGGGAAGCAGCTCTATATGGGGCCTATGACTAAGAGTTATCAGTTTTGGACTACTGATTAATGGATGTATTATATACATACAAACCCAATTTTACTAAGATTTGTATGATAATTTGGATCTTATGGCAATATATGTTGATTTCATAGGGGTCATTTGTATGGGGGCTAGGTCTGAACATGGACCGATTCCCACCAATTCCAATAGCGATCATCCGATGGCAGACAAAAGATTAAATACCAAATTTCATCAAAATATATTTATATTTGCGACCTGCAGTTTGATTAAAAGCTTTACATGGACACGCAGACAGACGGACGGACGGACGGACGGACGGACGGACATCGTTAAATCGAATAGATAGTTATTCTGATTCGATCGGTATAATTAAAGACGGGAGTAGGTCAAATATTTTTGGTTGTTGCAAACAGCAGCTCAAAAGGTATAAATACAAAAAGCAATTAAGATTAAAAACAAGTAGGAGTGTAAAATTCGGCTATGCCGAATCTTTGATACCCTCCAACTAGGTTTTCTTGCACTATTTGCAACAAATTTAGATAAAATATTTGAAAATGTAAATAATTTGATCAATTTAGTAATTTATTACAACAAATACTCTGAATTTTCAGCATTTACGTTTAACAATTTTAAAGTCAATAGAAGATAGTAAACAAAATATATTTTTAAATTTCGGATCTTTTTCGGAATACTTGACGATGTCTTATATTTTAAAAGCACTAGCGTTAATCAGTTTTATTTTTTCGATCTTATTATGACATTCCATTTGTAACGCATCGATAAATGGATTTGCGTCTATTGTGTTTAATGATAAAAATTTCTTACTTTTGTCGAATTGTAGGGATTTTTTGAAAAAATTTTTTTAACAACTTAATGTTATATACGTTTCAATTTTAAACTTTAAAATTAAAAATATCTATCTTTTTTAAATCTGGTAATAACTCTATAATATGGAGATAGTAAATACGTGGCTTCTTTAATAAGAATGACAAGTAAAAAACACTTTTGTGCAGTTTACTTGTTTTGTGCATTTTTTTTAATACATACATACATAAGTACGCCATCTTTGTAGATCTCTTCGATTATATTAAAGGTGCTATTACATGATGTTTTTTTTACATATGTACTGTCAAATTTTCCCACAACAAAAGTTGTACACATCGTGTGATACATATGAAACATTGTTTATGTACAATACATGAAGAAAGTCACATGTACATTTTTCAATTAGAACAGGTTCTATTTTTGCATGACAAACATGAAAATACAACACTGCTTCTGGCGAAAGAAAAACAGAGTAAATTTTAAAGATTAATATTGAAAGAAAAATAAATTGTTTAGTATTAACAATTAAAAAATATATAACCTTTTTTTTTAACAATAAATATCTTTTACATATTTTGTTAGATTATCAACACTATTTTTATTTTGTAGCCAACAAAAATAGAAATTAGCCTAAGTTGACAACAGCAGCAAAAGAGGTCATGTAGTCGTGTAGCTGTGTTGGTGTCAAAATAATCGTTTTCATATAAACGTGTGTATTTTATTTTTGACAGGCTGTAGTCGTGTAGCCGCTGTCGTCTATGTGTTTCATGAGAGAGTTCGGCTTACTGGTGCCATTATGTATATGTGTGTGTAAACAAAAATATACGATATCCCAGTAATCATTTCGAAGATTGTTTTAACAAAAATCATCTTACTGTGTCTTCTTCGAGCACTTTTGATGACTAAAAACTGATTAATCACATGCGGTATTAGAAAAAGACTAAGAAATGATTTTTTCTTACGCTTAAAAAGTGATTTATAGAAAAATGACATTAAATATGACTCAAAAATAAGTCGAAATTAATAAGAAAATTGGATAAAAAAGGTTCGCAAGAAGAGTCGGGGGTAAGGTAATATTTCCTCCCAACAAAAGAATATTTTGTGATCAGCAAAAGAGCGCATTTATGACTGTTTTAATAGCACAGAGGAGTCAAAAAAGACTCCACATGATCACTTATTGCATAAAATGTTTACTGGGATTTTATTCACTATCTGTAGAAACAGTTTTTTAAGTAAAACAAATCTGCACACAATTTCAATTCTATTTCGTTTACAATGATACGATCACTTTGTTTACTAGCTAGTAGTAAAATAAGAAAATAGTATTATAATACAGCGTAATGATGAATTGTACTTCTCAATTAGTTTATTTTTAATGTGCCATAAGAAGTTCGGTTTGTGCTAAAAAATGAATAAATACATGTTTCCCAGAGCGAAGATTAATCATTGCACTTTGATTGAGTTGAGCCCGCGACTATTCCTAATGCGGAATAAATCGTGCATTAAATTCTCGTTAGTCCGGGAATGGCGTTTGCCTGCGCCAAACATTAAATAATAAATTTTAAAAATGTATTATAATTAAATATTATTGACGTTATATTATTATCATCTGAAAAAAAATTTTTTTTTAAACACCAATTTTTAACAGGGTAGAATTTTATGGTTTCAATACTACTTTTGAATGCAAGTATGTACTAAAAGTAGAACCCTTAAAATCATACTATTTTTTGCAACCCTAAAAATTGCAATATTTTGTATAAATAAAATAATTTATATTTTATTATTTTTAATATGCGCTTATTATCAAAATACATATACAGAATATATGAATGTTATTTATAGTATTTTGATATTTGCAACAGTAGTATGTATCAATTTGTAATATATTGTGATCTTATAAAAATCGCAGAATATTGATATTGATTTTATATAGTTTCTTTTATTAATTAACTAACTTAAATATTACACCATAAAATGTTGATATTGGTGAATTTTGATATTATTACCACAACGACCATAAAAACAACAAGTACAGCTGTGACAAAATACAAAATTTAGAATAACAATATAGGAAAACATCATATTTTTTTTTACTTTTCAGTGATTTCTCGGCACCTATGAAACCTATTGTCGCGATTTAAAAAACAGAAACCTTCTCGTGATGTTGGTGTATCATTCCCACTAACAACAAGCGCCCTAGCTGTCCTATTGAGAACGTTATCGTGAAAAGAACAACATAGTCAAATCATATTTTTTCAAGACTTTTTTTACTCCATCGTTCAATTCTCGGGATCAGATAAACCGATTTGGACGATTTTAAATAGCAAACTTTTCAGGATGTTACTGAATCATTTTTATACCAACGATCAACCTAGTTGCCCGATTGAAGCCGTCATCGTGATTTCCACAGACGGACAGACGGACAGACGGACAGCCGGACAGACGGACAGACGGACATCGCTATATCAACTCCGCTTGTTATAAGGATCACAAATATATATATTTTATGGGGTCCAGATTTTTTTTTCTAATTATTACAAACGGAATGACAAACTTATATATACCCTCTGCACACTGGAGTGGAGGGTACAATAAAAAAATAAAATTAAAATATTTGAAATTTAATTTAATCAAATGTAGTATAATATCAAATAATATTTAATGATTCAAATATGAGGTCTAGAATTTCAGAGAGATACTGCGAGTATGTAGAAATGCCACTCCGATATTAAGATTTTATATCTAAATGATCTAATTCTTTTTCACCTGCTTAAAAATATCTTTTTTTTATACATGTTCGCAACCTTTTTTTTTTGCAGCGACAGACCAAAGCCTCTTGTGGGAATCGAACCCACGACCCCCGCATGATGGGCGAGCACGCTACCTACTTACCTATATATGCGTATATATAGTATATATGAAATATATAAAGTTTGCCGTACAGATGATCGGTTTGTGGGTATATACTATTTTATGTAAAAACTAAAACTCTAATATTTAAAAGATTTCCTAAAGAAACGCCATATAGCTGCGATGAAAACAATGATACACTAGAACGCCTATTAAGTCCATACGCGTATCGGATTATATTGTTATATGTAACGTTCAATTTCCTTTAACTAATCGTATCACATTTACCAAATAGCTCACATACCAAACAGTAATATGCGCATTTGATACGTTTTTGGAAGTAGGATACTTATTTTCATATGTGTAAAATGCTGGGTTTGCCAGTGTTCTAGTCACACAGAAAGTACGACCACAAACATAGCACTAGCCTGGAGCAACAAAATATCTTTCCTATGGTAATTTGGTAGCCGAATTCCAATCTGTAATAGGTTTTTCTCTATCACGTCAGGCTATGTCGAGATACAAAAAAAAATATTTTTTTTCCTTTTTACATAAAAAATCATTAGTTTATTTTAAAATCAATGAATTTTCAAAAGTGAATGGCGTTATTTGAACGTCGCACAGTGGCTGAAAATCATTTTTCATTGGCCAAAATTCTGTAACTTTTGAACCGATCAAAATATTTTAGTACTGTTTTTTTTAATAGATAGATAGATAGTTGATCTTGACTCAGTGTGAATTTCATTTAAATTGATTGAGTACTTTTTAAGGAATTCTAGGTCAAAGTTTAACTTTTGATTTTTTTTAACTTTTAGCGTGATATATGTTTATTTTTATTTATTTTTATTTATTAGAAAGTGTCATATTTGGAGTTAAATAATTATTATAAACATTTTTTGTAATAATGAAATTTTTTTAATGCTTACACTCAAAAAAATTTTTACACTCAAAAAAATTTTTACACGCAACAAAATAGTAAAATTCACTAGAAATTTAACTAGTATTACTAAAAAATTAAAAATGTTTGCTATCAAATTTGCAATTTGCTTACACTCAAGGAATATTATTATTACTACAGAAAAATTTATTAGTGTTTGCTGCCTAATTTGTTACACTAGCTAAATAAATCTGCTAAACATTAGCGCAATGATTCTAATTTTTTTTTTTAATTTTGATATGAAAATATGGGTTCTTATTTTTTGAATCTTTCTTATCTATTAAAACATTGCATTCATATGTGGGAAACCTTTTAAGAATAAAAACTGCAATAGATTTAAATAGCATTTGTAACAATGGTAGGTTCTGTTTATTATTATTTTTTACTAATACTATGTTTTTCGTACTTAAATAACAATGAAAGGCAATTATAATTATTATTCATTAGACTCAAATATTGATTGCAAATATTCCATATTTTGTTCTGTGCTATTTCTGTTCTTTAGTAGTTTTTTGGCTTCTTCATCTAAATCCCGATGTTCCACTTTCCATTGATTTCGAATACTGGAGATGAACGGATCTGACGTTGCCAATAATATATTAAATAGATCTTCATTTGTGGAATTTCGTGACATTTTTCTAGTATTGTGCTGTCTATAAAATCTGTAATCCTTGTTCCTTTTTTCCTGAGCCTCCTCTGATAGATCTCCAAGTGGCACCAAATGATATTTAATGACATCTTCTCCATGATAAAGGATTTTGTGGACTGTTGCAGACATATTTCTCCATGGGTAGTTGGTTGTATATATTTTTGCAGTTTCCTTAGCATAATCTCCAAATTTTCTAGAGTCAATTTCTTCATTGCACGCAAGTACTTCTAGGATTATTTTAAATCTGAAAATAAGGTTTAAATCCACTCCTGTTATTTCAGATGCTGTTTCTGGATCTGAAAAGAATCTTCTTGCGGTATTGCCATCATTTGTATTGCCTGACCCTTGTTTTGGCTGATCTATAATCAATCCAAATTTGCGATATTCATCTTGAACATGTTTCTTTTTTGAACTTCTTAACTCTTTGTTGGTTTCGTTGTTTCTTATTGATCCTGAAGGCCCGAAATCCAAATCATAACTGATTTTTAGTATGTGTTCCATAAGTCGTATTCTTGCATGTAGTGGTGATAATCCAAATTCGAAGGCATCGGTATTATCGAATGATTTTGTCGGGACTTGGTTTAATTGGCTTGATGTTGCTTGGCATATAATGCAGCTGGATGCAGCCTTCGTGTTAGTCAAAGCCTGACCTACTTTTCCATCTATCATTGTCAGCACTAATTGGTAGCTTACTTCAATTTGCTGCCCATCTAACTGTAATTGTAATGGCTGTAGTGTTGCTATTTGGGCCTTGATATCACTAACTTCTTTGTTAATGGCATCATGACTTTCTTTTTTGAATTCAAATTTGATTGGCCTGCAGTATTTCGTAGAAGATGGTGTCTCATTTTTCCAAATATCCATTGTTTGCGTTGTACTACTCGAAGGCTCCGAATCTTCCAAAATCTTTTTCAATCGCAATGGTACAAATGATACCATGAACATATCTGAGTCCGAAATATTTTCACATACAACTTGTTTGTATTGTTTTTGTCCCGAAGAACCATCACATCCCCATTTACAAAATAGAATTAACTTTGTGTTTCCATATTTCTTTAACTCAGTTCCTGTTATTGATTGTAGCAAGCGTTTGGCTGTGTGATCAAGTAAAGATTGTAGTTGTACTTCTGCCGAAATTGGTGTGATTGTAATAGTGTCCTTTGATGGCAAACAGTCTATTTTAGCAGCTGTTATGTGATGATATGCTGGATACATATTTGAGCCTTTTTCAATCGCACGCAATCTGAGCTGAATATATTGGTGTTTTGTTAATTTCAAATCCAGAAATAATGCTAATGCCTCCTCATTTGTGAACTGTTTTGCATCGCTCGGAGTTGGTATACTTTTAAGAATTCGCTTTGTTCTCACTGGACTAGCATTACAAGTTTTTTCAATGATATCCACTTTTGTTAATTGGTTTTGTGCTCGTAATTGATGTAGAAAAGATTCTTTTATATTTGTAGAACCAATTTCCTCGTTAAAATTTTTAAGTTTCCGCCTCTTAGATCTATCGCTGCAGTTGTCCAATGATTTGCGTGGTCTTCCAGCCTTATCTAGCTTTGCTGTTTCTCCACCAACATTAAGTTGGCCTTCTAACCAGTTTGCACTTTTATTATAAAACTTTTGTTTACAGTAGTTAACTTCTTTCAATCGTTTTTTTAGTACTTTGACGAAATTAGATAATTGCTCTTGTATTTCGGTACTAGACGAAATTAAGTTTAATTTTATTTTAACGTAACTAAGAACATCTTCCTGGTTTTTGTTTCGAAAATACTCTTCGGCCAGTTCTTTATAACTAAAGTTCTCCATATTTTTCTCAATATTTTTATTTGCGTCTGTTATCACTTTTTTATCACTTTTTATCACTTGCGAATATACGTCCGTACACTTGAAGTATTAACTTATTATTGAGTAATCCCTTATAGAATCCGTCATTTTATACATTTTTAGGTACATGTTATTCACACATTGATCTTTAATTTCATAGCAGGTAGTACTTAAATTGAACAAAACTGCACTTGTTATCCAGACTTCAATATCAGGTAAAACTAATTAGTTTCTCGCCAATATGGGGTGGTTTTTTATCTTTAGTGGTTTAGTGCCGCGATTATTGACAAACTTATAAAATTGTTTATGACTTTGGTTGACCCTTAAATTTGACAACAGGTAAATTAAGAAAGAGATCATTTGTTTACTGTAGAACCTATTGTGATCATTTTATGACTTATTTTTTTGCTGATCAAAACAAAGCCAATAAACCCTTTCGCAGGTATTTTATTTAATTATTTTACTTTTACGTAGTCTAAAGTAAAAAAACAAAATTTTTTTTAGAGTAATTTTTTTAGAGTAATTTCATTAAAATGAAAAAAGTGTTCTACCGGGGGCTCGTGGGGGGTGCAAAAGTATATATAGGGTTAAACAGGATACATTCGCCTTTCTCCGGGTGGTATACGTTTCTTGTTCCCTTACTTCCTTTAGAAGTTCTATTCCACTAAAGTTTAAATTTGAGAAAAATATAGTGGTTTCATAAATATTTCATAACGCCCCTAATATCAAACGTTAGAACTGTGACTACTTACAAAAACTAAAGACTATAATCCTACTAACATTATAAAAAAGACCGCAGGCCAATATCGATGATAGCTTGCGAGTAGTAACCATTTATTTTTGATAAAAAACAAAAAAAAAACACCTTTTGCTGAATTAAAAAAAACAGTTGAGTTTGACAGCATGCCACGCCCACAATTATCAATAGTTTAACCTAATTTTTTGGCTACCTTAATCTGGATATATAAGCTACAAAAAGGAGTAAAAATTTTAAAAATCGATGACAAAAAAAAATTTGACTTTTGGCCAATGAAATCAAAATTTGAGCCACAGTGCGACGGTGCTCTTGAATGATTTCCAGGCTGCATATTCTTTCTCCAATAAACATTGTGAAAAATTGTCATCATTCAATAGCTTCCTGATCTGAGGGCCAACAAACATGCCTTCTTTGATTTTAGCATATGAAATTTTAGGAAAAACCGCTAACATATATTTAAATGCTGTACCATCTTTGTCCAGAGCCTTGACAAAACTTCTTAAAGAGGCCCACTTTTATGTGCAGCGGCGGAAGAAGAACGTCATTTGGATTAATTAATGGTTTATTTGAAATTACGTGTTTTCCTGGTGAATACTCAGTTCTTTTTGTCTGTTATGACGTAAGGTCACCACAGATCTTTCATCTGATTCGATTTAACGATGTCCGTCCGTCCGTCCGTCTGTGTGTGCATGTAAACTTTGTAATCAAACTGCAGGTCGCAAATATGAATATATTTTGATGAAATTTGGCATTTAATCTTTTATCGGCCATGGGATGAACGCTATTGAAATTGGTTTGAATCGGTCCGTGTTCAGACCTAGCCCCCTTACAAATGACCCCTATGAAATCAACATATATTGCCATAAGATCCAAATTATCATACAAATCTTAGTCAAATTGGGTTTGTATGTATATATTACATCCATTAATCAGTAGTCCAAAAATGATCCCTGTTGGATAACTCTTAGTCATAGGCCCCTGCTTCCCGATTTTCACTTAAATCTATCAAAAAACAAAAATATTGCACTGATTCTTCTCAAATTTTGTTTGTATATATTTTTGCAAAATACAAGAGAGTTTACCAAACAGGGTCAGGATCGGTCCATTTTTGGACCTAGTGCCCATATAGATATAGCTTTCGATATGAACTTTTTCATATCTGCAGCCGAAAAAATTAATAAAAATCCCACTCAAATTTGGTTTATGCTTATTTTCTATATCCAGTTAGTTGGGCCTGAGAGATAGGGTCTCTAAACGCATGGTATAGGGTATCGTATAGTCGGTCTAGACCGACTATAATTTTCTTACTTGTTTTCTTTTATTTTAGTGGCATGAGAAATTGGTATGGATGGTTTTTAATTTCCATTATGCAAAAGAAGAGCCTTTAAACTGTTCTCAGAGCCTTCAATAAATAATCTCAATTCAGTGTTGTCATATGGCTGGTTCATTTATTGAAATAGATCATTAACATCAGTACAGTATAGAATACAGTATTTCTTTTCAAAATATGCAGCCAATTCCAAGCTATCTCTATAGATTGTTACTTTTGTCCCAACTGCAAGATGTTTCCACTGCTGCATGCGTGAAGCTAGTAATTCCGCGTGTTGTTTCGTTAAATTTGAATCCCGAATAAGATCGTTCAGCTGAGCTTGAGTCACTAATTGGCGTTCATCATCATCCTCATACAAACTACCACTGCTGGTGAAAGATGTTATGTAATAACTTAATAACATAATATTTATAACATATGTTTAAAATTATCTTATAGTATTATTATAATTTTTTTTATGCTTTCGAGAAAAATAACATTTTATATAAATGTAATGTGGCGTAATTACGACATCGGTCGGTGTATTTTCATTATTAACTTTTTAAAAAACAGTGTTAGAGAAATGGAGATTTCACTTATATATAAAGCGTTGTCAGTAGAATATGATAACATACATAACTCAAGTCGTTCTTAAGTCGACATAGGCGGTTATCGCTTGTGACCACAGATATCAAACATTGTAATAATTGTTATGTTCTGAATTGATAAAATTGTTTATATATGAAAATTTTCTACTTAATGCGGCTGTGAGATTTGAAACTGCATCTAACTCACATACATTCGCACTTGTACTTTTCGTTTATGCGCTTTAATACACTCAACTAATGTCAAACCCACGAGCAGTGTTTCCTTATTCAGTTTTTACTGTGAAATAAAAATTTAACTTTGAAGTAATTTCTGAATATACAACAGTAATAAATATACTTATCATTAATTTTAGTATTTTTAAATTTTCTCAGTTTCGTAGCTGTTATTTTTTGTTATTATCTAAAAACGATATTTTTCCATCTGAGATAATAAATTGTCTTCTACCATGACAGATCATAACCTGTAGTTTTTCTTGCAAATAAACAGCAAAACTAAAGAGCGCAATTACAATTTTGTTGTATATAATTGTTGATTTGGAAATTCATATCAGCTATTTATGGATGGAAAACATAACAGTAAATGACGTTCGATTTTCGATCTAGTTTATTCGTTAATAGGACAATTTCTCTTAAAGTGTCCACAACAAATTTAAATTTAAATATTTCTTACCTGCTTTCGACTTAATTAATCGGAACACGCTAATTCACATGTGCCATTAATTCGCTTTAGTTTATATCAAACAAAGTGTTAACAAGTCTGCATGATTTTCCCTTTGAAACAAATTGTATTAATGTAAGCACTTGAATAGGTAAATTGTAGTTAGCATGCTATAGCATGAACTCAATAAATTTTACATTCGGTTAAGGCTTAAGCTTGTGAATAAAATTGAAACACTTTAAATGAATAAATATCACATGGTTGGAAAATAAAATCAAGGTGACCATGTTGCTAAAAAATTATTTTATGATAATAATGGTTATATATAACGTCGTTATGAAACAAATTTTTTTTTTCACAGCAAAGATGTATGAATTAACTTTCTAACAAACAAACTATCTACTGTTTTTGATTAGTGATGAGGGTTGGTGACTCTATCCGAAACAGCTGTATAACCTGTCGTGCACAATATAGATAAATTTTTGAAACAAATGTGCCAATATTTTTTGCTTTATTTTATGTAAAAGCATTTGATATTGAGCCTGATTAAGTTCTAACTCAGTCACTAAAATGATATACATAGATCGAAAATAAGAATTTTTTAAAACAAACAAAAATAATAAAAAAGATAAAAACCATTGTAGACGTTTTAATAATTCAATGTGAAAAATCGCACATAACGCAATATGGGGCAGCACAGACACAAACTATCGAGGTGAGTACCTATTAGAATTCTTAATAATATCTAACCTAGAAGAACTAAATGAGAGAAACAGACCTACATTCATTACAAGGGTAAGAGAGAAGGTGTTAGACATTACAGTAGCTAGTCCAAGCTTAGCTAGTATTAAAAGAAATTGGAGGGTATCCGATGAGGAATCAATATCAGACCATAAGATAATTGAATTTTCACTAGAGGGCCTAAGTATTCAGGCAACTTCCTATAGAAATCCCAGGAAAACAAATTGGAGAAGTGTAATGAAATCCTAGGCCACAATCTACAAAGCATAGCATTGAGCAGACGCATACGGAACCAGTACGAGCTCGATGACAGTGTGACCCAACTGAAGGGGGCCCTGCTGGATGCCTACTTTTGTAGCTGCCCCGAAAAGCCAAGGGGCAAAGAGAAAGAAGCAGTATGGTGGAACAATAATCTCTCCACACTCAGAACCGAAGTTCGTAGGCTCGGCAATAGGGCAAAGCGAAACGGGCAGTGGGAGCTTTATATGACCCAACTAACTGAATATGTCACTTGAGAAAGAAGACGACAGTTACACGAAAAATGGGCGTGAAAGGCAGAGTTGTTATTAAGGACACGCTTTCCAGGAAGTGTGGCAGTAGACAACGAACGGTCGAGTAACAGTCCAAGAAACCCTAGTCGAGAAAATCGGCAAATAGCAACAAAAATTTGGTCAAGCGAGAGACTAGAATGGGCTTTAGGCATCTTTCAACTCTACAGGTTCCCCGGAATGGATGGGATTTTTCCTGCTTTATTACAAAAAGGCCAAGGAATTTGTACCATTCTTAATAAATATTGGGCGTAGCAGCTTGCCTTGGGATATACCAGAGGCATGGAGGAGTACAAAATTGGTGTTCATACCCAAAGTGGGGAAGAAGGACACTGCACATCCAAAATCCTTCAGACCAGTAAGCCTAACATCTTTCATGTTGAAAACACTTGAAAAAGCCGTGGACAACTATCGAATATGTGGAATAATACAATAGATGCCTCGGCATACAAACCAGCATTCATATAGAGCGGACAGATCAACAGAGACCGTTCTTATCAACCTAGTGGGAACCATTCAAAAATCACTAGATGAGACGGAAATAGCAGTTTGTGCCTTCCTAGATATAGAAGGAGCCTTTGATAACACTTCACATGATGTAATAAAAAGGGCATTAAACCGAAGAGGGGTAAATTCAGTGACATCAAGATGGATGGTAGAAGTTCTCAACACGAGATCGGCAGAAACACCAGCAGAAGGAGAAACCATAGCAGTCAACACAACCAGTGGATGTCCACAGGGAGTGGTACTTTCACCTCTAATGTGGAGCCTGGTTGTTGATGAACTATTAATGAAACTGTCGGAGGCAGGTATAGAATGTCAAGGATACGTGGACGATATAGTTGTAATAGCGAAAGGCAAATTCGAGGAAACCACATGTGGCATTGTCCAAAGAGGGCTGAGAATTATCAATCGATGGTGCAGGGCAACAGGACTGAACATCAATCCGGCAAAGACCACAATTGTACCATTTACCCAGATAAGAAAACTTCCAAGATGGAATGCGATTCAGATTCTGGGAGAAGTCATCGAACCAAAGACAGAAGTGAAATATCTGGGCATAGTACTAGACAGCAAGTTGACATGGAAGGCACATGTCAACCATATTACAGAGAAAGCCAAGCGTGCCACAATGTTATGTAGAAGGGTAGCGGGTAGAACCTGGGGATGTAAACCCAGCAGCCTATACTGGGTATACTCCATGATGGTCCGTCCAATCGTGACCTATGGAGCTATTGCGTGGGGCAAAAGGACAGAGTTAAAATCAACTCAAATGAAGCTAAGCAGAATACAAAGACTAGCATGTATTGGGATAACGGGGGCAATGAGGACGTGCCCAACGGCAGCACCTGAAGTACTCTTGGACCAAAGCCCACTACATGTAGTGGTGCAAAAGAAAGCTCTAGCAACGGCAATCAGGATTAAGTGGGATAAACTATAACCAGGCTTTATGGAGGGCAATGGAACCGAATAAGTCAAGTTAAAGATTACTCCCTCCTGGATTGTCCAATGGACACGACTGAGAAAAAATACGATTTCAAGAAAAACTTTGTTACAAAACTTAGTAATATGAAGGAATGGAGCAGTTTGAGTACAGCATATTCTCTAAAGGAGGATACGATCAAATGGTACACGGATGGGTCAAAGACGGAAAATGGAACAGGGGAGGGAGTCTTTGGGCCAAGAACCAATTACTACGAATCAATGGGAGTACATACGAGTATTTTCCAGGCAGAAATTTATGCCATCGATATATGTGCACAGCTTAACTTAAATAGAAAGTACAAAAGACGGGACATAACCATACTATCAGATATTCAAGCTGATATTCGAGCACTAGGCTCCTATGTAGTAAACTCTAAGTTAGTATGGAACTGTCGGCAGAGACTGAATGAACTAGGCAAACACAATAAAGTCAGCCTGTGTTGGGTCCCGGGGCATATTGGGATCCAGGGAAATGAAGAAGCAGATGAGCTTGCCAGAAATTGAGCTTCCACAAAGCTAATGGGGCTGGAACCATTTTGTGGAATTGGAAAACGAGAATGGGAAGTCGTACTTAGAAAATATGAAAATCATATCAGGCAAGAGCTTTTCTCAAGCCACTTAGGCTTGAGATAATCCAAACTCTTGTTAGGTAACTACAACAACAAGAGATTTGAATCATGTATCAGATTATCAAAGAACGGACTGAGAATAATAACCGGGATTTTAACCGGTCAGTGTAGGCTTAGGAGCATCTGAGCATGTTGGGAATTGAGGCAAACCCCATGTGCAGATTCTGCGATGAGAAGACAGAATCACCAGAGCACGTACTGGGGGATCGTTTATCTTTAATTCATAAGAGGAAAATGTACCTGGGTTCCTTCCAAATACCAGGGAGCGAAATAAGATCACTTGAACCAATAAACATTTCCAATTTCTGAGGGCTTCAAGGTTAGTGAGATTTTACAGGGACAAATTATTAGCAGAGGGCAGTACAATAGATCTCTTGGTCGCAGTATTTTCGACACCTATTTATACAATTACATACAATTACATACATTATATGGGAAACACCTAACGGTAAGCGTGAAGTAAGGTAATCGTTATATTCCGCTGAAATATTTTCAGTTATGTTTTCTTATACCTTATACCACTTAGTGCTTCTGTTTGCAACTAACAAAACTATTTGATCTAGACCTACCTTTTATCGATCGCCAAAGTATCATTTCCTAAGTATACGAGTATTTGGCGCTGTCTGTCTATCTGACTGCCCATTTGTGTCTCCATGTCAAGTTTGATATCTAACTACAGATCACAAATATGAATATATTTTGACGAAATTTGGTATTTAAGCTTCTATCGATCATAAGACAAACGCTATTGCAATTGGTCAAAATCATATAAATGACCCCTAGGAGAACGACTTAAATTGCCATAGGATCCGAATTATAATATATCATAATAAATATAAATAAACCCTGTAGGACAATTTTTGGTCATGTTCCCCATATAAATGTGCTACCCGAGCTTCACCTAAATCTATCAAAAAACTAAAATATTGCATAGATTTTTCTCAAATTTGGTTTTATATATTTTTGCAAAAAAAATATACCAAATATGGTCAGGACCGTTCCATTCTTGTTCTAGTTCCCATATAAGTATAGCATCCGATATGAAGTTTTTGATATTCAAAGGCAAAAAAGTTAATAATAATAATTCAAATCTGGCTTATGTGTATTTTCAGCATATAAATAGTTAAACCTTAGAGAATGAGTGTCTAAACGCAAGTATAGGGTATCGTGGATCGACAACAATTTTCTTACTGGTTTTCATTTATAGAAGAGAGAAAAGAAATTATTAATTGACCAAGAATATCAAATTTTCATAATCCATTGTTTTGTATGTCTATATTCCTTAGCTTTTTTAAGACCTTGCTAGATTTTCTTCTTCTTCTCTTTACTATTATTCTGCTTTTTACTTATTTGTATTTACTAAAAGTAAGATACGTAAAAATAATCTGTTTTTAACAGAACCCTATCCTAAATTGCATTATGTGAATTGCGTAAATGGGTTCTCCAGATTGTAGATATATATCTGATCAAACCACCGTACATAATACATATTAGACGGCCGTTAATCTGATTTAAAGTCTGAATTTAACCGTCTGTACTCTTCAAATACTTGTTCGTTCACAACTGGTATATAGAACAGGTTAACAATAGACGCAAATAGAAGGCCTATCCAACCCAAAAAATATTTCAGAGCAGAAACCTAAACTAAAACATAGTGGAATAATGAATAAATAGATTTTCCACCCCTCTTTTTCTCCACTAATGTGATATTCGGCAAATTGCAATTCTGTGAGCATCACAAAGGAGAATTCTATCATGCTCAGCAAAAAATAATCTAGAAAATTTTACGATAAAACCAGTGGTGTTCAAAAAGAAAAATGTAATTGTATTGGTGAGAAAATGAGAATTGCACTGTAAGAAATTTTCAATGGGTAACAGCAGTGTTAGTCTCTGTATGAATTTATTTTTTATTGAAAATATGAAAATGATAATGTTGTGTGTAAAACTGTTTTAAAGAAATAATAAAAATTAAACAAAAATTCAATTTTTGAAAGGAAAAAAAATACATATATATATTAGGCTGACTTTTTTTCATTCTATAAAAAACAAAAACTTGTAGATTTTTGAATCAATATTTATTATTTCATTGTATTTACATATTAAAATAATATCTTTAATATGTTGTGCTGTTAAAAAAAAATTTAAAAAATACACTTTTAGGAAGGACAAAAATACATGATTGAATAAGCGATCAGACTCAAATTTCTAAAATAATTTCAACTTTTATAATAAATAAATAATTTTTTTAATAATTATATTAAAGACTTTTATAGATCTTGTATTATAAATTTTTCAATATTTATTCGTTCGCGACAATTGCGTATTAGTAAAACATTTTTTAAATTTACAGAACTTAATGCGTTACGTTGCCTAGAACAAATAAATTTTAAATCTGAAAAAAAAAAATGTTGCAATTTTTATTTATCGATCTAATCTAATTTGAGCAACGATTCTTTTAATTTTTGAGCAAAAAAATTTTTTTTTTTAAACAGCTTTAAACAGCTTTTCTTTTTCATTTAAATTATTTTCCTTAGATGTTTTATAACAAATGACCAAATACATTTATGCGCTCATAAAATATTTTTCGTATATTATTATTAATTTTTATCAGTGCATTAAAAAAAAAATCAGCATACATCCTCACACGTTTTCATTCGTCGCTGTTTCAGTGGCGACTAAATACAAGAGCGTAAGAATACATGTGAGTTAAGCAGGGACAATTGTCCTATGAAATGAACAGCACTGATATAAACCGACCCACAGACACAATCCAAAATTAGCTGCATTAATATGATAGTTTAGATCCTACGGCGATTAAAGACGATCTCATAGGGGCTATTTGTGCTGAACTGAGCCGTACTGAATTTCGTTGAAATATATTTATATTTGCGATCGTTAATTTTATTACAAATTCTACATGAACACAGATAGACTGACAGACAAACATACGGATGGACGGTTATTCAGTTAACGGTTATTCGGTTGATTCAGAACGATATTTTGCGTTGATCGCTATAATAAAGGGTGGGCCTACGTCAAGTTTTTTTTTAGTTACAATTAAAATTCAAATTTTTCTCCTGCAGAGCCAGGTACACTCAGCGCTTTACAAATGCAAGCAACCAGTTTGCCGAAAGCATTGAGCTGTTTTTGTTTTCACTGCCCATATTGTCATGCAATTGTACAAGATACGCTTTAATTATTTTTTTAACTCTATGGCCAACCCAACACACATACTATCACACAATATTTTACAGCGAAAAACGAAGTAAATAAAATATGTTTGTTTCTTTATGTTTATAATATTGTTATATATAACAATAAATTGGTTAATAATGGTAACTTAAAGAAAAATAAAGCAAATAATTAGCTGACTAATATTATATTATTATTCAGTACTCTCGTCAAGAGAAAGTGAAACATATTTGCAATTTATAACCTTATTTTTAGCTGCAGAATACATAAATTTATTTACCCCTTTTGTCCAACGAGTGACTGTCTGTCAAGACAAAGGGATATTTTGGCAAAGACTTACAACTTCTTGGCATTTTTCACCAAAACAATTTAAAACATCTTATGTAAATTAAAAAAAGCAGCAAAATTATATACCATGCTTTGGAGACCCCCCCATCTCTTCGGTCAAATTAATTAAATATAGAAAATAAGCATAAACCAAATCTGAGTGGCATTGTTATTAATTTTTTAGCTGCAGATATGAAAAATTTCATATCGGGTGCTATATTTACATATATGGGGACTAGGTCAAAAAATGGACCGATCCTGACCACAAACAAACCAAATTTGAGAAAAATCTGTGCAATATTTTTGTTTTTTGATAGATTTAAGTGAAGATCGGGAAGCACCTCTATATGGGGCCTACGACTAAGAATTGTTCTATAGGGATTATTTCTGGAATTAATGAATATACAAAACACATACAAACCCAATTTGACTGAGATCTATATGATAATTTGGATCTTATGGCAATTTATGTCGATTTCATAGGGGTCATTTTTATGGGGACTAGTTCCGAACATGGACCGAGTTCACCGAGCATTCATCGTATGCACCATAAAAGCTTATATACCAAATTTCGTCAAAAAATTATTCATATTTGCGACATGTGGTTTGATACAAGATTTACACGCACACACACAGACGGACAGACAGACAGAATGACAGACGGATGGATGGACGGACATCGCAAAATCGACTAGAAAGTTATTCTGAGTCGATCGGTGTAATAAAAGATGAGTCTAGGTCAAATATATTTAGTAGTTACAAACAGCAGCACATAGTCATTATACCCAAACCGCATAGTGGTATAGGGTATAACAATGCCATCTTCATATGGGCGGCATTGCTTTGCTAAAGTCAAAGCAACTATATAGGATGCCTTTTTCAAAGCCTAATGAACCGTTTCCGTTTATTAAATTAACTACATTTTGGTGTTGAATAATAGTTTCAACAACCATAAAATTTTAAAAATACTTTTATTTGCAATAGTTTTAATTTTCGTTTACTCCCATTGGGTCATTAAAATTTCCATGATAAGTGTCGAAATGCTTTTTTAAATAATAACTAGATACAGAACTTAAAACATGATATCTAAACATGCATTGAGCTTCGCCATCCATATTTTCTAAAAAAAAATCATTTTCATATTTTTCATCAAACATTTTTATTAGTGTATTTTTAAAAGTCAGATCAGCGACACTCCTTCTTCATCAAGTGATCAAGTGTAACTAATGTGCTTAACTATGTCCAAAGGTAAATAAACCAATAACCGAACTATTATAATCGTTTGTAATACAAAGTTATGGCTCCATGTTTATAGTGTACGTGTGTTTTAATGGCGTCAACAGAATTATGTTCATCAACCCCGCGGGATAGGAAATTCTCTCTTTGGCCATCACTACCGTATACTAAGTATTTGTATGAATACATTAAAAAATATATTTATACTAAGGATTTACTTGTTATTAGGTAGATGTTAAGATCAAAAACAAAACAAATATTGGTATGCAATAATTTTTATGGACTTCGACTACAATATATTAAAATTAAAGAAACGGAAAAATGAGCCAAAAAAAAATATGAAAAATAGCCCAAAAATTGGGTAATTTTCCACTTTTTCATTTAAGAGATTTTTTTATGGGAGAGATTTTTTTGGCAACTTTTAATTTTTTTGCGATTTTTCATTGTGAGATTTTTATTGGGTGATATTAACTAGAGCCTTCGCATAGTCGATCTCTATTTTTTTTTTTTTAATTAATAGCATTATATTTATATATTTCTTTCTAAGATAGATCTAATCTATGTATCTTATTTTGTCTCTCTAGTTTGCGCAAATATTACACTGTAAAATCAATGGGAAGCTCATAACTTATGAAGATATCATATCATCTAAAAATCACTGTAGTAGACCGAACTGATACTTTTATTTAAACTCTTTACATAAACTTAACTGGCTACCTTTGCAAATTTATAAGTAAATACATGTAACAATTATTAATAACAAAATGCTTATTAAAAACACGCAATCTATTTATTAAAACTCTCACTTAATATAATACAATATACATACATGCATACATATATTTACATGTACATAAACGTATGATAAATAGTATATCACGATAATGTGTTAACAAGTACTTATACAATTAAAAAGTTAAAAGTGAAGTAAATATGCAAATTTATTTATTATAAAGCAATTGCAAAATGGCAATAAATTTATCAATGATGATGACATATTATAGTAAAGAGCGGCTGAAATTTGTAATAAACATTTTCATATTATCCGATATGTTTTATTATTTTTAGGACATCAATTTTATTTTTGATGTATAAATTATGGAACATTAAATTATTAAGCATAATCAATATCTATTTACTTGTGCCCTCCGACAAATTTTTATAGCAAAAGCCTTCACCAAATGCACCACGACAGTGAACTTACAGCGCTTGGAGGGTTGTAAGGTTCTCTTTTCATATTAGAATGCTTGAGAAGCAATTTATTAATTGCTTATTAACAGTTTTTCAAATCATAACTTTCAATATAGGTATACTTCAAAAAATACACTTTTCCACTTTAATGTCATCTCATTATTTGAATTATATTTTTCTTTGCTCCTGTTTAATAACGACGATATCATTACAAAACGGAAATTGTATTATTTGATGAATTCATTCTCTATGATAGACTAAAATTAAATATAATAAAAATACATAAACAAGCAAATTATAGATTCACCGTCTTGACTGCCAATTGACTCTGAATCATTTCCTGTGTCTATTAAGAGATGTAATAAGGTTTGAAAATTTAGTACTTAATATTAAAATTTTTATTTAACATTATTCTCTACATAGTTTGACTTTAGTTGAATACAAGAGCCACATAATCTCATAGATGGGTACATTAAACACCAGAGTAAAAAATAATACAGAGATATGTTTTAACTTAGTGTCAATATATCATAGTTTACCGATATTCATCGAAATAAATCTTAAATATAATCATAAATCATAAAAATACAATTAAAAGTTTATGGGAGGTATTCTTGGAAAAAATTAAATTTTCATTAAATATCACAAAATTATATATGTTAATTATATTTACTAAATGTTAATGTAAATATAAATATGTTCATAAAATGTATTTTGCAGTATTTTTTGTCAATTAAGTAAAAAGTTATTTGAATTTATACGCAAGCTATATTTGCTGTTGTAACAATACATATAAAAAATGCTCTCATTTTTTCACGCAACCTTTCTATTTCGTATTATCCTTTTCTTACTTTGGATGCAAAATATGATAATAAAATCTGTAATTTTTTAAAACGTTCCATATTTCCTTTAATTATAAATATTTTTTATAATTTCTGGTTTTTATGTTTTACTTTAAATGTCAAACATGTTAGATGTAAACGACATAGATTTTGGAATAGATTTCAACTAAAATCTATTAGATTTTGCTGAGATGTAAACGCATTATAAGCAAATTCTATCAATTAGCGTTGAATAATGAGAGGAAATTAGTTTTCGGAAGGAAATTAAATATTTTATATTATTATTATTATTATTTTATATTTCATGAAGAAGTTAAAAAAATCATATCTGGTGGTTAAACTGACATTTCTTAAAATATCATATGTCCGGTTTGTTTAAAAGTTAAATTATAAAATTCTTCAATAGCAGGGATAAATAAAGCTACATCCGCAGTGAAAGATAGTATTTACCTTTTGAGTGAACTACAAAAATTTTAATATAAAATTCTGTTTTTAACCCATTTTCGGCCGCTGGTCGATTTTTCGACCAGCAATTTTGAAGCGATTTAACTCAAACGTTAGATATGTTTTGTTTAAACCGTTGATGGATAAGACAATTTTGATCTTTTGTTAACGCACTGATTTTAGCTTTTCGCAAAAAAATAAAAGTTTGCAGATTTTCGTGAAAGGAAGAAGAAAGGACTATTTTTGGACCAATTTTCAAAATTAAGTAAAAAGTCTTAAAACTAAAAATACCTATTTTATTTTTGCATGCTGAGGAAGCGGAAAGACTAAGTAACAATAATCAATTGATATCCGCAACAATATTGAAAGTTTTCTACTTCCCAGAAGAGCGCTATTTTTGGTGGTCGAAAAATCGACCACTGGCCAGAAGTCGTCAAGTAGATATTTAATTGAATTTGACATTTTGCTAGTAGGCTGTGAAAAATTCTGCGACTCTTTTCTTATTTTCGCTGTTGCTTTGTCATAATTGTTATTCTTTTCTGCAGAGCAGACGTGTGTGTGGCAAATAAAAGTGAGATAACTGCATTTTGGTGTGGTTTTATATAAAGAAAATGTATTTTCGAAAAGTGTTAACTATGGTAGAAATCATGGCTGCTTTGAGCGAGCCGTGTTCGGATGACGAGGAAGATCAAGCCATTATGAGTTCAAAAGATGTTGATGTCGTGTATATTCCACCTAAAGTAGACTATGTGACTGATGAAGAAGATATCGACGATAATCAAATTGCTCTTAATGATGGCAATGATGATTGTGCGAATGAAATTACCAAGGAAGTGGAGTTACAGTACGTTCGAGACAATGACTTAATACATAATGATACTGAAGAGCCGCAACCATCAACATCGAAAGCCGCAAAAAGACGTGGAAGACCTAAAGAAGCTGTCAATCCATCCTTATTCAAAGGAAAGGCAGATTTTGAAGTTCCGGATTGGCAGAAACCTGTGGATTTTACTTACACCAGAGCACCAATCAACGTGGAAGGTTTGAAAAAGGAAGAAATTTGCGCAAAAATTGGTAAGTGAACAATTTTTTTTAATATCATTTAGGCCCGGTTGTTCAATAGACAAACAAACCTCAGATTTCTAGCGAATAAATTTGTAAAATTTGTATTGAATTTGACAGAATTTAAAAAATTTATTCGATAGATAGCTTATTCATGAGATGTGTGACTATTGAACAACCGGGCCTTAGTCGTTTTAGAATCTTAAATTTTAGTTTTTGACTTTGTGACATTGTATTTTGATGGAACACTGATCGACGATATTACTCACTTCACGAATTTGTATGCCACTCAAAATAATGCAACCATTGATGTCACACCAAATGAAATGCGGCGTATCACACGCTGCCTCACATCGATAATTATTGATCAGTTCAGCAGGACATGGGAGTACCTATGGTGAAGCAAACGATGAGCCGAAATCGATTCAAAGTCATAAAAAGATTTCTCCACCTCTCGGATAACAACAATCTGAACGTAGCAGAGCTTTGCGAAAGTCCGACCGATTATTGATGCTCTCAATGAAAAATTTATGCAGTTCGGAGTTTTCAGCCACATCTTATCTATAGATGAACAGATGATTCCCTATTTTGGAAGACACTCGTGCAAGATGTTTATTCGCGGAAAACCGATTCGGTTCGGATTCAAATCATGGTGCTTGTGTTCACAGCAAGGATATCTATTCTTTTCCGTACCATACGGTGGCTCGGCAACTCCCCATGATAAAAATATCGGTCTTGGCGCTCAAACGGTTTTGAATTTGCTTGAAAATGTCATATTATTTTCTTTGACAATTTTTTTTCCTCCTATCATCTTATGTGTCTACTGAATGAACGCCGTTTCTTTGCAACTGGCACAATACGTGAAAACAGAATGGCGAAAATTCCATTAGCAAATTTAAAAAAGGCTGAACGTGGCGAATTTGACCAATTATTCGATGCTAAGCAAGAAATATTGGTCATCCGTTGGAATTACAATGCAGTTGTGAATGTCGTTACTAATAATTCTACAGTCGAGCCATTGTTCAATGCTCGAAGATATTGTCGTACGCAAAGGAAAACAGTTGCGATTCCCCAACCTAAAGTGATTCGTGAATATAACCAAGGTATGGGAGGCGTTGACCTTCACGACAACGCAGTGGCCAACTATCGAATATGCATACGAGGAAAGAAGTGGTGGTGGCCACTATGGACCAACGCTCTCGGCAATGCAATGGTCAATGCTTGGAAGATGCATTGCATGTTGGCAAAGCATGAAAACACAAAGCCACTTACTCAATTAGAGTTTCGTTCTGCTGTTACTACCAAGCTACTGACTTCCAATATGATGAACGAAGATATGGAAGATAACGCTGCTGATGTTGATAAAAAAGAATGCCCTCCTGGTTTCCCACGGATCGACGAAAAAAACCATATTGTGGTAAAAAGCCCTCAAAACAGATATTGTCGCTGCAAAGTATGCAAAAAAACATACAATTTTTACATGCAAAAAATGTAATGTTTACTTGCACACCAAATGTTTTGATGAATACCACCAAACTATCTAACCTTTTTTGCGTTAATTATTCACATCTTATCAATAAATAACATTTTTGATACAACTAAAAACGAATAAATTGAATTAAAGCTAAATATTCGTAAAAAAACGCATTTCTTTATTTATATATGTAGATGTTGACTTCTGGCCAATGGTCGATTTTTCGACCACTTCATATCTAGAGAGCAATTAAAAAAAAAAATTTTTTTTTTTAAATTTTTCTAAATTGAGCTCCTAAAAGTAAGTATTTAAAAGGAATTCAAAAAATTCCTGCGATTTCTGGTAGCGGCCGATAATATGTTAAACAATCGTTATTGTAGAAAAAAAACATGTCCATAAAACAATTAATTGGGTTTTATAAATATGAGGAAACATTGAGTTTTCCTTATATAATTCTAAAACAAAACCTTAAGCCATTTTTTCCTTAAAATAATTTAGGAAAACTTTAGTTATACTTATCATAACAATTAAAATCAAATTTTCACAGCTTTTTTATGCAAAAAAAAAAATAATTGTTACATAAAATACTAAAAAGTTTAATGACTCCTAATTAAGTCAACAAAATTCTAAATGTTACACTCGCAAAACAATAAAATGATCCAAACACTTGTCATATGGACACGTTTTTCTTCAACGATAAAGTTCGGTCACAAACAGAATCTCATTATACAAATCATAAGAACTATTGCCTTTGGTGGTATTGCAACAAGAACAACAATTTTGGTTGGTAACAAAATTGTAGTCATTACTATTGCCTGGTTGAGTTATGCAAATGATGTTAATTAGAATTTCACTACTATTATACAATGTTAAAAGGAAACAAAAACACAACCAAACATATACTTACATAAGTACATACGTTTCTAAGTGCCAAAAGAAGTGCATTAAATGTTTATTGTTTAGATTTTGTATATTTTACATTTTGGCCAAATGCCACCATATGTTACCATGAAAATGTTAATAGTTTTGGCAAAATCTGTTGTAGATATTACAATAAAATATATAAATTCCATTCAAGTAAGCAAGAGACAAATGTGTATAAATGCGTGGCCTCACCGACTTTAGAATACCCACAAATTTACTTGAAATAAATTCTGGAAAATAAAAGTATTATCATCACTGACTCGCTGATTGTGTAACGCAGTACATATATTGTTAATTTGAGCATAAAGAAAAACTCTTTAAAATATATGGATTTTTCATTGTTTTCATTTTAAGCTAAATAGCAATACAAAAATTTTTAAAAAGGCAAGAGTAAAAACGCTAAACTGGAAAATCGCTAAATTGCATAAACGCAAAAGCGTAAAATATCGCAAAAGTGCAATAAATTAAATGATAAAATCGCAATAAAATCGCAAAAATCCAAAAATCGTAAAACCGCAAAAAAAAATCGTAAAAACTCAAAATCGTAAGATCGTAAAATTATAAAAACGTGATAACGCAAAAACAGAAAATCACAAAAACGAAAGATTGCAAAATCAAATAAACGCAATATCGCGAAATCGCAAAATTTGCAAAAAAAAAAAAAAAAAAATGCCAAAACCGAAGTAATAAAATTGGAAAAACGCCACAACTCAAAATTGCAAGAACGTAAAAACGTAAGATCGCAAAGTCCCAAATGAGTAAGAGCATTATTTCAAAAACGTGAAATTGAAAAAATACAAAAGCATAAAATAGAAAACATGCAAAAACGCAAAATTGAACAATTGCAAAAAAAAAAAAAAAAATCGTAAATTCGCACAATTGCAAAACTCAAATAAATAAAAACAAAAAATCGATAAAACGAAAAAATAAGGCATAATCGCAAAAAACAACAAATAAAAAAATTATAATCGGTATAGATCGACTATACGATACCTTATACCATGCGGTCAGAGTCCCTATCTCTTATATGTAATTGGATATAGAAAATAAGCATAAACCAAATTTGAGATATGAAAAAGTTCTACCGGATTATATATTTATAGGGAGACTAGGTCGATAAATTTACCGATCTATATTTGGCTATATATGGTAAGGTCACTAATTTTTGGCAAAAATATGTACAAATCAAATTTGAGAAAAATCTGTGCAATATTTTGTTTTTTTGATAGATTTAAGTGAAGTCAGTCGGGAGTCAGCTTTATATGGTAGCTATTACTAAGAATTGTCCTAAAGAGTTTATTTTTGGACTACTGAATAATGGAAATAATAAACATACCCAATTTGATAGAGATCTATAAGATAATTCGGATTTTATGACAATTTAAGTCAATATAATAAAGATCATTTGTATGGAGAGTAGGTCTGAACATGTACCGCTTTTTCCAATTTCAATAGCGTTCATCCTATGGCTTTCAGAATTTTATATACTAAATTTCATCAAAACATATACATATTTGCGATCTGTAGTTTGATTAAAAAGTTTACATGGGCACACACACGGACGGACGGACAGACATAAAGTGATTCTAAGTCGATCGGTATAATAAAAGATGGATCTAGGTCAAATATTTTTGGTAGTTACACACATCAGGACAAAGACAGTATAAAACGGAATCACAAAAAGGGAAAAATGCAAAAATGTAAAATTGCGAGGCAAAAGCATAGAAACCCAAAATCGGTAATCGCAACATCGCAATAACCGTAAAAACATAAAAACGGAAAATTGCAGAATAGTAAAATCGTAAAAGTGCAAAAGCATCAAATTGCAAAAACCTAAAATCATAAAAGAAAAATCTCAAAAACGAATGAGCAAAAGAGCAAAATTGGAAAAAGCTAAAACGCAAAATCTAAAAGACGAAAATATGAAAAATCACAAAAAAGAAAAATCGTCATATATTCAAACGACAAAACCACGAAGATGCAATAAACGCAAAAATATAAAGTTGCCAACAACAGAACGAAAAACAGTTTTTTCAGCTACAGACAAGAAGCCTGTTTGTACTACAAAATTACCCAAAAAGTTTACACTTTCTATAGAAAAATCTATTTCGTATTTTTTATAACTGAATCTAACTACTTTTCGGTATAAAAATAACACTATGCAACAATGTTCGGACTGTTGCATAGTGTAATTAACTTTTGAATTCAAATACCATTTGAATTTAAAGTTAATTGCATTTTTGACCAGCGTTTATAATTATTTAGTGTGATTTTGTAAAAACAATGATGGTTTTTTTTTCAAATTAATTTCTACACTGTCCAACAAGTGTCGAATTGTTTTGTACAGTATAATTGAGAATTTTGAAAAAAAAAATTTTTGTTTTTTAATACTGTTTTTTTATACCTTACAATTCTTTAGGTGTTTAAGAAAGTCAGACGAATAAATTTTCATGATAGCTAAATTTATAGCTGGCCTAGATCGGCTATAAAATATCATATACCATGTGTTAGACCCCCTATCTATTAGGTCTAACTAATTGGATGTAGAAAATAAGTATAAACCAGATTTGAGTTTCATTGTTATTAATTTTTTTGTCTTTGAATATCAAAAATTTCATATAAAAAGCTATAGTTATATGAGCACTAGAACAAGAATGGACCGTTCCTGACCATATTTGACAAGGTCACTTATTTTTTGCAAAAATATATAAAAACCAAATTTAGCAAAATCTGTGGAATATTTTTGTTTTTGATAGATATTAGTGAAAATCGGGAATCAGCTTAATATGGCGGCTATTACTAAGCATTATCCTACACGCAGCCCTGGATTTACGAATAGACATAACAGGCATCTGCCTAGGGCGGCAAATTTAGAGGCCGGGCAAAAATTAGCATGTAACCTATAAAAGAATATAATAAATAATTTTTTGTTTCTCTAGGATTGAATAGTGTAAAAATTAATGAACAGAAAAAGTTTATATTTCACATTCATCGTTTTGTATGTATACACATTAGTGTTTGGGAATTCCCGGACTTTTTCATTTCCCGGGAAACGGGAAAAAAATTAATTTCCCGGGAATCCCGGGAAATTTTCATTATCGATATTAATCATTAAAAAACAATAAAATTTAACAAAATTGTTGCTTAAAACAGTTTTATTAAAAATAAACAATATGTGTATCACAAATTTAGCTTGTTTAAAACTAATTAAACATACAAAACACAAAAAAAAACAATTAAAAATTAAAAAAAAATAGAGATCTTCATTACAAAACTTAAACAAAAAAAAAAAAAAAAACATATATATAAATATATATATATATATGTATATAAGTTTTTAAATTTTTAAAAATGTTGTTTTTAAAACCACTAATGCGTTGAGTAAGTCATTGGACATTCTATTTCTCCACTTCGTTCCAAAGTGACCAGCAAGAGAAAAAACCCTTTCACTTTCCACCGAAGTTGGTTTTATAGTTAAAAGAGCATTATATAAGTTTTCAATATTCCTTGTTCTATTATTACTTACTTCATACAAATTTAACTCTTTTTTAAAGAAGTTTAGATTTTTATTTTGCCTAGCTTTTGGCTTTGCCTTCGCATTAGTGATAATATTTTCCAATTTTTTTTTTGAAAGTATCATCGGCTTGAATTTCTGCGATATCAGCATCACTACTAGATTATTCAGCATCTGAAGAGCAGCTCATAAAAACTTGTTTATATATATATTCTGCATATATTTTTATACAACTTTTTGATATAGTTGAATCCAAAATATAATTATTTGTTTTCAAATAATTTATTAAACACGTCATTTTTCTGTTGCGCCTTTCTTGTACTTTTGCTTTTATAGCTTCTTTAATTTTCTGGATAGTAAACTATTAGTTAAAGATAGCTGTTCAAACAAAGTTTCAATAATAGCATCAGCTATTAAAAGATTTGAATCACGTCTGCTAAGAGCTTCAACAGCATTTTTTATTGGATTTAATACCTCCACTAAATTTTCTAGCAGCTGAACATGATTTTCAATCCACAAATTTGCACAGTTAAAATCAATTAACGTTTTGTTTATAGCATTTTTTTGCTTTTAGAAATGATTGAATCATAGTTTCCATGCTGTTCCATCTAGTCTTTATATCATGAACTAGATGAACCTCTTTCCCAAACTCTTCTTTTGCATATTTTTCTAAAGATGCTGTTTTGAGTGGACTCTTTTTAAAAAGTTTAACAATTTTTCTGGTATTCTCCACAGCTTCTTTGTAATTTTCTATTTTAAAGTAAACAAAAAAAGTTACTAAAATAAGTAGGCATATAAATTATGAGATATTCAGATATTGAAAGTTTTGTATATTTTAAGATGGTAGATTCAAAACTTACCAACAACTTCATACGCAGTGGATTCATCATCATTGTCACTTCCTTCAGTATCGCTTATAGAATCACAAGAATTTGTTTTTACATATAAAACCTCTAACACAGCCAGATGGATGGCATGATTCCAGCAGAAAAATCCTTCGGTTGGGCTCTCTGAAACAAACCGCTTCATTACGTTCGGTCCATCCGATATTGTGGCAACTATGTGATGTTCAAAACTTAAACCAAATTCTTTAAGTCTTTCCTCAACAATATTTCTTATTTCTTTTGCGGTACATCTTCCGGAAATATACACCAATCCTAAATTATGAAAGGAATCAGTACCAGTTAAGCATATACTCATGTATCGCTTTGGGAAATGCTGGTCCACTCATCCAATATTAGCGAAAATCTGTAATTATTTGCTACTTGGGTAGTAATTTGTTTTATCATATTTTCTTTAACACTTTTATAGTACTTAATAATGAGATTTCTGACGTCCGTTTCATTTTTTGGCAATGGCGTATTAAGTGATGAAAAACTTTTACGTATGAACGAGCTTCTTGTAATCATTCTGATGGACATTCCGTCCACAGCAGCTAATTTGGACACTCTTTCATGCATTGTGTGCACTTCCATAAATTTTTTAATCGAAGATTGTTTTGTTTTTCATGGACAATGCCATTGTTCTCTTCGACAGTGTCATTGTTTTCAGGTAACTCCTTATTTGTTTCTTGATCAACTGTTGTTGGAGTATCTAGTTTTATTTTGTGGACCATTTTAAGGTGTCGGATAAGGCTACTGGTGCTACCTCCTTTGTGCATAAGCTTTTTGGGGCAAAGTTTACATTGACCTGCATTGTCTACTTTCGTAAAATATTTCCATACTCCAGACATGTTTACCTTTAAAGAGTACAATTAATCAAAAATCTAAAAAGTTTTAATCAAATACTTACTTCCAATATTTATACAATATACCACTATGTGGTTTGGGTATAATGACTCTGTGCTGCTGTTTGTAACAACCAAAAATATTTGACCTACACCCATCTTTAATTATACCGATCGAATCAGAATCACTATCTGATTCGATTTAACGATGTCCGTCCGGCCGTCCGTCCGTCCGTCCGTCCGTCCGTCCGTCTGTGTGTCCATGTAAAGCTTGTAATTAAACTGCAGGTCGCAAATATGAATAAATTTTGATGAAATTTGACATATGAGCTTCTATCGGCTATGGGATGAAAGCTGTTGAAATTGGTGAGAATCGGTCCATGTTCAGACCTAGCCCCCATACAAATTACCCCTATGAAATCGACATAAATTGCCATAAGATCCAAATTGGCATATAGATCTTACTCAAATTGGGTTTGTATGCATTCATTACATCCATTAATGAGTAGTAAAAAAATGATACTTTTGGCCTCATATAGACCGCTTCCCGATCTTCACTTAAATCTATTAAAAACAAAAATATTGCACTGATTCTTCTCAAATTTTGTTTGTATATATTTTTGCAAAATACAGGAGACTTTACCAAACATGGTCATGATCGGTCCATTTTTGGGCCTAGTCCCCGTATAGATATAGCATCCGATATGAAATTTTTCATATCTGCAGCTGAAAAAATTGATAAAAATCCCACTCAAATTTGGTTTATGCTTATTTTCTATATCCAGTTAGTTGGGTCTAAGAGATAGGGTCTTTAAACGCATGGTATAGGGTATCGTATAGTCGGTCTAGACCGACTATAATTTTCTAACTTGTTTTAAATTGCTTTGAAGTTGCTAAGGTTGCTTTGTCTTATGTTTTCTGTTAATTTTATGCAGAATTGGATTGTTTTTCTTTGAATTATGTACATTTAAAAATGTTTGATGTTTGTTAAACAGCTGATTTTTTTTTGTCTTTTTTCAGTAATGTCAACATTTTAAAAGTTAAAAGCGCTTGTCAAAGCAAAAATCTATTTATACACTTAAAAAAATAATACAAATCACTTTGAGCAACTGAAATTATGTTTTAAATTATATGTTTTATATAAAAAAAAAAATAAATAATAATACAAAATGAAATTAAATTTAAATTAACGTTTATTATGTAAAATCGCTTATTTTATAAAATTCCCGGATTTCCCGGGAAAAATAAAAAAAATTCCCAGTAATTCCCGCCAGAAATTTCCCGGGAATTCCCGGGAAATCAGTCCCGGGAAATTCCGGACCCCAAACACTAATATACATAGATATATAGATATTAATGCAATTGAAAAAATAAATTCAAATTCAAATATTTTTTGTTCTAGTAGGCATGGCATTGTAGGTACATAATAAAAACAATAATTTTATGTATTTGTGTCCACTTGTGCCATTCATGTTATTATTAAATTCAAGAAATTATTTTTGATTGCTAACTTTTTTGTTTGTAATTTATTAAGTTTTGTCAGTTATTGGTGATTAATCTTGGGTTTCTCCAGGTTTGCCTAAGTTGGCTTTTTCTCTTCAAATATAAGTTTTCAAGTTCATTTTGAAATTTTTTTTCTCTTATTTAAGTAAAATAAAGTTTTTATTCATCGATTAAGTGACTGACGGAAGGATAGATTTAGTGGTGCGTAGTATCGTCAGGAGGCTAAAGAGAAATTGGAAAAAAAAAAAAAATATTGAACAATCTTCGAAAATACAGTCGTACTTTAGCATATGCCCCAGCTCAGATGCTAGAGGTAAAAATATTTCAGATCTAAATTTCAGTTTCATTCACAGAAAAAAACATTATTTCACCAGCTTTGTCCTCACAAAATATTATTTTCATTTCCAGTTTCAATAAAACAACTGATGTTACTGAAATTGTCACAAATATTGAAAATATGAAAATCAGTACCATAATATCTGTTAGTAACGATCCTGATATATGGAATGTTGACGAATCCTTGATTTATTTTGTTGTTAAGTGCGGTTTCAAATCCAATAAGAGTAATGATTTCAGTACATCAAAAAACTATTTGGTAACAAATACCATTGTTTCAACGTGCAAAATTTTTCGAAAAAACTAAAAATTGGAGAAACTCATGAAAGAGATTATTTGTCATATTCAGAGTCCAATACGACTCAATATTGCTTTCCTTGTTATTTATTTAAATATAACAGTTCTTTTTTGATTGGAAAAATATTTCACAACTATTTGAATCCCACGAAAATTCTTCTACACATCGCTGTTGCGCTATGATCATGACTGAAAGAAGTTACCTGAGTGGAAGTGTGGAAACTTCTTTGCCCAAAAATTTAAAAAACGAAGTAGATTATTTTAATAAAAATTTTCTTTGTCATAAAAAAGCCATATAGCCGGGGATTACCTTTTATGATGTAACTAGTTGCAGAATGTGATTCCGCTTTGAAAGAACACATACTAAAGTATGGAAACTGTGGTTTTGGAAAAATTTCATACATGGTAAAAACAATATGTGATGAATTTATGGCTATAATTGGAACAGAAATAAGAAACAAAATAAATAATCAGTGATATAAAAAATTCTATAATTGAAGCAGAGCCGCGAATATCGTTGTAAATGACAAAATTCAAATTGTTCAGTATTTGTAAAAAACGTTTTAAAAGTAACAGGCTCTTTCTAAATTATTGTTTTTGGTTCATTATAGAGTCATATAAATTAAAAACCTATTATATCAAAAAAAAACGTTTAATAATATTTATTTTTTTGAAAATTTACAAATTATTTCTGTTCACAGTGGAAAAACGTTTCATATCCAAAACACATTGCTACATTCAACGTTATTCTATGTTACACAACAGAAAGTAAGATGGAATTTAAAACGTTCTTCGTGTGAGGAAGTGATTTATATTTAAGAAAATTTAAATGATTTGCAGCCGTTTTTTTCTCTATAAAACAAAACGAAATTCTATTTATTAAGCACACTTTATAACAAAAAATTAAATTCAATTTCACAACAAAATAAAATAATATAATAACAGAAAAGAAAATAAATCAAAAACTCAAAAGAAATGTGCTGGTTTTCTCTCGAACCTAAATTTTTAATTTCACTTAATTTAACTGCAGATAGATATATTGGGATTTGATGTCAAGTGCACCAACTTTTGAAACCGATGTCTTCCGATCCGGATGAAATTTGCACCAAGGTTAGTCCTATTGGTAGTAGTAGTTTAGACACAATTTTTCAACAAGATCGGTCCAGATCTCTCTGAGTTAGAGGGGATCAAAATTTGACATTTTGGCCAAACAGGTGTTTCTTCTCATCCATGTAACTTATTACCTATTGTTCTTAGAAAAATTTTCTCCTAAAGAGTTTAGATAGCTATTTATTCAATATTTCGGAAAAAAATACTTAAAGAAAAAAAAAATTTGTTGACATTTTTTTTGCTAAATTAAAGCATTTTTTGCGTTTTTTTCAAAAAGGGCATTTTTTTTTTTTTTTTTTCATAAGAAAGCTTAGGATTTTTCCTTTAAGAGCTTTTTGGTCGCTTAGTGGGATGGGAGTGGGATATCTATCAAAATAAATGTTTTGTAACTCAAGACAACGGTTTTTCAATTTTTCACAAATGCACTATTTTGAATTTTTTCCTATTTGTGTGTAAAACCTTACAAATAAAACTTATACTAAGAAACTAGACAAATTAACCTTTCCGAAGGTATGTATCATACCTTCATAACATTACAGAAGAGAATGGTTATCTGTAACCTGATAGAGTTATTTGCACATTTCAATCTGAACACGAGGATGTTAGAATTGGCTTCACGAAATTAACCCAAATGAGGCCAAAACATTGCGTTTTGGCAGAAAGCAGCGGAACTCACACAGTATGCGTTTGCATTTACCATGAAAATCTTAAACTGATGTTGAACGAAATCCACTTAAAGTATTTAATAGATGATTCGGCAGAAGATTTACACGATTACCGTGATTGCCTTAAATTGACTATGTGTCCTAATAAAACAACTTCTTGCCACTTAGGTGAATGTACCAATTGTCCGAAAACCACATTCATAAAAGAAAATTTAATCAACTTTTTAGATCGATAATATATAGAGGAGGTCAAATTTGATTCTTGGATTCAGACTGACAGATACACATTGAAAACAATCATTTTAAATGTGGATGATTTTGTGTGAAGAAATGTGTACACGATTACTAAACTTGAGAAACCATGACTTTTTAGTCAAAGAGCAATGGTCATTCTTCAAAGATTTGAAGATACATTTGAAGTCTGGTGAATTCGTTATTTCATATGATTTCGCAGAAAACTATAAATATGTTCTTCAGGATGCCATACAAGCATTCCACTTCAATAACGACCAAGCAACTATATTCACAGTAGTTACTTACACCATGAAAGATGAAAAACTGGAACACAAAAGTATGGCAATCATATCCGACGATTTAAAACATGATACTGTTGCAGTTTATGAGTACCAGAAGAGAATACTAAAATTTCTAAAATCTAAATTTAGAGTAAAGAAGGCAAATCTTATGGCCCATGAAAAAGATTTTGGAATGCCAGCTGAGTGGCATTTTCATCCTACTGCTCATGGTAAAGGAGCATGTGATAGTATTGGAGCAAACCTTAAAAGAAATGCAGCGAAGTATAGCCTCCAGTGCTCTCATCAAGATCGCATCTTAGATGCGACTGCTTTATTCCATTAGGCAAAAAGTTATTGTAAAGAAACTAAAATAGTTTTTAGTAGCAAAGAGGATCATCAGGAAACATTGAAAACACTGAAGAGCAGATTCGATGCTGCGGTAACAATCGATGACACCGCTGAATACCATGCTTTTATACCGCTTGTCGATGGAAGACTCAAGTTGAAAACGTTTTCTGCCTCTATTCAATGCGATTTCTTTCCAAAGACAACAAATAAACCAGCAGCGAAATCAACAGCTGAACCTGGTAACGCCAAGAAAGGATTGACAAAAAAACGCAGTAAATAAAGGCGACAAAAAAGCTGGATGAAAGACTGCGTATTTAAAAATTTAGAATTAAGTACTTCATCAGCTACAATAAATTAAGTATAAAAATAGTTATGATATAAATGGATCTAATGCAATTAAGGTTAAATTTTAATAAATTATTTATCTTTTTATTTTTAATATTATTATTATTATTATACATTAATTTAATTATTATTAAAAATAAATAAAAAATAATAATTTTTCAACATTTCTATAGAAAAAAAACGATTTTTTTCCTGAGGTTAACATATTCTGGGTATTACAGTATCGAGGGTATAAAATTTTAGTTAGTATGTTATATACCTTCGGAAAGGTTAATTTGTCTAGTTTCTCAGTATAGGTTTTATTTGTAAGGTTTTACACACAAATAGGAAAAAATTCAAAATAGTGCATTTGTGAAAAATTGAAAAACCGTTGTCTTGAGTTACAAAGCATTTATTTTGATGGATATCCCACTCCCATCCCACTAAGCGACCAAAAAGCTCTTAAAGGAAAAATTCTAAGCTTTCTTATGAAAAAAAAAAAAAAAAAAAATGCCCTTTTTGAAAAAAAGGCAAAAAATGCTTTAATTTAGCAAAAAAAAGTATACAATTTTTTTTTTTTTTTTTAAATATTTTTTTTCCGAAATATTGAATAAATGGCTATCTAAACTCTTTGGGAGAAAATTTTCTAAGAACAATAGGTAATAAGTTACATGGATGAGAAAAAACACCTGTTTGGCCAAAATGTCAAATTTTGATCCCCTCTAACTCAGAGAGATCTGGACCGATCTTATTGAAAAATTGTGTCTAAACTACTACGCAATAGCACTAACCTTGGAGCAAATTTCATCCCGATCGGAAGACATCGGTTTCAAAAGTTGGTGCACTGACATGAAATCCCCCATATATATATATATATAATAGCCTCCGGTCAGACTTCGTAGCAAAGCTACTAGCAGTATGGCTGCAAACAGCCATGGACTGGTGGCCATTCGTAGGTCTCAATCCCAGACCCAGACACTCACCCTGTGAGTGAGTGTGTAGGTTAGGGTGGCCCTTCGTTATATGGAGGAAAAAAAAGTGTTCAAACTGTCGGTCTCACCCCCTAAAAATATGCGAATAGCAAAAGAACTGAGAAATACAAAGTTTTGGGTCAATCAAAAAACGTTTAGTCGTGGCGCAAAGCGATTGAAAATTTCATGTGTGTTTATATGGGGAAAACATGACTTTTTTTCAGATTTTACGAAAATTTCGTTCTATAATTTAATTTTTCCGACAAGCTGTTACATAATTCGGGATCAGTATTAAATTATCCCTTGAAAAGGCTATAAAACTTCAAAATCGTATGAAACCTCGCCAAGAAAGAGCAAATGCCCCAGACCACTTCTGTGCCAAAAAAAACTAGGTCATGAAATTTGATGGCATTTTTTTCAACTTTGAGAAATTGATTAAAGCCATCATTCTTTTTTGGTCTCTATACTTATAAGTATTGTTTTATTACCACGTTGTTAACCTATTGCTCATTGAGACCGAAAATTGGAAATTTTTTTGATAAAATTTTGAAAACACATTTTTCAAGTTTGAAAAAATTTTCTTAAACAAAATTTAAAAAAATGATTCTATTACTTTAAGGTTTTATTAAATGCATATTGCAGATTAACTGTGTGAATTTTTAAATAAATCCCTCAGCTAGAACATTTTTGACAAGGATTTTATTTTCGCGGATTTCGAGAAAACTTGAATTTTTGTGAAATATTCTGTAAATGTACTCTTTCTAAATACTTTGTATCAAAAATTCATCACTTTTCTACTTTTAAGTATTATATTTTATCTTAATAGCGTAGGGTTTCGGAAAAAAGTAATATGACTCCATTAACCCTTTTGGAATTGGGGTCACATATGACCCCAAACTAATAAAAGACAATTTATTTAAAAAATTCAACTATTTTGTAAGTGCTGTCCAATTTTTAGATGTGACACTTAAAATATAATAACCAAAAATGTAGAAGTTTCGTTCCAAAAATATGGGATAAATCCCAGTTTTTCTATTAAACTCGTTGATACCACTATTTCGAATTTAAGAAAAATAATTCGGTTAATTTTTATTTATTTAACCATTCAGTGCTCCTGGGATCAAAATAATCCATTGTGATATATCTTTGGTGCAAGTATCTGCTTATTGCTCGCGAATATAAATTAAAATAAATATAATAAATATAATATAATAAATATAATAAATATAAATCTTAGTTATATAATAATTATTGCCATCTGTCGAATTATATCACAAAAATATTGATATTGATATACAACAAACTATTTTGGTTTGATTACATCGATATATTATGTAGAGAGTTTAATACAACCAGGATTGCGGAATGTGTTTCTAGGGAAGACTGGGGTCACCCAAAATAAGGTGTTATAACATATTTAAAAATCAAAGAAAGGACGTTGTTACTGCAAAAGGTATCAGAGACAAATCGGTTCTATAAAAAGTTGAAATATAAAAGTGAACAACTCTATTTTGAAACCATATCAAATCTTAACACAATCAGTTGGATCTTTAAGTCGAGATGTGATTTGATTAAACTAAATGCCACCCACTTCCAGCAACAAAGATCTGCAACTTTCTCGTTATGTAACATTAATGAGCCTGAAAATATATCTGAACATGGACCGAATTTCACCAATTTCAATAGCATTCATCCTAAGACCGATGGAAGCTTATATACAAATTTTCATCAAAATATATTCATATTTTTTTAACAATGTATATAATAATAAGTAAAATCCAAAAATTTTGGGAACACTTTACCAAAAAAACCAAAAAAAAAAAAAAGGAAAAACCATAGTTTTTCTATATTTTTATCTGAAATTTGAATATAAATATCTCAAAAACTATTAACGTTATCAAAATGATTTTTTGAAGTGTTTTAGATAATTTAAATGCCGTTCTGAATCAATAAACAAAATATAAAAATAACTAATCTTAATATGTTTTTTATGTTAACAACAAAAATTCGTACGAAAATTTGACTTTTTTTCACCATTTAAGCCCTCCTGACCACGTTTATGTAATGGCGGTGAATTTTATTGCGGCAAATAAATAAAAATATCTGGAGCTTTAATACTGCGATGAAATATTTGAAGAAATCGAGCGGATATTTTTGTATTAACTTTTAAAACTTAGTTTTTTTTTTTTAAATTGCCCAATTTCGTCCAATGCTGGACGTAGGGTGCATGTCCAAAAATAATAAAAATTTCGCTTACAACCATTCTTGAAGCATATTCTTTTAAAATAGGTAGAAAAATATATACATGTTTACCAAGGTTGCAAAAATTTGCAATTTTTAGAACCTGATTCAAAAAGTCAATTTTAAGATTTTGTGCTCACTAAACCGTTCGAAATAATTCAAAAAGTACTTCAACGTATTTTTTTAAAAAGTACTGGCTATCGCCATATATTTTTAGATTTTTATTATCTATTTGAATAAAAATGTTATTTGCGAAAAACCAAGAAAGAATTTGGTTAAAAAGTTCAAATGTTGATTTTTAAAATCAAATATTTTTTAAAGCATAAGCGATAACTAGGTAGTATAAGCACGTTTTTTGTTAATAATTTAATGGTTATTGAAAAAATTTAAAAAACTGAAAAATCACTTCATATTTATAAAAGTTATAAGCTTTGAAAGCATTTTCCACCTCGAGGTGGTCGACTTTGGCACCTTGTAGCTCAACCTGTGTTACAACAGGATATCTCAAGAATAAATATTTTGAAATCCTATATCCTTGACTACAATCGCCTAGAATATACTACTCCAATCCAACCAACAGTTTAGAAGTTCCAGACTTATTACCACTTTTTTTTTTTGGTTTTGAACCACTGTGCACCAGTAGGTATTTTTGCTAGCTTGAGCATCTGAATATGTATATATGTGGCAAATACGTGCATTTTATGTAGAATATAACTCTTACAATACTGATATCTCATGAACGGTGATACTTAAGGTGCTATTACATGATGTGTTTTTTACACATGTACTGTCAAATTTTCCCACAACAAAAGTTGTACACATCGTGTGATACATATGAAACATTGTTTATGTACAATACATGAGGAAAGTCACAAGTACATTTTTCAATTAGAACAGGTTCTATTTTTGCATGACAAACATATGAAAATACAACACTGCTTGTGGCGAAAGAAACACAGAGTAAATTTTAAAGATTAATATTGAAAGAAAAATAAATTGTGTAGTATTAATAACCAATTAAAAAATATATAACTTTTTTAACAATAAATTTTTGTAAATTCACAAATTAAATCAGCTGTTGTTTACATTTAGAGGTTATGTCATACGGAAATACATATGCACGTGTGATAGCAAAAATTATGAATCGTATGTAAAAGACAATTTTGACAGACATGAGGAATTTCATATGGATAGAAAAAGTGACAGTACACATGTAAAAAACACATCATGTAATAGCACCTTTAGTGAAAAAATCATAAAGACCATTTCTATAGAGAATTTTAAGATCTACAACTATGTTGTATTTTTGTGATATTGTTGTATTTTTGTGAAAAATCCAAAAAACCTGAAATTTTTACCTTTGACCCCCTTTTGACTAAAATTTGTCTATGTCGGAATTTTTGTTATTCGACCACTATTTTTATGTTTAAAGTGAACGGACTATATGTTACAAACTGAATGACTATCTTTCTCTATGCTAAGAAACAAAGTAGAGCTTAAGGATAGTCACAGAAATTTACTGTAATAACCATATATTTTTTGCATTTACCACATCTATTTATTTTAGTTTTTTTTTTTTTTTTTAATATTAACAAATTCAGATTGTTGCATGCCAACAAAGTGATACCATATAATTATATACTTTTTTTCCTCCAAGGATGCGATTATCAAGCTTAAGCTGTTTTAATTTTATTTGCCTCATACATAAGTATGTATTTGTATGTATGAAGTGTGATTACTTATCTGGGTGTAAGTACATTGGTTAGCACCAAAAAAAAAAAAAAAAAAAGACTAAAATGAGGCATTTTAAGCCAAATAAAATCGTTAAACGCAAACATTGATATCTTATTTGATACAAAATTATAAAATAATATATGGTTAATTGCTATCTTTCACATCTCGTTTAGCGCTGTCTAATTTATATAAAATATTCTTTAAGATATTCTTTATATCAAATATATCGTCTTTATTATAATAATTTTAAACACTATGCGAAATATTTATAAAGCTACATATAAATGGCTTAATTTCCCGAATATAAAACAAATAAATATTTATTTTTAAGATTTAATAAGCTTAAACCAATTTTATTTAATTGCGTAATACAAACAAAAACTGAAATCCATTATTTAATAATTATAATTATAATTATAATTATTATTTAATAATGGTTTTACTTTATGAAAAGCAAACGAAAAAAAAAACTAAATTAATAGGAAGTATGGCCGCTACCTCGACTGATCATCTCCTCTAACCGTTCACAGTGGGGCCCATTTGACTATTTTCGTTGCAAATATCATAACTTTTAAACTAATTAAGATATTTTAAAAACTAGAAATGGCTTTGAAAGAACGCTTCTTTACCTTTAAAATGGGTGCTGGCGGAGGGTCAGGTCCACAGGGGGCTTCAATATATCCTATCAAAGTTCAATATTATATTGGTGCTAATATTACATGTTGCAAATATAAAAATAATGTGCTGAAATTAGGAACTTAAAGTGTTTTTGGCTCAAAGACGACCCTACTTAAATTTGTTGGAATCGGGCCATGTTTGGACCTAGTCCCCATACAAATTTTCCCCAAAAAATTGGTTTTAATGAGACTGAATATAGCAAATGTTATTCTTTTGCGATGAAATTTGAATCATAAGGGTTTATTAGGCCAGTGACGAGATCTATAAACATGTAAGAATATTATAGTCGGTCTAGACCGACTGTAAGATACCCTATACCATGCATTTAGAGACCCTATCGAATCAGAATCACTAACTGATTCGATTTAACGATGTCCGATGTCCGATGTCCGTCCGTCTGTCCGTCCGTCTGTCCGTCCGTCTGTGTGTCCATGTAAATTTTGAGATCAAACTGCAGGTCGCAAATATGAATATATTTTGAAGAATATTGGCATATAAGCTCTTATCGCCCATAGGATGAACGCTATTGAAACTGGTGAGAATTGGTCTATGTTCAGACCTAGCCCCCATACAAATGGCCCCTATGAAATCGACATAATTTGCCATAAATCCAAATTGTCATATAGATCTTACTCAAATGCGTTTATTACACCTATTAATGAGTAGTCCAAAAATGATCCCTATGGGACAACTCTTAGTCATAGGCCCCATATAGAGCTGCTTCCCGATCTTCATTTAAATCTATCAAAATACCAAAATATTGCACTGATTCTTCTCAAATTTTGTTTGTATATATTTTCGCAAAATACAAGAGACTTTACCAAACACGGTCAGGATCGGTCAATTTTTGGGCCTAGTCCCCATATAGATATAACATCCGATATGAACTTTTTCATATCTACAGCCAAAAAAATTAATAAAAATTCCGCTCAAATTTGGTTTATGCTTATTTTCTATGTCCAGTTAGTTGGGTCTATGAGATAGGGTCTCTAAACGCATAGTATAGGGTATCGTATAGTCGGTCTAGACCGACTATAATTTTCTAACTTATTTCATTTTATTATGCTGAGTTCATTAGCCACTAAAAAATAGTACAGGTAGCGCTAGCGAATTTTCGTTTTTTCATATTTTTTTAAGTGCAAATTTTTTATTATGTTAACTTCATTTTTTGTCCTGGTATCAGGTCAAAAGTTTCTAGTTGCTGCAAAAAACATACATTGTAAATTTCTGATCTTAGAAAAATAATCCAGGTAGCGCAATTTTTTTTTTTTTTTTTTTTTTTTGAGTGAAAATTTCTTATTATATTGAATTCATTAACAGAATTTGAATACTGGAAATTTTGGGCCACTTAAAAATAATTCAGGAAGCGCAAGCGGATTTTTATTGTGCTGAATTCATTAACAAAATGTTGATGATTATTGCCTTCCAGAATTTGTAGTTTTTATTGCTGCCAATACACAAAAAATACGAAACATTAACAATCTTCTTAAAAACACTTCATATTGTAATTTATAAAAAAAATAAAAATTTCTGTTTTCAAGCACCAAAAAAAAATTGTGAAAAATAATATAAAAATCTGCAAAAATTAGATGATATTTGGTATTGTATAGCCTCTAAAATCAGCGATATAACTTTAAAATCGATTAATTTTTCACTGAGTTATGGCAAAACACGTCCACCCATCTATCCAGTGTATGTCAAAACATTTTTACAACGTTATGGTTGTTGCGTACAGACTGGCAATTATATGCAGCCAAGTTCACTCTGACTAGTTCGAATATTGTATTAGTGAACCATTTTAGATTTTAGGTAATACCCAAGTAAACATATTTATAATTTATTAGTTCTATTCTATCAAATTAAAAAAAAAAAAATTCCAAAATATAGTATATTTTAAAAAGTGAGACTGTAGAAAAAGTGAATGACCAAAAAACACTATGAGAACACTATTTTTATTTTTCTTTATAGAAAATAAAAATACCTATCAAATTAAAAGAATTATTGTCGGTTACCTAGTTTGCCTACAAATGATTTGAAAGAGGATATTTTTCAAAAAATTTTGCGACTTTTTCTTAAAGCTAAAATTTCCAAATTTGCGGATCTCTAGCATCCATAATTTTTGTCCGATTTTAAAACCGTTTATTGATTATTAATCTGTGTGAAATCCTCTATCATATATATTCATTGATTTCATTGAATGCTTCTATAAAGATTTTGATTTTTGCCAAGCTATTTGGGAAAAGGCGGTACTGTGCATCTTGTCATGGAATTTATAAGACTGTTGACATGTTCTGGTGGAATTTTAGGCCATTCTTGCTGAACAGCATCTTTTATGTTTTTTATTGCGGCAAATTGACGTCAATTGGCAAAAACTTTGGCGGAGAAAAGTGCACATATTCTCCACAGGGTTGAGATCCGGACTTATGGCTGGCCATTCCAGAATTTTTATTCCACGTGAGTTCAAGAAGTCTTTTGTCTTCAGAGATCTATATACGGCAGCATTATCTTACTAAAAATAAACTCGTGGCCATCAATTTCTTCTCCATAGTGGGCTAAGATATTATCCAATAAATTGATATAATATTCCGAATCCATTTTAGTCAACACAAAACATATTGGAGTGGTTCCTCTATAAGAAATACAGGCCCATACCATGAGTGCACCACCAGCAAAATTTCAACGATGTCTGTTTGCCTTTTCGGAATATTTATTGCGTCAATATTTGTGGATCCCTTCAGGTCCGTCCAAATTAAATTTTTTCTCATCTGAAAACACGACAGTTTTCCATTCATGGTCTCAAAGTCTATACTTTCCTTTAAACGCAATCTAGACAATTTATGCTTGGGCCTAAGCAATGGCATGCCAAGTTTTTTTTCTCATATCTAAGGTCCAAATCGTTTCTCATTATTTGCTGTAGTCTACGCACACCAACTTCCAAATTTATAATATAATTATAGTATAATATTTCGTTAACTCATATATTCTTTAGTGACAATAATTTTAATCTGCAGTTTTTTTTTTTTTTTTTTGTCTGTAAAATGTAAATTAGTAGACTCAACTAAATAAATTTTCTTTTTATTTTTATTGTTAAGAAATTTAGATTGTCGACGATCATTTGTTACAACGTTTTTCAAATACTACTCTAAAGTTAAAATTGAGGTGAACGTGGAAACAATTGCTTCAGAGCCAATACCTTAACTACTACACCAATATGTCTCACTATCTTGGCAAAAAAGACATAAATAAATTTTAATTATAATTTTACAATGTCTTAAATTTTTTTTTTTTTTCTCCACTAAACTTCTTCCGGTTACGTACTTAAGTGGCTCAATTATATAAAAATCCAAATTTAAATGGCTTTCGGTTTTAGTATTTTATTACACAACCATCATGTATGTGTTTGTTTAACACAAATATTTTTATAAAATGTTGTTCAATTTGTTTTAAAGTAACTATTACTTGAATTTATGTTTCACAGATAAAACATTTAACAATTATAAGAAGAAAAAAAATTAAGAAAAAATATCAACGTTTTGTGTCTACCATTACAACTAAAAAATAACAACAACAACAATGAATGAAAATGTTATGGTATCAAAATTGTTGCAAAGTTACTTTTCCAAGTTGTTTTTCTCTTATTTTTTTTATGAACATTTCCGTTGAAACATTTTTGTGTTTGGCGACCATTTCCAATTACAATTTCAAGATTATTAAATTGGCCAAAAAGCTGCATTAACAACATTAAAAACTACTGAATTTTATATCGAGCTACATCTGATATTCCGAATAATAACTTATACCGGTCCACTTAAGTTTGTATTAGATGACAATAAGAAGTTTGCAACCATAAATTTCAGTTTTAACATCTCTTTTGGAAATGGTGTGCCAGTAAGAACAATGTCAGACCATGTATTACTCACAGAACTGCACAGTGGACAGATTATAGCTATCTGGAAATAATACAGCCAGTTGTTAGTAGCTAACGGATTACAATGCAATTTCCCACACAGTCAGTATATAAGATATTAAGAGCCAAAATTTCAAACATTTTTAATAAAAAAATTTTTGATGTGTAAACATCTATACGCGCAGGGGGGTAAATTTCTATTCCACAATACAATAACAAAAACAGCGTAACATGTGAGCGTAAGAAAAAATCAGCGTAGCAGGTGAGCGTAAGAAAAAATCGGTGTGAGTTTTGATTGTATTGGTGAAAAAACTATGATATGTAATAACCTGTTTGAAAATGAAAAATGAAAAATAAAACATGAAAAATTAAAAATGAAAAATGAAAAATTAAAAATGAAAAATGAAAAATTAAAAATAAAAAATAAAAAATGAGAAAAAAAATTAAAAATAAAAAATAAAAAATTAAAAACGCAAAATGAAAAATACAAAATGAAAAATGAAAAATAAAAAATGAAAAATAAAAAATTAAATATAAGAAATGAAAAATAAAAAATGAAAAATGAAAAATAAAAAATGAAAAATAAAAAATGAAAAATTAAAATTAAAAATTAAAAATGCAAAAAAAAAATTAAAAATAAAAAATTAAAAATGAAAAATAAAAAATTAAAAGTGGAAAATAAAAAATTAAAAATAAAAATATAAAATGAAAGAATGAAAAAATAAATAATGAAAAATAAAAAATTAAAAATTGAAAATGAAAAATAAAAAATGAAAATTGAAAAATAAAAAATGAAAAATGAAAAATGAAAAATAAAAAATTAAAAATGAAAAATAAAAAACTAAAAATGAAAAATAAAAAACGAAAAATACAAAATGAAAAATGAAAAATAAAAAATGAAAAAAATAAGAAATGAAAAATAAAAATGAAAAATAAAAAATTAAAAATTAAAAATAAAAAATTAAAAATTAAAAATAAAAAATGAAAACTAAAAACTAAAAAAATAAAAAATGAAAAAATGACAAATGAAAAATAAACAAGTAAGAGTGTTAAATTCGGCTGAGTCGAATCTTTAATACCCTCCACCTCGGTTTGAACATTGATAATAAATGTAAAGAAAATATTGGAAAAAGTAAACAATTTGTTAAACTTAATACCAAATTATTTAAGAAAATTCTTTGGGTTGGTTTTCGTCTTTTCTATTATTTCGGATTTATTTCGGTGTTTGCTTTTTGGTCATCGTGGTTTCTGATCGCCATGCATTTAGGTAATATACCTATATGCATGCGTTTCCGGTTATATGACATAACTTCTCGTTTAATTTAGTTTTTGCTAATTAAATAGCTCGCCCTAACCTCCATTGCAAAGGTAATGGTTGTGTAGAGTGGCTATATGCATTAAATCGTGCTAATTGGAGATGGCTGTATAGTTTCTTTTAACTGGCCAAATATTTCATCATTGTGGCCATATAGGTCGGATGGAGTAACAAAATAATAACCAAAAAGAAAAAAAGCTCTCTCAACTTATTTTTAAAATATTGCCATATTTTGAAAACATAGAGAATAAATTTATAATAATAAATAATCAAATTAGGGATGCCAAACGCAAAAAACCAAATGTCCCAAACATTTTAAATAAAATAATTTGTTATCTTTATTTTCTGAAAAACTTCAAATTTTCATCCAAAAAAAATTGTGAAAATTTATATATAAAAAATAACATTCTCATCAAATTACGTTTACTTATGTAACAATTTTTATGTTAGCAATTCTTAAATATCATTTGAGGTTTTCTTAAATTTATTGAATTTAAATTAATATTTTCTGTAGTGCGATTCTGTAAATTTCAAATTCAACGATCTGACAATCGCAAAATATATCGACAGCTATTGTTGTTTGCACTAAGGATTAAGTGATTCACTATGTAGATACATCTTAACGACAGTCGACAAATCTGTTTTTCTATTTATTTAAATTGTAAACTAGTGGCAACTCTGTCAAAATAAGCGAATAACACAAAGAATAGAAAAAAACAAATTACTTCGTGTTTGACAGGATGATTTTATGTTTATGTTTAATATCTTTATTTTTTTTACTAATATTTCTGTGTATTTATTTGAAAATGAAATAATGAATTGAATATGCTATTTAATTTTTTTATTTATATAAAAAAGTTTTTTTAATTAAAGCAAAATATTTTCACTATTTTATGATTTTTATTTATGTATGATGACATTTCAACCTAAAAATTTAAGTTTTTATCGATTGAATAAATAACACAAAAATGGTTGTCGTTTAGATAACAACAACAGCTGACTTTAACAATAGCGAATATCGTTTAAAAATTTTACGGATAATTTTGCAATTTTCTTTTTTTATGATTCGACTATGGTTAAAAGAAGTTACTGAATCGCGGTACTGAAAAGTTATTAATATATCCTGAATGGCAATATTTTGTTTTTAATGTAAACATTTTTAAATGTAAACATATTTGGTGTTTTTTTTTGCAATTTCAATTTGGGTTTAACGAATAAAATTTATATGTTAAAGATGCAATTGATGTCTTCTAAATTTAAAATTATTATTTCCGACGTTTTGATATGATTTTCTGAAATTCAATTAATATTTTCTAATTTAGAATTGGAAATTTTAATTCCAGTTTTTAGAAGTGATATTTTCTTAAATTTGAATGGAAATTTTAAAAAGTGCAATTTTATATTTATGTGAATAATAATGTTTTAGTAATTATAAACAATTTTTAAAAATTAGATGTAATCGCAATCAGATATTTTGTAGGTAAAGAAGAATAATATTTGTATATAACTATATAGAACTGTTTTGAAAGCAAAAAACTCATTGGTGAGCTCGGTAACTCTATTTTGTAAAGACAACAAAAAGTTAATATGCCAAACTTATGTTCATATTTGTAGAAGAATAGTGAAAAAAACGTATGAAATAAAAGACCAGCCCGTGTATACTCTTCACATTGTTCTGTATGATATCTAGTTGAAAATATTGACATTCATGTTAAAATAGAAATAACTATTGCAAAGCTAATTAGAACAAAAATTGTGGCGCCATCTACTGCGGCATAGTCACGCTGAGCAAAATGAAGTGACATTCTGTTAATGCAAAAGAAATGTATTTTCCCCACAACAAAATATTGCAGAATTTTATGTAAATAAAATAATATACCGATTTATTTCTAACATGCAGTTATTATGGATATACATATATAGAATATATGTATATTATTTGTATTATTTAATATTATTTATTATTTAATGCAACATCAAACGTATTTTTTGTGTTTTTCTCTTTAAATAAATTAATACATACAAATTTTTTTGCTAAATTTACATTGTTTTCTTTTTATTAACAACTAGGTATTTAAGCATTATTTGCTTTAGATGCTGATGAATTTTTACTCCCTTTATACTAACTCGTAGTGTCTGCTTGTTGAAAAAATTTTGGATCGATTTTCACCCCTTTCCCGTAACCCAATCGATCTGAAACTTTGCAGGCAGGCTCGTGGCAATGACAGAAATGATTTAGTAAATTTTTTTAGTGATGCCAAAACAAGGAAACTTTTAAATTTTTCTACCAGAGTTGATAAAAAAATGTACAAAGGGTTAGTTTTTATTATATTATTACCACAACGACCACAAAAACAACAAGTACAGCTATGACAACAATGCAACATTTAGAATAACAACAAGAACCATATAGAAATATCATGTTTTTATTTTTTTTTTATTTTTTCAGAGATTTCCCTGGACGTGCTCCACCGATTTTAATGATTTTTGAAACAGAAATCTTTCCATGAACTTGGTGAATCATTCTCACTAAAAATGATCATCCTAGCTGTCCTATTAAGGGCGTGATCGTGACAAGAACAACTTAGAAAATTATATTTTTTCAAGACTTTTTTTAGTTCTTCATTCAAATCTCGGGCCCTAATCGACCGATTTGGACGATTTTAAATAGCAAACTGCTCAGGATGTTAGTGAATCATTTTTTATGTCAACAAGTACCCTAGCTGCCCGATTGATTTCGTGATTTCCACAGACGGACAGACGGACAGACGGACATCGCTATATCAACTCCGGTAGTTATAAGGATCACAAATATATATATTTTATGGGGTCCAAAAATTTTTTTCTAATTATTACAAACGGAATGACAAACTTATATATACCCTCTGCACACTGGAGTGGAGGGTATAAAAATTGAAAATGAAAGACGAAAAATTAAAAATTAAAAATATTAAATAAAAAATAAAAAACAAAAAATTAAAAATTAACCGGTTGAAATAATAACTAAAATAATTATATTATTATTAGCAGAGCTCCTGCAGTTGATTGCTATATGTCATACATAGATAATGCTTTCTGTTTAATTTTAAAAAAGTGCCATAGAAAAAACTTTAATTACTAGATGTTTAGACATCTCCCCTGTGTTCGGACTCACATGATTTTTTAATTTTCTTAAATGTAGGCAAATACGTTATTAAAGATAGAGAAAAGCTATTCGTTGGAATTTCCTGATGTAACTCTCGAGAGTGTTAAAGTCGTCAATAAGTTTTGATAGTTTCAGTTTGCAATACAAAATCGCCAAACATTTTTTACAAAATATACGGAATTAGGCCCACTTTACGTGCACTTAAAATAAACATATAAACATAAACACTGTAATTAATTAAGCTCAAGTTTGAAAAGCATCGAGTAAAGTCAACTGAATGACTTTAGTTTCAGCAATTTCAAATTACGCAGAATGTTGTTTTCGTTTTTTGTTTTTGTGCAAACACAAGCCAAAACCAATTGTTGTTACTGCTGTTACCAAAGTTATCATGCACATTTGAACATAATTCATATGCATTTGGAAGGAATATTGCTTTGATGTTTTAACTTGCATAAACAAATGTAAGACAACAGCTACAATAATAGTTCCCAGAATAATTTCACTGTGTTCTTAGTTGGTTATTTTTGTTTTAATTACGAAGGAGGTATGCCAAAAACTAGATACACATAACATTACGAATAAGAACTGGACTCAAATTTGGAGTAAAGGAAATTAAACAAAATTGAAATGTAACAAAATAGTTATCCATGCGATAAATGAGTTTGGCAGATGGAATCGGGCTTCTGTAGTAGAACGGAAGGTATATACAGTGATATACATAGAATATATATAGCGATATGATCCAAGTCTCTAACCAAGGAGGCTTCCCCTTAATTATTCGCAAAAAAATTTTCTTCCTTTTAAATGTGTTTCTTAAATTTGTTTAACAAAAAATGAATTAAATAAACCGCAACTAACTATTCGGCGGCAGACAAGTTATTTAAGTTAATAATATTATATTTGTACTTATACTCCATACGATTCTGTGGTACTGGCTAAACGAGTTTGAGGCAACGTTTATTATAACAATTTATATTTAACCTTCCAATTAGTTGGTCTTAAAATAGAGAAAGTCCTTCAACAAATTGTATGGTATTTTGCTTGATGGGGTGTGTTTTTGGATGATTTTGATTGTTAATTCTAGATTATATAAAGTAATAAAAAGGCACAAGAAATGTTTTGTTTTTACAATTTCGGTTTTACTTAAAATACATTATTTTATTAAATACATTTTATTAAAATACATTAGAAAGTTATATAAATCACTGTTGTAATGTTTGTTGCTGATCTTCCAGTTCGAGTGTACAGTAGGGTGGTCCTTAAAAAAAAAGTGTTCAAATTCTAGGTCGCACCCCCTAGAAATACGCGAATAGCAAAAAAGTGGGAAATACAAAGTTTCGCGAAAATCAAAAAATATTTAGATTTGGCTCAACGCGATTGAAAATTTCAAGTGTGTTTATATGGGGAAAATATGACTTTTTTTCAGATTTTACGAAAATTTCGTTCTATGGTTTAACTCTTCCGACAATTTGTTATATAACTCGTGATCAATATTAAATTATCTTTCCAGAAAGCTATAAACAATTAAAATCGAATAAAAACTCGCCTATAAATAGCAAATGTCCCAGACCACTTTTGTGCCAAAAAAAAACTAGGTCATGAAATTTGATGGAATTTTATTCATCTTTGAGAAATTGACCAAACCCAACATTTTTTTGGTATCTATACCTGTAGGTACTCAGATATGAAGTATTATTTTATTAGCACCTTCCTAACCTATTAAGCATTGAGACCCAAAATTGAAAATTTTTTTGATAAAATTTTGAAAACTCCTTTTTCAAGTTTTGAAAAATTTTCTTAAACGAAATTTTAAAAAATTGACTTAGCTGTTTAAGGTCTTGTTAGGTGCATATTAGAGAATGACTGTGTGAATTTTTGGGTAAATCCCTATGCCAGAATTTTTTTGACAAGGATATAATTTATGCGGATTTCGAGAAAAATGGGATTTTTTGTAAAATATTTTGTAAATGTACTCTTTCTATATACTTTGTACCAAAAATTCATCACTTTTCTACTTTTGAAATGTTATATTTTATCTTAATAGCCTAGGGTTTCGAAAAAAAAATATTATGACCCTATTAACCCTTTTGGAATTGAGGTCACATATGACTCCAGCTAATAATAAACAATTTATTAAAAAAATTCAAATATTTTGTAAGTGCTATTGAATTTTTAGATGCGACGCCTAAAATGTAATACCTAAATGTTTAGAACTTCCGTTCTTAAAATTTGAGATAAATCCGAGAATATGAACCCATTATTTTTAAATAAAAATTATCGAAAACGAGTTTTTCTATTAAACTCGATGAAACCACCATGTAGAATTTAAGAAAAATAATTCGTTTAATTTTTATTTATTTAACCCTTCAGTGCTTCTGTGATCAAAATAATCCATTGGGATATATCTTTGGTGCAATTATCTGCGTATTGGTCGCGAATATAAATTAAAACAACTTTTAACCAATTCTGTTATAAAATTATTTTATGTAAAAAAACTATCTATATTTTTCTGAATAAAATAGGAAGATCCACAAATGACCCAAAGATCTATCCCAATGGATTATTTTGATCCCAGGAGCACTGAAGGGTTAAATAAATAAAAATGAACCGACTTATTTTCCTTCAATTTTAATTGGTTTTATCGAGTTTAATAGAAAAACTCGTTTTCGGTAATTTTTATTTAAAAATAATGGGTTCGTGTTCTCGGATTTATCTCAAATTTTAGGATCGGATGTTCTCCACATTTGGTTATTATATGTTAAGCATCGCATCTAAAAATTCGATAGCACTTACAAAATATTTGAGTTTTTTGAATAAATTGTCTTTTATTAGCTTGGGATCATATGTGACCCCAATTACAAAAGGGTTAATGGGGTCTTAATATTTCTTTCCGAAACCCTCCATTAAGATAAAATATAACATTTAAAAGTAGAAAAGTGATGAATTTTTGATACAAAGTATTTAGAAATAATACATTTACAAAATATTTTACAAAAATCCAATTTTTCTCGAAATCCGCAAAAATAAAATCCTTGTCAAAAAAATTTTGAAATAGGGATTTACATCAAAATTCACACAGTTCATCTCTAGCATGTACGTAACAAGATCTTGAAGAGCTAGATAAAACTTTTTTAAATTTTGTTTAACAAAATTTTTCAAAACTTGAAAGAGGAGTTTTCAAAATTTTATCAAAAAAATTTTCAATGCTTAATTGGTTATGAAGGTGGTAATAAAACAATACTTCATATCTGAGTACTTACAGATATAGAGACCAAAAAAATATTGGCTTTAGTCAATTTCTCAAAGTTGAAAAAAAATGCCATCAAATTTCATGACCAAGTTTTTTGGCACAAAAGTGGTCTGGGGCATTTACTATTTCTTGGCGACTTTTTATTCGATTTTGAAGTTGTATACCTTTTTGGAGAGATAATTTAATACTGATCTCGAATTATATAACACCTTGTTGGAAAAATTAAACTATAGAACGAAATTTTTGTAAAATCTGAAAAAAAGTCATATTTTCCCCATAAAAACACACCTGAAATTTTCAATCGCGTTGAGCCACCTCTAAATATTTTTTAATTGGCCCAGAACCTTGTATTGCTTAGTTTTTTTTTGCTATTCGCATATTTCTAGGGGGTGCGACCGACAGTTTTTCTCCATATAATGAAGGGCCACCCTGGTGTACAGTTATTGCAACGATGCAGCAGTGTTGAGCGTTATGCTCTAGTTTTAGCTAGCGTCCGTACTCCACACGACATAACTGGCATGATGGCCGATTTGAGCGGGGCGCAAAAGGAGGTGCAACTCCTGCTACCGATCCTTTTACTACCTACAAGGACAAAATATATTTAGTTTTCCGCTCTTGTATGTTTGAAAATTATATTATTTTACCTTTGAATTGAATGTTTCCATAGTGCTTCGAATCCTGGGATAGCTCATTATACGTCCATTGGTGGCTCGCTCTTCAATACAAGGCAGCGCAAATTATGTCGCGAGCAATTGCAAAAATGAAAGTCGCTAACTGGTTTCTTTTTACTGTAACAATTGTAAAAACCGGATTTATTAGCATTGTAATCCTGAATAACCATGCGCTTCCTTTTTATACCCTATACCACTATGTGGTTTGGGTATAATGACTTTGTGCTGCTGTTTGTAACAACCAAAAATATTTCACCTACACCCATCTTTAATTATACCGATCGAATCAGAATCACTTTCTGATTCGATTTAACGATGTCCGTCCGTCCGTCCGTCCGTCCGTCCGTCTGTGTGTCCATGTAAAGCTTGTAATCAAACTGCAGGTCGCAAATATGAATATATTTTGATGAAATTTGGTATATAAGCTTCTATCGGCCATGGGATGAACGCTATTGAAATTGGTGAGAATCGGTCCATGTTCAGACCTAGCCCCCATACAAATTACCCATATGAAATCGACATAAATTGCCATAAGATCCAAATTGTCATATAGATCTTACTCAAATTGGGGTTTGTATGCGTTCATTACGTCCATTAATGAGTAGTCCAAAAATGATCCCTTTGGTCCCATATAGAGCTGCTTCCCGATCTTCACTTAAATCTATTAAAAAACAAAAATATTGCACTGATTCTTCTCAGATTTTGTTTGTATATATTTTTGCAAAATACAAGAGACCTTACCAAACATGGTCAGGATCGGTCCATTTTTGGGCCTAGTCCCCATATAGATATAGCATCCGATATGAACTTTTTCATATCTTTAGCCAAAAAAATTAATAAAAATCAGACTCAAATTTGGTTTTTGCTTATTTTCTATGTCCAGTTAGTTGGGCCTAAGTGATAGGGCATGGTATAGGGTATCGTATAGTCGGTCTAGACCGACTATAATTTTCTTACTTGTTTTCATTTACGGCTTTGTTCCTCTTCGGAGCACTTAGAAGCCAAACAATGCGTTGCAAACTGGGCGCGCTTTTGAAGAACTCACGTAACACAAATGTTTTATTTGAGCGTACTGTTCCAGCAGTTTTCTTCCTCATCAATGTACGCGCCACATCCAATAAGGGGAAGAAATTATCAGCTTAAATTGTGCGCTCTGTATTCACATATCATTTCACAAATTTGAATGCCCTTCAGTTACCACACGCTCTTGACCAAACAATTTCCCGGAGTAAATAGTTTCATTGAAAGCATAAAATGATTTCGAATCACAAAGCTAACATACCTTTCTTCGGTAATTGGCTGGCTGGGGCGGTATGTAAACCATGTGCGGCCTCTTTACGAGAATAATTTCTCGCCCAGGTCAGTAAATTCTGTGGGATGTAAGCTGTCGCAAAATTGGCCTGCAACAATTGCCAAAAATGTTATAAAGGAGCAGTTTTATTGTTGATTAGCAGGTTCCGTCACGTATTTTCCTTATCAAAGCGAACAAATTTTTTGTAAATTGGATAATGGGTTTGGGCCCCACATTTCCTTAGCAGGCTCATTATTCGAGTTGGAGAGACAAGCATACAAAACGATGGTCAAAAATATATCGAAAAAACGCGAATTCAACAAAACTTAACGATTTTTTCTATTTATATTACAAGGTCTGTAGGGACCTTATAACTAATCCATGTACTAACCGCCATTCAACCACAATATAATGTAAACTATTGCTTGTATCGCTCCAAGGCCAGCTTTAGTCGATTCAGCACACATTAATCTTGGAAAATATGTACGGCTGGGTATTCAACCCATGCAACATTAAGGAGATGTGAAAGTTTGAAAATCAGAAAGGACCTTGTCATAAACAGAAGATTTAACCCCAAGAAAGCCACTTTTTTATTTCACGATGCAGCATTGTTTTTTGTAGTATTCTGCTCTGAGATCAATTTAAATAATCCCATAGCTCAGATTAATATAGATACTTTTGTATTCAAATGAAGAGGTGACTTTTGTTATAAAAAGAAAAGCCTTTTTTTCGAAATTGTCACATTCAAATTAATCCTCCTCCTATATAACATATTTACGTCAATCTTCTTTAAAATTATCTAAGTAGTTGTTTAGGTCGATTTTTGGAAGGACTTTCAAGTCACGCAGGGATTTGGATCCTCAGACAATTCAAAAAGGCATCTCCTGAGTCTTTTTCTAAATTTATTGAATAGCCAGAAGTCAAGGGATGCTAATAAATGTGAATACAGGGTGGTCTCTCTAGTGTTTACATTAGTAATGATTATTTTGAGTATAATATATGCAGTTTCCATATAATTCGATTTACGCTTGAACATCGTTGGAAACATTAAAATTTATTTCCAAAGTGGTGAATCTTCTACTGAAGGGGTGCAAGAAAACTACGTTTAGAATTTCGTAAAAAGAAGGGTTTTTCAGGTAATATGTGGATAATTTTTCAAAGGTGGATGGTTTTTTAATAAAACAAAACATTCTCGTGCTCTTAAATTACTTGATTTTGAATCGTTTTAATTTGTCATGAATATTTAAAATTTACAACTCTACTTCTAACAGTTCCTGAAATATGGCATCGCGGAAAATACAAATTACAAAAATTAAGAAAGATAATTATAGAGAAAATTTAGAGAAAGGGTCCAACTAAGTGGATATAGAAAATAAGCATAAACTAAATTTTAGTGGCATTGTTATTAATTTGTTACCTGGTGATATGCAAAAATTCAAATTGATTGCTATTTTTAAAAAAGGACTTGTTCGAAAAATGGATCGATTGGAACAAAAATTTGCGGAATATGTTTTTTAATAGTTTTAAGCAAAGACTTTTAGAGCACAAATTAATGGCTGTAATAGACATACACCAGTCAAGTATGCGATAATTTGGATCCTAGAGAAATCTTAGTCAATCTCGTAGGCGTCTGAATAAGTACCGACATTAACCTTTTTCAATATCAAATTTCCTATGGCCTATTAATATATATATAATATTTATAGGCTAGACGATTTTTTGTGACTGATGTCTTGTTCTACCATTTTATCCCGATTTTGACCAAATGTATATTATTTGAAAGGTATTTCTTTTTAGCCGATTTGCAGATTTACAGATTTTTAAATTTTTTCCTTTATTTTGAGTAAATTGCATTTAAAGTTGCTATCAACACATACTTAAAATTATACAATGCTATGTGTGTGTTTATTAAATTTGTTAATGTGTCTGTAATAAAAAAGAGTTTGTTTTTTGAGTTGATTTGTGAATTGGCTATAATTGATTAGCATACTTTTAGGGTCTTTATTTAAAAAAATAAAATTTCCTAGAGTTTGCGCCCGAATTTCGAGGGCTGGAATCTGCTGGTTTATATTTAAGAAAATATGATAAAGAGGTAATGTATGTTTGTTTGTAGTACGTAATCTCCGTAACAACTTATCTGATCTTCCTGAAATTTTTGCAGAGTCTTACCGCGGATATGGAAAGTGGGCGTAGTATATCAAATACAAAGTAAATTTTTTATATCATATAAATTGAGTACTATGACAGGGAGAGCTTTGTATATTTGTGTGAGGTTACCTATTTTTAATGTTTGTAGGCATGCCATAAATGGGCTGGATCGGATAAGTAAGGTGGCAGCTTCCATACAAAGTAATTACTATATATCATATATCTCGATTACTATGACAAAGACAGCTTTTCCAAATTGTCTTACGTCATCTATGGTTAACGTGAGTAGTCAGACAATAAATGGGTGGGGTCGGACAAAGGGGCGTGGCACTCCCATATAAAATAATTAATAAATGTTATATACTTGGAGTACTGTAATATTGAGAGCCTTGGGAACTTTGCGGGAGCTCTTTCATTACGTTGCTTGGTGGGGGGGGGGGGGGGGGTGAGGAAGGATGTAGAGAAGCATACCGGGTTACATCTAGTACTGACCTCTATGTGGTTAAGGTATAATGACATTGTGCTGATGTTTGTAACTACCAAAAATATTTGACCTAGACCCATCTTTTATAATTCCGATCGCCTCAGCATCACTTTCTGATTCGACTTGGTGGCGTCCATCCATCCGTCTGTCCATCAGTCTGTCTGCATATATATTTTGATGAAATTTGGCATATAAGCTTCTATTGTCCATAGGAGGAACGCTATTGGATTTGGTGAGAATCGAAGCATATTCATACAAATGACCCCTATGAGATCGAATTAAATTGCCATGATATCTAAAATTATCTATAGATCTCGATCAAATTGTGTTTGTATATGCTAATTACATCCGTTCATCAGTACTCCAAAAATAAACCCTATAGGACAATTCTTAGGCAAAGCCCCCATATGAAGATGATTCTCGATCTTTACTTAAATCTATCAGCTAACCAAAATATTGCACAGATTTTTCTCAAATTTGGTTTGTATGTGTTTTTGCAAAGTAAATGTGTCTTTACCTAATATTGTCAAAATTGGTCCATTTTTCAACCTAGTCCCCATATAAATTTTCGTATAGCATCCGATATGAACTTTTTCAATTTCAAATGCAAAAAAATTAATAACAATGCCATCTAGATTTGGCTTATGCCTATTCTCTATATCTAACTAGTTGGACCTTAGACATAGGATTTCTAAACGCATGGTATATGGAACTGTATAGTTGTTCTAGACCCACTATAATTTTCTTATTTGTGTGTTCTTTAATTCGGCGCAAAAATTATGAAGTTTTTCGGCGTTATTACTCTAGAGCAAGCAACATACATATAGGTGCTCATGAGGTAAAAATGGATTGCAAATAAGAAACGGTATTTTTTTATTTTAGAGATTTTTGATTTTGCCGATTTTTGTTTTTCGCGATTTTCGGTTTCGTCGATTTTTGGTTTTGGCGATTATTGAATTTGGCGATTCGTCCCATATTTTCTGCGTTTGTAATTGTTGTGTTTGTCAGAAGTGTCAAGACTTTCGCTCCGTTTTACTTCATGTAGCTTATATAGGCGGTGTCACGCCATCTAGTTCTATCTCGACCATTTTTTATCTGACTATTCTGTGGTTTTCTAGAATAACCGCTTATGTCATAAAATCAAAATGTTCAGGGGAGCCAAAAAACGTTACACTTGAAATTATGGGCTCGATGTAAAGTTTTGAGAGTTTTTTTAACAGTCCTGTAGATATGGGCAATAAATAATTTATATAAAATTTTGAGTCAAAAATCTTCAGAAGAATAGATCCTAGAGAAGGACGAAAAAAAAACAATATGTAAATAACACTTAAAGTGTGTGCAGATAAAACAACTTATGTGGACAAACGTCGTTTTCCTTGAAAAAGAAAACTACCAATGCATCCACCCATGTAGACATAAGTTGTTGTTGCTTGCAAAATGGATTTTTTTGTTCGTCAACAAAAAGTTAACGGGACTTAGGATGAGAATATAACAACGTATCAAGAATAATAGTGACAAAAAATAACAGAAATAAACACACAAATTTTTATAAGTGGTTATAAACTGAAAAATAATCCAAAATTATTTTGCATTTTTTTTTCATTGATAACAACGTATATCGCTATGTGTCGTTTTCTGAGAAAATAATTTGTCAGCGATCAAAGGTAGGTTGACATACGTCGATAGTGCTGCAAATTAATTTAATAAACATTTAAGTTACGTCGTTATTTAAAGAAAAAACTCAAAAATATTTTTTTAAACAAAATTTAACATATGTAAAGAGCGTTAAAAATTAATATATTTGGTATCGTTAACTCAAAACTGACAAAAATTGACATACGCGGTTATTCCAGAAAACCACAATATTCACATTAGTATCTGATGGACTCGTGCAAATTACCAAGGCTTTCCCTTTTATAGTACTTCAGTTTTATATTATATATAGAATTACATATATAGAATTTTAGATGTATGACATATAGTATTTACACTGTATGGTATGTGCCTCGCTTATGGACTTTTTTTGTCGGACTATTCACATTAGTAATAGACGACCTCAGACAAATTTCCTAAGCTGTCTCTGAAATAGTGCTTGAAATATATGATATTGAATAAAAACTTTTTATGGGAGCTGCCACGCCCACCTATACGATTCCGCCCATTTTGGTTTAGCCTCCTATAAACTACAAACAAAAAAACATGCATGCTTTCGTTTTTATTATATTTGAGACCTGAAGTTTGATGCCAAGGTTCACACAGACATACAGACATATAGCCAAAATGGACAGACCGACGGGCGGACGAATGGTCATTGCTAAATCGACTCACAAACCAAGTAAATCTCACTCATAAAATTTATCGGCAAAAATTAGGATATTTAAAAAAAAATATATATATATATCACTTTTTGAAAAATACGTTCACGAACTAAAGGTTATACGATAATGACTTTTGAAAAAAAAAAAAACAATTAAGATTCAAGTAAATAAGCATAACCCCAATCTGAATGGAATCTTTATTAATGTTTTGACTGCAGATTTGGAAAACTTCATATCTTATTCAATATTTATATAGGGACTAGGTGAAAAAATGGGCCGATCCTGACCATATTGGTAAAGTCACTTTTTTTTCAAAATCAAATGAAATTTTAGAAAAATCTTTGTAATATATTTGTTTTTCATAGTTTTAAGTGAAGCAGTTTTATATGGACTTTATTAGTGGATGTAATAAACATACACAAACCCAATTTGAACGAGATCTACGTGATAAGTTTTGGTCATTTTTAAGGGGATTGGGTCTGAACATTCATAAATTTTCACAAATTTCAACAGCGTTCGTCTTATGGCCGATAGAAGTCCATGTAACACATTTCACTAAAATATATTAATTTTTGCAACCTGTACTTGAATTACAAGGTTTAAAAGGACACAAAGACGGGTAGATGGACGAACATTGCTAAATCATCTCTGAAAGAGATTCTCAGAAGAGAGTTCGGTGAGGTTTAATATTTGTTCAAATAATTAATGAGTGCAGAGAGGGAATGTCCGACCCTTTCCTTGCTTATAAATAAAAAAATCCATATCTAACAATTTGTATAATCCAAAGCTAATATGAACCAGCCTTTATTTCAGGTTAAGACTTTTATATTTACCATGCAGTTCATGTGAATTACGAATTCAGATTTATTTCTGATAGATGAAAATTACAAACTTAACCATTTACTCGGTCTTACTACCAGTCCGTAATATGGTGGAAGCGAAATATCAATACTCTTAGCAGTAAAGTTGTGTGGAGCTTGTTAATCCAAACGAATAAATACCTGTTAGTTTTTCAGTCATTCTCTTTGTTAAAGTTTCGTTTGATGGTCTCACCCAGTGGCATGTTGAATTACAATTACAGAAATTTAATGAAAATATTTCAAACCAGTAAAAGTTTTTAAGCTTACAGCATTAAAGAGCTGTTGGGCTTTCACTTTTAATTAGCTACAAATGAAACTTTATTTGATTTGTATTAACTTGAAACATATGTAACATCATTAAATTTAAGCTCATATAATATATAATGATAAAAAGAATTTATAGCCTTATGTATGTATGTACGTATGTATGTTGATACTCGGAAATAAAGAAGTATAACCACTCAGAGATATTAGCCTTTATTATTAAATCAGCAAACTAATCCAGGATAATTTATTTAAAGTGTGTTTGCACTCTATGTGAATAAATGAACGAAACTAGGTGGCCATATACAAGGTAAATTAATATTAGCAAATAGCGCAATAGACAACATTTTAAAATTGTACTATTAGCTTCCATATTTTCGATAATAAGTGCATAAAACATTTTTAATTTTGTACTTACAATGATGGTTTCGTGGATGATCGAGATAAAATTAACCTAGCCTAAGTACTTTGGCGATTCCGTCTGTATAATATGGAATAACGAAAATATCACAAAAAAAACAAGAAAGAAATTTTAGTCGTCCTAGACCGACCATACGATACCATATACTATGGTTTAGAGACCCAACTAATTCGATATAGAAAATAGGCATAAACCAAATTTGAGTGGCATTATTATTTATTTTTTTTGGCTGCAGATATGAAAAAGTTCTTATCGGATGCTATTATATTTATTTATTTTGTTTTAGTGTATGGAATAAATCCTTACAGACATTCAAATCATAAAATATTATATAAAAAAATTTTACCATATCAAAAGACTAAATTTTAAATTTAACGGTTTAAATACAGAATAATGTTACGTTTTACGATATTAATGTTTAGAGAATAATCAACAAATTGATACAAATCATTAAAGTTAGTACATAATCTTCTTAACGGATCGGCGTTGACATAGTTGGTACAGAAAACTGGAATTGAGAGTGGATGAGAGTAACGTGTAGGTCGAGGAACATTAAATGAAATATTGCGTAACAAAAATTCTGACGCTCGTCTTCATTAATCAGATTTAGCAAATACGACACATTCGGAATTGTTCTACGGCTCTTTAGTGTTGACAATTTAAATAACGCTAATCTACTAGCATAAGATGGCAAATTTGTCACCGGTTTCCAGGAAGAACACCGCAAACAGAACAGAGGAAATTGTTTTTGAATGGATTCAATATGATCTATGTGGACATTGTATAAATGATCCCAAATACTTGAGCCATATTCAAGTATAGGTCTTACGAGTGATGAATATAACTGTTTAGTGTTATAAGGATAAGTAAATTCCTTCGCCCATCATTTAATAAAAGCCAGTACACCTCTAGCTTTATTGACCGTCATATTAATATGTGAAAAGAAACTCAGTTTTGCATCAAATAAAATCCCCAGATTCAGAAAGGTATGAACTGCTACCAAGGAGTAGTTTACATTTATGTACTTTCTTCTTGCAAATCGCATGTATTTACATTTTTTCATATTCAATTCAATTAAGTTTATATTGCAGCACGTAAAGGAGTTATCAAGGTCCATCTGTAGATATAAGTGATCACTCTTTTCATGGTCAGGAAAATTTTAACATCGTCATTATTATATTGCAAAATTTTATAGTGTTCGAAAGATCGTTTATAAAGAAGGAAAGAAGAATTGCTCTCAGATGGCTGCCTTGTGGAACTCCCGAAAGGACATTTATATTTTCAGATGTTTTATTTTAATATATTTAATATTCTGCTGTCTATCACATAAGTAAGACTTGATCCATTTTAAACTATTGGATGTAAATCCCAACAAATGTAATTTTTTTAAAAGGAGATTATGGTTAACTTTATCTAACGCCTTGTTAAAGTCGGTCTATATAACATCAGTTTGTTTACTAATTACAAAGCCTCGGTTGAATAAAGTAGTTAATTGTAAAAGATTAGTTATAGTTGAGCAACCCTTCCGAAAGTCATGCTGAAACGGTGATAATAAAGATGATACCTTATGGCTCAGGTAGTCTGAGATGAATTTCTCGAAAAGTTTGGAAATTTAACTAAGTTGGCAATTCCTCTATAGTTTTTTACATCAGATTTACAACCGTATTTGAATAACGAAATAATATATGAATTTCTCAAGCAATTAGAAAAGTAACCATATTTGATGGGGACTAGATCGAAAAATAGACTGATCCTGACCATATTTGTTAAAGTCACTTATGTTTAGAAAAAATATATACAAACCAAAATTGAAAAAAAATCTGTGCAATATTTTTGTTTTTATACCCTATACCACTATGTGGTTTGGGTATAATGACTTTGTGCTGCTGTTTGTAACAACCAAAAATATTCGTCCTAGACACATCTTTAATTATACCGATCGACTCAGAATCACTTTTTGAATCGAAATAGCAATGTCCGTCCATCCGTCCGTCCGTCTGTGTGTCCGTCTGTGTGTCCATGTAAAGCTTGTAATCAAACTACAGGTCGAAAGTATGTATATATTTTGATAAAATTTGGTATATAAGCTTCCAACGGCCATGGGATGAAAGCTGTTGAAATTGGTGAGAATCGGTCCATGTTCAGACCTAGCCCCCATACATATTACCTCTATGAAATCGACATAAATTGCCATAAGTTCCATATTATCATATAGATCTCAGTAAAATTGGGTTTGTATGTGTTTATTACATCCATTAATCAGTAGTTCAAAAATACTCCCAACAGGAAAATTCTTAGTCATAGGCCCCATATAGAGCTGCTTCCCGATATTCACTTAAATCTATCAAAAAACAAAACTATTGCACAAATTTGGTTTGTATATATTTTTTCACAGTATAAGTGACTTTACCAAATATGGTCAGGATCGGTCCATTTTTCGACCTAGTCCCCATTTAAATATATTAACCGATATGAACTTTTTCATATCTGCAGCGAAAAAAATTAATAAAAATGCCACTCAAATTTGGTTTATGCATATTTGCTATATCCAGTTAGTTGGACCGAAGAGATGGGGTCTCTTAACCATGGTATAGGGTATCGCATAGTCGGGCTAGACCGACTATAATTTTCTTACTTGTTTGATATATTTAAGTGAAGATCGGAAAGCAGCTCTATATGGGGCCTATGACTAAGAATTTTCATATTGCGATTTTTGACTACTGATTAATGAATTTAATAAACACATACAACCCCAATTTGGCTGAGATCTATATAATAATTTGGATCTTATGGCAATTTATGTAGATTTCATAGGGGTGTCATTTGTTAGGGGACTAGGTCTGAACATGGACCGAATTTCACCAATTTCAATAGCATTCATCAAATGGCCGATAAAAGCTTATACACAAAATTTAATCAAAATATATTCATATTTGCGACCTGCGGTGTAATTACAAAATTTACATGGACATACAGACGGACGGAAAGATGGACGGACGAACATTGTTAAATCGACTCAGAAAGTTATTCTGAGTCGATCGGTTTAATAAAAAATGGGTCTAGGTCAAATATTTTTGGTTGTTACAAACAGCAGCGCAAAGTCATTACACCCAAGCCATATGGTATAGGGTGTAGATATTGAAGTTAACTGATCCCATTATCTACTTTACAAACTGTTAATAAGTTACATTTTTCATTCTTCTGCAGATAATTTTTATGGAATATTAAAACCTATACGCAGATTGAAAGTTACTCTATAATAATGTTTAATTTATAACTAACTAGCATAGCCTAGCACTCGAAAGTCGAGTGCAAATTCAAGGAAATTTTATTTTTTCATTCAATTATTTTCTTTCCATGTTTGTTTAATATATACTAGCAGATTCCATCCCTCGAAATTCGAGCGCAAATTCTAGGAAATTTGATTTTTTTCATTAAATAAAGACCCTAAAAGTATGATAAGCAATTATAGCCAATTCACAAATCAACATGAAAAACAAACTCATTTTATTACAAACACATTAACAAATTTACTAAACACACACATAGCATTGTATAATTTTATGTATGTGTTAGTAGCAACTTTAAATGCAATTTAATCAAAATAAAGTAAAAATTTAAAAATCTGAAAATCTGCAAAACGGCTAAAAAGAAATACCTTTCAACTTATATACATTTGATCAAAATTGGGATAAAACGGTAGAACAAAACATCAGTCACAAGAAATCGCCTAGCCTATTAATATTATAGATTTATATCAGGGTGGCCCTATTCATTATATAGAGGGAAAGAAAGTGTTCAAACCCGTGGTCGCAACCCCTAAAAATATGCGAATAGTAAAAAAACTGAGAAGTTCGAAGTTTTGGGCCAATCAAAAAACATTTAGAGGTGGCTCAACGCGATTGAAAATTTCAAGTGTGTTTATATGGGGAAAATATGACTCTTTTTTCAGATTTTACGAAAATTTCGTTCTATATAGTTTAACTTTTCCGACAAATTGTTATATAATTCGGGATTGTCATTAAATTATCTTTTTAAAAAGCTACTAAACTTCGAAAGCGAATAAAACCTCACCAAGAAATAGCAAATGCCCCAGACCACTTTTGTGCCAAAAAGAAACTAGGTCATGAAATTTGATGGCATTATTTTCAACTTTGAGAAATTGATTAAAGACATAATTTTTTTTGATCCCCATACTTATTAGTACTCAGATATGAAGTTTTGTTTTATTACCACGTTGTTAACCTATTGCGCATTGAGACCGAAAATGGAAATTTTTTTGATAAAATTTTGAAAACTCCTTTTTCAAGTTTTAAAAAATTTTCTTAAACAAAATTTAAAAAAATAGATCTGGCACTTTAAGGTTTCGTTAAATACATATAAAGATTAACTGTGTGAAGTTTTGAGTAAATTCCTACTCCAGAATTTTTTGACAAGGATTTTAATTTTGCGAATTTCGAGAAAAATGGTATTTTTGTAAAATATTCTGTAAATGTACTCTTTCTAAATACGTTGTATCAAAAATTCATCACTTTTCTACTTTTAAATATTATATTTTATCTTAATAGCTTAGAGTTTCAGAAAAAATTAATACCGCATTAACGCTTTTGGAATTGGCGTCACATACGACCCCAAGCTAATAAGATACAATTTATTCAAAAAATTTAAATATTTTTTAAATGCAGTTGAATTTATAGGTGCGACGCTTAAAATATAGTAACCAAATGTGTACAGCTTCCGCTCCTAAAATTTGGGAAAAATCCGAGAACGTTAAACCATTATGTACCAAGGCCTGCTTTGGATTTTAAATATTTCTAAATAAAAATAACCGAAAACTAGTTTTTCTATTAAACTCGATGAAACGACTATTTAGAATTTAAGAAAAATAATTCGGTTAATCTTTTTTTGCTTAACCCTTTAGTGCTCCTGGGATCAAAATAATCCACTGTGGTATATCTTAAAATATTTATTATATTTATCTTTTTTATTCGAGAAATCGCACTTCTTCTTGCAGCAATGTAATCTTACCTCTAAATGTTTTTGATTTGCCCAAAACTTTGTATTTTTCAGTTTTTTTTTTTGCCATTCGTATATTTCTAGTGGGTACGACTGAGAGATTGAACACTTTTTTTTATTAAGGGCCACCATAATATATATTTATAAACATTTATGAATATTTAAGTAAAATGCATTAAATTTCATTATAAATATTTGTTGAACACACAGAAGATATATAAATGCGTTTGCTAATAAATAATTATTTGTATGTAAATCAATTTTATCAATTCACAATTCAAAACAGGGCGTGTAATATACAATTATAATGCATAGCCCATGAATTGTGAAATGGCTAAAATTGTTTAGCATACCTTTAATCTCTTATAAAATTATTTATTATAAATATTTCTTTTTTCAATTTAATATAATTTTAACACATATTATACATAAATTTTATCATTCTACACTACTCCTCCACATGAGCTACAGCTATGTCAAATTTTACACTCCTTCGTTCGCGCATTTTGCTTAAAAACGGTAACAAAGATTTGCCTTCACGTAGTAATATATAGATATTACATTTATATATTTAAGTGGTAATAGACTTTGAATTCCCCATAAATAACTTCACTTTTAGAACGAAGTTTTTTATTTACACAAACGTTGATCTAAAGGGTCCGCCAAATAACTTTTTTTTTTTTTTTTTGAAAATGCTATAAAAAAAAAACTACTAAATATTATCTCTATCTCAAATTTCTTTCTTTATTTGAAAGTACAATCCTTCCGGTTAATAATGGAAAATAATTTCATTCAAATGGCTGCCTCGGCTGGCCATGCAGTAGCCTACACGATCGGTCCAATTTTTAAGCACATTATCGATTGTGTGCAGCTGTATTTCACCAATGGCTTCACGAATATTGTCCTCTAAAGCGTCAATTGTCCCTGGCTTGTTGGCGTAACACTTATCTTTGAGGGCACCCCACATATATAGTTCAACGGTGTCAAATCGCAGCTCCGAGGTGGCCAAACGACATCAGCTCTGAGGCTGATAATGCGATCTTCAAAAACAGGGCGCAAAACATCGAGTGTAGCTCCGGCTGTGTGGCACGTAGCGCCGTCCTGTTGAAACCAAATGTTGCCAATATCCTCCTCTTCAATTTTTGTGAACAAAAATTCGTTCAACATGGCCCGATAACGATCGCCATTGACTGTAACGGCCACTCCTTGCTCATCTTCGAAGAAAAATGGCCCAATTATGCATCTGGACCAAAATCCGCACCAAACAGTGACTCGTTTTGGGTGTATCGGCTTTTCAATGTATGCGTGCGGGTTTTCTGTGCCCCAAATGTGACAATTTTGCTTGTTTACATACCCGCCAAGATCAAAATGAGCTTCATCTGAAAAGATGATTTTTTTTTTTTTGGCAAAATCGGCATCTTCTGTAAGTCGAACGCAGGCCCACATAGCGAAGCGAAAACGCATTGGATGGTCAGTTGGCTTCAACTCCTGAACCAATTGGACTTTGTATGGCGTCATATCTAGGTCTTTATGCAAAATTCGTCTCAATGATGCCTCTGAAATGTTCAATTCTTGAGATTGACGGTGAATTGATGTTGATGGCGCTTCACGCACACTTTCTGCCACACGCTTTGGTTTATCGATGAGGATGCCAGTTTCTTTCACTTTTTTCACAAGATAACGAACATACGGAGCTGACGGTGCTTCTCTTCTTCCAAAATCCGTACGCAATTTTCGCACACATTCTGCAACATTACCATGATTTTCAAAGTAATGTCGCAATATTTCCCAGCGTTGTTCAAGCGTATACACAACCATATTCGTTCAGCGGAAGGATAAAACTAATTATCTGTCAAATCAGACATGAGCCATTCACGAAACAAGCACTAGTTGAAAAAAAAAACGTTAGATGGCGGACCCTTTATTAGCGAAGTCAAGAACTAGACTGACTTTTCCAATTTGTTTTACTTATTTCATTGGTAATCTTAAATGTATTTTTTCGCATTATTTAAAATATTGATTTATTTAGAATGTTCTAACTAAACATTTAATTATTTCACAATATGACTCAGTGAGGCCATTCACAGGGCGCGTGTCCACGCTGTGTGAAAAGGCTTGCATTTCGTGTATGTAGGCAAATGGGGTAGAGAAGCAAGCGAGGTAGAAAAAGTGATTTTATAAAAAAATATTTTTAAAGTGATTTTATTATGCGCAATTTAAATTAAATTAAATAATAAAATGTAAACAAAAGAATTTAAATTTTCCAAAAAAATTGTTCACGTTATTAAAAAACACAAAGTGGTTCATAAGTTGTTTAGTTGTTTGAGCAAATGAAAAAGATTGACAAAATAAAGCCGTAAAAATCAAAAGTATTTGCAACCAAACATGCACCATATATATGCTCGGGGATTTACGTAGCATCTTCAAAAGAGAATTCAAGAAAAAGCCTGCGTGAAAAGCCCTCGTGCAGTTATTGTTTATATAACAATTTATTAATTTTAAAGTTTAAATTTATTAAAATTTTATTATGTCCTATTTTACTTAAAAAGCCAACTTTTCTAGAGTTTAATTAATTTGTGTGTAGTTTTGTATTTAGTTAGCATTTCATCATGAAAAATTTTGCAATTGGACAACGCTTACAAATTATTAAATTTTATTATCAAAACTCGTCTTCATTTTATAGTCGCCATATTTTGAGGGGTTGGAGGCAATTGAGGCACTGCAAAACAACATTACACATATCATTAGCGAGACAACAGCCAATATTAAAAAAAAGCGGTTAAAAACCCCCATTATCACTCACAATATTGCCAAAAAATTACATTTTTTAATATCCTATCTGGCCACACTATTACCAATAAAATAATAGTAATAAAAGCAGTTTTTTTTTGCTTTAGAATGAATCAATCTGTGTCAAAGCGTTTGTATGATCTTTTCTCTCTATATATGACTAAATGAATGAATGGACGAGCATAATGTTCACATATTTGTACTTTTTTCTTCTGCCCCTTTGCAGCTTAAGCTTATAAAAGGAGGGTTTAAATATGTCAACGTTAAAGAATGGTATTAACTTCAAACAAAAGACAAAAAAAAAAAAAATAAAATAAATAAAAATGAAAAAAATTATATAAAAAACGTAAATCAACATATACATGAACACGTTTGTGTTTGTATTAAGTTCTTTTACGCAAAGATGATGTTAAGCAGTAAAATGTAACAGCGGAAGTAGTCAAACAAGAACACGGATGGCTATAAAAGACATTTACAATACTTGTATATATATATGGGGCGTTTCATGTCAAGTGATCCAGCTTTTGAAACCGATATCCTCCGATCGGGATGAAATTTTTCAACAAGGTTAGTCCTATGGGATAGTAGTTTAGAGACAATTTTTCAACAAGATCGGATCCAGAACTCTCTGAGTTAGATGGGGTCAAAATTTGACATTTTGGCCGAACAGGTGTTTTTTCTCATTCTTTTTTGCCTATTGTTCTTAGCAAAATTTTCAGAAAAAAAAATTTAAAAATATAAAAAAAATTTTTTGACTTTTTTTTGCAAAATCAAAAATTTTTTGACTTTTTTCAAAAAAGGAATTTTTTTTTTCTCAAAAGAAAGCTTAGGTTTTTCCTTTAAGAGCTTTTTGGTCGCTTAGTGGGATGCGAGTGGGATATCGACCAAAAAAAAAATTTTGTAACTCAAGACATCGCTTTTTCAATTCTTACCATATGTACTATTTTGAATTTTTTCCTGACAAAAAAATGTCGCCCTTTTTTGCCCTTTTTTGGAAAAGTGTATTTTTTTAAATATGCTGAATTAAGAGCAACCTCATATTATATATCAATCGAATGGTCTCAAAGTGCTGTTTTCATAAATGCAAATTTTGATTATTATCCTCTTGGAAGTCATAGGGTGAAAATATTCAAAAAAGGGGAACAATGGGGAAATATTCTCACACTATGACCTGAAAGAAGGCAATGGCTGGAATTTTTTGTGATTTGCGAGGGCTCGACTTTGATACCTTTCGATTGATGTATATGATAAGATTACTCTTAATTCAGAATATATAAAAAAATACACTTTTCGAAAAAAAGGACAGAATAAGGGCGACATTTTTTGTCAGAAAAGAAAACGGCATTAGTGTGTAAGTGTTTCTAAAACCTTAAAAATAAAACATAAACTGAGAAACTAGACAAATTAACCTTTCCGACGGTATATAACATACCTAACAAAAGTTTCATACCCTCAATACTGTGATACCCACAATATGTTAACCTCAAGAAAAAAAAATCACTTTTTTTCTATAGAAATGTTGAAAAATAATTTTTTTATTTATTTGTAATAATAATAAAATTAATATATAATAATAATAATAATAAATAGATAAATAATTTAATAAAATTTAATCTTAATCACATTAGATCCATTTATAACATAACTATTTTTTTAATTAATTTATTTCAGCTGATGAAGTATTTAAGTATGTTCTTCAGGATGCCATACAAGCATTCCACTTCAATAATGACCACGCAACTATATTGACAGTAGATATTTACTACACGAAAGATGAATAAGTGGAACACAAAAGTATGCCAATCATATCCGACAATTTACAACATGATACCGTAGCAGTTTATGAGTACCAGAAGATAATACTAAAATATCTAAAATCTAAATTTACACTGGAGAAGGTATACTACGTTTCGGATGGAGCTCGTCAACATTTTAAAAACAAAAGTAGCTTCGCAAATCTTATGGCTCATAAAACCGGTTTTGGAATGCCATGGTTAAGGCATGGCATGCTCATGGTAAAGGAGCATGTGCTGATATTGGAGCAAACCTTAAAAGAAATGCAGCGAAGTATAGCCTCCTCTCATCAAGATCGCATCTTAGATGCGACTGCTTTATTCCACTGGGCAAAGAATTATGGTAAAGAAACTAGAATAGTTTTTAGTAGCAAAGAGGATCATGAACAAACATTGAAAACACTGAAGAGCAGTTTCGATGCTGCTGTAACAATCGATGGCACCGATCAATACCATGCTTTTATACCTCTTGTCGATGGAAGACTCAAGATGAAAAAGTTTTCTGCCTCTACTCAATGCGATTTCTTTCCAAAGCCAAAGAAGAAACCAGTAGCGAAACCAACAGTTGAACCTGGTAACGCCAAGAAAGGATTGGCTAAAAAAAGCAGCAAATAAATGCGACAAATAAGCTGGATGGAGGAAAAAATTCAAATTAGTGCATATGTTAAAAATTGAAAAACCGTTGTCTTGAGTTACAAAACATTTTTTTTTTTTTTTGATAGGTATTCCACTCGCAACTCACTAAGTAACCAAAAAGCTCTTAAAACAAAAAACCTGAGCTTCTGTTCAACCCTTAGTGGGTTAATTTCTTTATTATTCTTCCTTATATTCAAAAATATATGTACACATGCTCATTCCACGTATGCAAAAAAAACAACGGTCTAGGTTTCACTACACGAAGTTGTCAGCATCGTCACACTAACATCATATTTGATTGTATATGCAAACAAAATAAGTCATCATCGTCGTCAACATTGCCTAATAAAATACAACGATTCAAGGTCAACTTTTTACTACATTTTCAAATATGTTAAAGCAAATACAATTGTAACACAGTTAGTTATAGTTAGCATTTGGACGTAGTCAAATCAAGTTGTCGAAATAAAAACATTATATTATAAAACAAATCTAATTGTGTTTCAATCTTTTAGTCTTTTTTAGTAATTAACAGACTTAAAAACCATTAAGTCCTCATCATAAGGTCCTTCGACCCAGATCCGGGATTCAAAATTTGTATTGAAATAATTTAAAAAGAAAATTGTTTCCAAATATTTAACATGGCGGAATCGGATCATACACCATCGATAGACGATGACACAGTAAAAAAGTATCGTGTAAAAATTTTACAACGCAATCGTTTAATAAAAAATGTAACAGGTTTAAGTATTGAACTTTTCGACGAAATGACATTTGCTCAATTAGAGGTCAAGCTGGAATTATTAGAGCAAAAATATAAGGCGTTTGAAAATGTACAATCGGAACTGGAGTATAATGATGAATCACAATTTGAGGCAGATCATAGAGACACATTTGAAGAAGCATATTGCATAGCAAAATCTAAAATACTAAACAAATTATCGTTACAAAAAACTATGCCATTATCCAGTACACAAATAATTCAACATGAATCAATGTCACGACCAAAGGTTAACCTACCGAAACTACAACTTCCCACATTTAATGGTATACAAAGTGAATGGTTAGATTTTTATAACATGTTCTCTGTACTGGTTGATAAAAACGCTGATATATCTGATATTGAAAAATTTCAATACTTAAGATCCTGCTTAGAGGGTGATGCAGCTAAATTGATACAATCATTAGAAGTCACCGTATTTAATTACAGCAAAGCTTTAGATCTTCTCGTTTCTCGCTACGATAACAAACGTTACATATTCAATTCACATCTTCAAGCAATATTTAAAATTCAAAATATTTTAAATCCAAGTGTACTACAAGTACGTAACTTCGTTGATAATATCAATTGCAATCTTCGTGCTCTTCAATCTATTGCATCTAAGCAACAAATTTCAGACGGCGTAATATTACACCTAATCGTTTCAAAATTGGACTCAGAAACCGCCACAAAATGGGAAGAAGAAGTATCCAATAATTCCAAGCAAGACACAACTGGTTCATTTTACCTGCCAACTTGGGATGAATTGGCAACATTTCTTGAAAGGAGATGTCAAACGTTTGATATTATCGCTACAAACAACACTTCATCTAGAATCAATCAACTATCTAGAAAGCAGACATCATTTGTAGTTGCTGGTAATCAACGTTGCAACCTATGTGATCAACCCGATAGTCATAACCCCTTTAAATGCATTCCATTTATGAAACTTGATCCTATAGGCCGTTATGAATTAATAAAACGCAAAGGTCTTTGTTTAAACTGCTTAGCACCCAATCATATATCAAACCACTGTCCATCTAATAATCGTTGTCAACACTGTCGGGTAAGTCATCATACATTATTGCATAGAGAAAAGCAAAGGCAAGTAATAAGTACACAAGAAAACGCGAATACAGATGAGGTGGGCGAACAATATAATACACCAACTGTATTAAAGGTAATAAAAAATCAAAGCGAAGTCATTCTAGCAACAGCTTTAGTCGAGCTTTCAACAGCGTCGGGAAAAAAAATGATTGCTAGAGCGCTGCTAGACTCAGCATCACAGTTACATTTTATTTCTGAAAGAGCTGCACAAATTCTTCACTTGTCACGTCAAAAGGCTGATATTGACATATCGGGTATTGGCGCCAATACAGTAAAGGCATATTATCATAGTTCTTTTACAATAAAATCTATGCAATATGCGCAAATGTGCTCAGTAGATGCAATAATACTACCAGCAATAACGACTTGTCAACCACATCACTACATTGATATTCAACATTGGAAGATTCCACCAAACATTAAATTAGCGGACCCAAATTTTAATAAACCTAGCAAAGTCGATCTGTTAATTGGTACCAGCGTTTTCTATGAACTACTTATGGTGGGCCAAATAAAGCTTCAAGATAATCTACCAATCTTACAAAAAACTTCGTTAGGATGGATAGTTGCGGGCGCACTGTCATCGATAAAACAATCACTATCTCCACCACTGAAAGCATCTGTACTTGCAACAAACCTTTATAATCTAGATGAAACATTGGAAAAATTTTGGTTAATGGAGAATAATTACGAAGTGAGCAAAAACAATTTAAATATCGAAGAGCAAGAGTGTGAGAATTACTTTCAAAAGACAACAACGAGATGTGCTGAAACAAATAAATTCATTGGTCGTCTGTCGTTTAAATCCAATCCTCGGAATCTTGGTGAGTCATATAATATTGCATTTAAAAGATTTTTATTGTTGGAAAAAAGGCTTCGACAAAGTGGCGATCTTCAAAAGGAATACTCTGATTTCATAAAGGAGTACATTGATATGGGTCATATGAAATTAGCTCCAAAAAACTTAATAACATCAAAATCATTAAATTTTATACCTCATCATTGTGTAACCAAAGGCGACAGTTCAACAACAAGGCTTCGTGTCGTCTTCGATGCGTCATGCAAAACATCAAACGGAGTATCACTCAATGAAAATCTTCGAATTGGACCGACACTGCAAGATGATTTGTTTACGATATTATTTCGATTTCGACTGCATCGATATGTTCTAATGGCTGATATCGCCAAAATGTTTCGACAGATATACATTCATCCTGAAGACATGAAATTTCAATGTATATTGTGGAGAAACTCATCGAATGAAAGCATAAATGTTTACCAATTACAAACTGTTACATATGGAACGAGTTGTGCAACATATTTGGCTGTAAAGTGTATGCAACAGCTAGCAAAGGATAACATCTCAGCATTTCCCATTGGTGCAGCAGTAACATTAAGAGATTTTTACGTAGACAATCTAATGACAGGTGCGCAGAGTATTGATGAAGTTATTGAAATAAAAAATCAAGTAATGCAACTACTACAAAAGGGCGGTTTTCCGTTGCGGAAATTTGCATCAAATATACCACAAATCATCGATGATGTAAAGTTAGAAGATAGAGAAAAAATTATTCAACTTCAGGATTCTGAGTACATCAAAGCTCTTGGCTTAAAATGGTCACCCAATGAAGATGAATTTCTTTTTAGTTATGAAGCACCAACACCATCGCCAAAATTAACCAAACGCAAAATTTTATCGCATATTGCCTCGCTTTATGATCCACTTGGTTTGATAAATCCAATCATCGTATCATGTAAAATACTCATGCAAGATCTATGGAAAATTAAAGTGAATTGGGATGAAAGTGTCCCGCAATCAATCGCATCTCAATGGGAAGCCATCTACAAACAACTACCACAAATTACACAGATACGGATCCAAAGGTTTGTACATTTTGATAACAATACTGAAATTCATGGCTTTTCAGATGCCAGTACAAAGGCTTACGGTGCATGCATATATGCGGTATATAGAAGAGATGGTGTAAATATGTCATCACTGCTGTGTGCCAAATCTCGCGTCGCACCAGTCAAATCTGTAACCTTACCTCGACTTGAATTATCTGCAGCACTTTTATTAGCTAATTTACTTGAAGTTGTATGTAAAATTATAAACCCAGATTCGAATAAAGTTCACTGTTGGTCAGACTCGTCAATAACGCTGGCCTGGATAAGTGGTGACTCCTCAAGGTGGACGCAATTTGTAGCGAATCGAGTCAGAAAAATACAAGCGTCTACAACTAATTTCAATTGGCATTACTGTCCAACCGTTCACAACCCTGCCGACCTCGTTTCAAGAGGAATCAAAGTAGAAGATCTTATTGGCAATAAATTGTGGTTTGAAGGCCCGGAATTTTTAAAGAATTCATCAAACTTGTGGCCACAGCTATCACCATCATATGATGAAGATCCACCAGAACAAAAACAACAGGTCACATCACTTTTAGCAAATTTTTCACCAGGCATATTCATTGATTTTAAATACATAAACAATTATAGCAAAACCATTCGTATTTTCGCATACATAACACGATTTTTCGATTTACTTAGAAAACAAAAGGATGTCAATGTTGGACCAATTACAGTGGATGAAGAAACACGAGCACTATTACTAATATGCATAGCCATACAAAGAGAAACATTTCCTGATGAATATAAAAGTTTAACCAAGAACAACATAGTAAATCGTAATTCCAAATTAGTTCAACTTTCACCCTTTCTAAAGGATGGCATTATTCGTGTAGGCGGTCGCTTAACCAACTCGTCGTTGTCGTTTGATACAATTCACCCTATAGTACTACCAAGTCAGCATCCATTCATTCGAGCATTAATTGAACACTTTCATCGAATTAACATGCACGCCGGAACTCAAACACTCAATAGTCTTCTTCGCGATCGTTTTTGGATTATAAATGCTCGTAACACAATTCGCCAAACAATACATAAATGCATCATCTGCTTTCGTTGTCGACCAAAAATCACTCAACAAATTATGGGATCATTACCAAAGGACAGAATTGAACCCACATATCCCTTTGCTGTAACTGGAGTGGACTATTGTGGTCCATTTTTGATAACTCATCGCCTTAGAGGAAAACAACCAAGTAAGGTCTATATAGCGGTATTTATTTGCTTCGTAACAAAGGCAGTACATATGGAATTAGCAATGGATCTTACTACCGTATCATTTACTGCGGCATTAAAACGCTTCATATCCAGAAGAGGTAAATGCAACACGATTTATTCAGATAATGCAACAAATTTCGTGGGTGCAAATCGCGAATTAAAATCTTTGCTACAACATTTCTTAACACCTTCACACGTTACTGCCGTTGATGAATATTGTAAGCAACAGGGCATAAATTGGAAATTTATTCCCCCTCGATCCCCACATTTTGGTGGGTTATGGGAAAGCGCAGTCAAACAAGCAAAATATTTTCTTCGTAGAGCAGTTGGTAATTATACATTTACATACGACGAGCTCCAAACAGTTTGCTGTCAATCAGAAGCTGTAATAAATAGCAGACCACTTACACCTATGTCCAGCGATCCAGATGATCTTCGTGCACTAACACCATCACACTTTTTGATCGGCAGAACCGCACACACAGTCCATGAAGCACCGGTGAGTAATGCAGAATCTGGAACTCTAAAGAGGTACCAACAAGTACAATGGGCACACCAATGCTTTTGGGAACGATGGCATAAAGAATATATCACAGAGTTACAGAAAAGGTCAAAGTGGACAATGCATCATACTAATTTACAGCCCAACGATTTGGTGGTAATAAAAGAGGACAATACTCCACCCTTAAAATGGCAATTAGGAAGAATAGTAGAAGCGATAAGAGGTCCAGATGAGCAAGTTAGAGTAGTTGTGGTAAGAACTTCTGACGGACAACAAAAAAGAGCAGTCGCCAAGGTATGCAAGTTACCCATAGAAACAAACATCAATAATTGAGCCAGATTACGGCCGGGGAGTATGTTCAACCCTTAGTGGGTTAATTTCTTTATTATTCTTCCTTATATTCAAAAATATATGTACACATGCTCATTCCACGTATGCAAAAAAAAACAACGGTCTAGGTTTCACTACACGAAGTTGTCAGCATCGTCACACTAACATCATATTTGATTGTATATGCAAACAAAATAAGTCATCATCGTCGTCAACATTGCCTAATAAAATACAACGATTCAAGGTCAACTTTTTACTACATTTTCAAATATGTTAAAGCAAATACAATTGTAACACAGTTAGTTATAGTTAGCATTTGGACGTAGTCAAATCAAGTTGTCGAAATAAAAACATTATATTATAAAACAAATCTAATTGTGTTTCAATCTTTTAGTCTTTTTTAGTAATTAACAGACTTAAAAACCATTAAGTCCTCATCAGCTTCCTTTTGACCAAAAAAAATCCTTTTTTTTATTTTTTTCTGAAAGACTGAAGAATTAGCTATCTAAACTATTTGGGACAAATTTTGCTAAGAACAATAGGTAAAAAGTTATATGGATGAGAAAAAAACACCTGTTTGGTCAAAATGTCAAATTTTGACCCCCTCTAACTCAGAGAGTTCTGGACCGATCTTGTTGAAAAATTGTGTCTAAACTACTATCCAATAGGACTAACCTTGGAAGAAATTTCATCCCGAGCGGAAGACACCGGTTTAAAAAGTTGAATCACTTGACATGGAACGCTCCATATATAAAAATATTAATAGTGTGGTGAATGTTTTTATATGAATGAATAATAACCAAGTGTACGTATATGTGATGGGAATGAGAGAGAGAGAGAGAGAGAGAGTGCGACAAAGTGTGAATGCTAGTGCAAACACATGGAGCTAAATATTCAATGGCGAAAATTTAAGTAGCAGCTCTTTGGAATTAAATATCACATAAATTATGTTGATAGGCAATTTATGGAGTTGCAGTATTTTGTTCTAAAAATATTGTTATCAGGACTAAATACTGCAGCTGGTTGGTGCCTTTTAGTATCGGACCTAACAACATTGCATCAAATCAAGAAGAACTAAAATCCACACAAACTTACTTTACTATTAATATGTTAACGAAGTCAAATTCAAATCATTATGATTAACATGCCCAGCAATATGTTGCTGGAAGACATTGGCATATTTATATATGGCAACATATAATACATATTTTTATATCATATGCCTCTCTGTGTAACTGATAAACTGATCAACTTGCTTAACCAATGTCTGTCCGTCTATGTGTTAATGAGTATTTTAAAATTTCGCTAACAAATGCAAAAATATTAGTGGGAAACAACTTTTTTATACATCTATAATATTAATAGGCTAGGCGATCTCTTCTGACTGATGCTTTGTTCTACCGTTTTATCCCAATTTTGACCAAACGCATATTATTTGAAAGGTATTTCTTTTTAGCCGTTTTGCAGATCTACAGATTTTTAATTTTTTTCCTTTATTTTAAGTAAATTGCATTTAAAGTCGCTACTAACACATTCATAAAATTATGCAATGCTATGTATGTGTTTATTAAATTTGTTAATGAGTTTGAAATAAAAACGACTTTGTTTTTTTGTTGATTTGTGAAGTGGCTATAATTGATTAGCATACTTTTAGGGTCTTTATTTAATAAAAAAATAAAATTTCCTAGAATTTGCGCTCGAATTTCGAGGGCTGGAATATGCTAGTTAGCTGAGTTGGCTGAAATTGAATTAAAATTGCTGAAAAGCGGTATACTTACATGTTTAGACCTAGCCTCCTTACATAAGTTCTCTCTAGTTTGAAATTTTTTACCCAGAGATTCAGGTTACTACAAAGAATGTATTTTTTACTTAATATTTAATAAGGGAAACTTAGACTTTAATAATCATATATGAAAACTTAAAAACCAACCTTTTGTGCATTAAATTTTCAAGAAAATATTAACCTGTCGCACATTTATCAGGTCACAAAAGTATTTTGCTTTTTCTATATGTATATATTAATACGTGAAGGTAAATTTTTGGTTACCACTTTAAGCAATATGCGGGCACGGAGGAGTATGAAAATTGGCATAGTTATAGCTCATATGGAGGAGCAGCTGAGAGTGATAAAATTTATGTTTAAACTATCTTAAAATATATTAAATTAAATAAAATAAAATATTTATAATAATTCGTTACACATTGTTAATACGAATAATTTAAATTATATATCAGACGTCCTGTGTTGAATTGTGAATTGCTGAAATTGATGAGCATACCTTTAGGCTCATTTTGAAAAAATGAAAATGAGAAATGAAAAATGAAAAACGAAAAATGAAAAATAAAAATTTAAAAATAAAAAATTAAAAATTAAAAATAAAATATGAAAAATAAAAACCGAAAAGTGAAAAATTAAAAATGATAAATAAATAAGGAAAAATTGAAAATTAGTCGGTTGAAATAATAAATAATAACAAATATGCATTTTTATATTAGCAGAGCACCTGCAGTTTATTTCTATAAGCGATGATATAAATGAAGTTTTCTATTTAATTCTAAAAAAGTGCTATACAAAAATCTTTGATTAATATATGTTTACACATCTCCCCTGTAATCGGACTCACGTGATTTTTTATTGTTATTAATAATTGGGGGACGAAAAGCAAACGTGAAAGACATCATTTTAGAGGATATTTATAAACACAGAAAATCTCTGGTTATTTTTATGATAAATAAGTGTTTTGTAATGTGACATACATGACACAGCTTTTATTTCCAAAATTTCTTAACTACACTTTTCCTATCTTACTGGAAGAATATGGGCTATAAAAATACATATAACAAACTATTGTCATATCTTCATACCATTTGAGCTCTTTTCTTTGAAATGGTATCAATAAAAATTCATTAAATATAATTTTTAAAAGTGGACCTAAGGTTGACCTTTGCCATAGGAGAACGCTTTTGAAATTAGTGAAAATCTGTTCATGTTCAGACCTAATACCCGTACAAATGACCCACCGCTATGAGATCGACTTAAATTGCCATAATATCCAAATTAACATATAGATCTCGGTCTATTTATCAGTAGTCCAGAAATGAACTAGGACAATTCTTAGTCATAGCACCCATATGAAGCTGATTGCCGATCTTCAGTCAAATGTATCAAAAACAAAAATGTTGCACAGATTTTTCTCAAATTTGTTTTGTATATATTTTTGCAAAAATAAGTGACCCTTACACATATTTAATTTTTTTAATTTTAATTTTAATTTTAATTTATTTCATTATTTTTCCATTACAACAAAATTTACAATCTTATAATTAAAGTTATGGATTTTTACAAAGTAATGATGAATAAGTACATTTAAAAATACACAGTATATAAATAGTACACAGTGTAACAGAAAAAAATTAATTTAATAAATAAAACCCAAAAAGATAAAAAATTAATGATAAAAAAAATGGTTAATACATATGAAGCATAATGGGTTAATTTAATAAAAATATATAAATAAAGAAATATAAATATAAAAGAAATAATTTTTTTTTTAAAGAAACAAAATATATGTATAAATGAGAGCTGAAATCAATTACATTTAATTAATTATGAGTGAAATTGAAATAGTTCTTTCGTAAATTGCTGAGCGTTGCTTATAAATTGAATGGACGAGGGTAGCATGTTCCAAAGACGAACTGAATTAATATAGAACTGCCACTCAGATATTAAGCTTCGATATCTTAAGTGTATGATATCGTTCGATCTCGGTGAACGTGTAAAAAGTAATCTTTCGGACAAGTAAGGCGGTGCACGTGTACATATAATTTTGTGTAGCAGTAATAGCGTACTTATTTTCATTAAGTCAGTAAAAGTCACCCCATATAGTTTTTTGGAATATTGAGATATATGATCATATTTTCTTAAATTAAAAACATATCTTAATATTGCATTATACGTTGATATTAGTTTTTTTCGACTTGTAAAATCGCAACTTGCATATATTTCACATCCATATAGTAGAGTTGGTATTAAGTAGGTTTTTGCTAATAAACTTCTAATCTTAAGCGGTGTAACATACTGGGTGTTCCACAGTGTCCGTAGTATTGCATAAGTTTTCCCTGTAGCAGCATTTATATGGTCGCACCATGTGAGAGTGGAATTAAAAGTGATTCCAAGATTATTGGCTGTTGATACAATTTCTATTTTTTGATCATTAAGCATTACAATCGGCTCAAAAGGTAACTTCAAAGTTTTCTTAGCTATTATTAAACACTTAGACTTTATAGGATTAAGACACAAACCGTTTATATTTGCCCAGTCATGAATGTGTTTGAGATCTCTGTTTAGTTTTTCCAAACAATCGTTTATGTTGCTTAAATCACTACTTATATAGAGTTGTACATCGTCAGCATACATGTGGACATTACAGTATTGTAAATGTCGCACTAAATCGTAGATGTAAATTGAAAATAGTAGTGGTCCTAGTATTGATCCTTGTGGAACTCCTTTCAGAACAGGCAATGGACTTGAAATTTTATTGTTTGCAAATACAGATTGGCGACGGGATGATAAATATGATGACATTAAACGTGTAGATATAGGAGAAAAATTGAACAATTTAAGCAACTTCAGGCAGAGAACTTCATGATCCACAGTACCAAATGATTTGGAGTGGTCAAGAAGAACAAGGAACGAGATATTTCCAGATACATCAATACATCATTGCCTATTTGTCAACAAATCATTATTATTGACGTAATTACTTATTTGACCATGGAGTAAATGTTCAAAAACTTTTGACAAATACGGTAGTATTGCAATTGGTCGGTATTCGTTGTTTGGTTTTGAGGTGGGTATGATTTTCGCATATTTCCAATTTTGGGGATAAACGCTCTTAGTGATAATATTATTGAAGATGTACGTGATATAGGGTAACATTAGCGGAATAATAGCTTTCAGAAATTTTGGATGAATGTTGTCAACCCCAACTGCATTTGATTTAATCGCGAGACAACTACATAGAACATCCGATTGATTTACACAGTTAAAGTTAAAACAATTACCAGAAATAGTTGGACAGTGGTCATAAAAGCTTTTATTCGGACGAACATTGGGAAGATTTGTAAAGGACTCGTTTACTTTCTCTACATCTATGTCACTGGTAGCCACACACGATGATTTGCCAACACCAATTTCACGTATAGCTTTCCAAGTCTGTTTGGATCCAACAGCTGATAAAAAACGACTAGAATAATACTCTGATTTCGCACTTTTTATCATTCTATTCACATCTCTACGTGCTACATTGAACCATGGCTTTTCCTTAGCTTTTCGTTTAACGATTTTGATGGGGACGGATTTCCTAAATACATCCAACAGGTTATTTTCTAAAAAATCCAGCTGACTATCTACTGAAGGCATGTAATAAACAGAGTCCCAGTCAATATTTGATAGCTCAGATGACATAATGTTATAGTTAATATTCTTGAAATCATGGAAGGTAACCTCATTACAAACATACTGCAATTGAAAATCAAATGCTAGAAATATTAAATCATGTTTGGAGAAGCAAGGTGCTGATAGCTGATCATATAACAGAACTTTATCAATGTTGCTGACAATAAATATATCCAATAGCGTGTTGGTTGTAGAGGTAAAATGTGTTGGGATTGAAGTATTTGTCGGCGACAAACCAATCGACTTCATGTCATTAGTAAGATGGCTTTCAGTGATGATGTTGGAATTAAAGTCTCCACATATTATGACATCGTCATATTTAAGGGTAAGCGTTTCCATTGTTTTGTTAAAAAAGTTTGTACTGACTCTACAGTTAGGTCTATAGACAGATCCTACAAGTAATTTACGATTATCGGCTACAACCTCAACTAATAAATATTCAATTTTATTATCAGTGGAATTACCTGGACTATCAATAAAGTTAGAGCTGCAGCAAATTTTACTAACAATCCCTTTTTTTACATATATAGCCACACCACCACAAGGACTTTTCCTATCACAACGATATATTTTGAAACCTTTTAACTCGATAATGGAATCAGGAACAGATTTATTAAACCACGTCTCAGACACACACACAATATCTACACCAGAGCTTTCAAAGATATATCGAAACTCATCAATTTTATTCTTTAGACTCTGACCGTTTATATGACACAACTTAATACCAGGACGCTGTTTACATAGTACACGGATCATGTTAGAAGTTACATCTTTGGAACTGAATACCATTCTATCCATATGAGATGTCATAATTGTAATAGTGTTTGATATAAGCAACGCTAGCAAGGCATAATTTTGCATGTTTAGCTGTAAGTAAAAAATTTATATAATGTAGGAAGTTACGTTTGAGAAACAAAAAGTATTTGAGCAAAAAATATAAAATGAATAATAAAATATAAAATGAAAATAAAAAAAATTTAACTAAATTTACTGGCATTATAAATAAAAAGTTAGTTTTTGCCATTAGGTTGTGCCGCATCAGGAAAAAAGTTTATCAGGTCATCCATGCTGTCAATGCGTACTGGTTGGTCGTCACTATTTAATCGTATATAGACTACGCCACGCATTGTGAAAGCAGACTTTAATTGTTTTGCATTTTTAAGCCTCACCGCAGCCTGAAGTATTTTAAAATTCGATGAGGTTAAATTTTCATTTATATAAAATGGTCGATCAGAATCTTCTCCTATGTAATTTAACAACAAGGGTGTTTTGTTTCGTTTACGAAAGTTAGCAATGGATTTCAAAATAAAGTTCTTATCATAAGGGGAAAATAATTTTACCATTATCACAGCATTTGGGGAATGGTTTTTATGTTTATTATTATAATTTTGTAGGCGGTAAATTGATTTAACCGCTGGAGTATTTATATTTAAAGTTCCACTATAGTTGTAAATATACCATAATGCATTTTGCTACATTTTCCCCATATAGATATAGCATCCGAACTAAACTTTTTCATATCCGAAGGCAAACAAATAAATAACAATGCCACTCAAATTTGGTTTATGCTTATTTTCTATATCTAATTAGTTGGAGCTAAGACATAGGGTCCCTAAAAGCATGGTGCAGGATATGTATAGTAAGTCTAGTCCAACTATAATTTTCTTACTTGTTTTTATCTGGAAATATGTTGAAATTCATAAATATATAAGGACTATTATATGGCAACTAATCCAGATTGATTTAAGTTAAATCATTTTAAGTCAGGTCTTAAAGCGACCTTATATCAAATATAACATCTTTTAATGTCTTAAGACATCTATCGATAGACTGATTCACATGAGATCTATTAAAACTTATGGTCCTATATTGGAATGATATATTAAAAAAAACGTGCTTTTGAAATTAACACCACTGTAGAAGTCTACTTACTATGTGAAAGTATGGGGGATGTAGTTTAAACTCATAGTAACTGCGAGTTATTCTGAATGGCTTGTATTAAAAAACAAGAGAGAATGAATGTGATTGTGAACAATAACGTCAATTTAATTGATGAGTTTAATTGCTCTCGAAATTGTTAAGGACTTTTGATGAATGAGTATTAAAGTGTGCGTTGGTGTGTTATTTAGTATCCTACTTTTATAATGGACGACTACAAACACAAGATAATACAAACAAATAGTAAAGTTAATGAATGGTAAATCTTTGACGCTACTAGCATACGGGAACACATGTATGGATTTTCACATACTCGTAACTACATACTGACACAGTGAAGTGCTGATGAACAATATACGAGAAGTAAATGTATTGTGTACTCATATCGTTATAAATAATAAAAAAGGTTTCCCAATCTGAAGGTGTTGGTTTACATCAGACATTATATCAAACAATTTAATGTGCATACATAAAGTGTTGGAATTAAAACGTTATCCAATTGGTATGTGTTGGTTTAATGCAAACAAAATATAATTTCGCAAAATGGTTTTTTGAAAATGCCATAAACATAAGTTTAATATTTTAGTATTGCAGTTAGTTAACAGAGAAAAAAAGATATACTTTCTGTAAGAGATAACTTGTGAATAAAAATTTTATTTTTTCTATTTCAGTAATATTTCAAATATGCAAATATGCTTAATATACCATGTTAGCTCATTAACTTTTGTTTAAATCTAGGAAATTTTATTTTTTCATTTTATAAATTATTTTATAAGACCCTAAAGGTATGCTAATCAGTTTTTGCCAATTCACGATTCAACACTTTTTTAACATCGATTACGTTATTGTCGTTATCGATTTACGTCCAAAGTTATTTTTTCTATTCAGCATATGGCTTTTCGTATACAATTTTTGCAAATACATAAACAAATTTAATAAAAACACATACAGCATTGCATAAACTTATGTACACCTAAAAAATTTACAAATCTCTAAATCTGGTGGACAGCTAAAAATAAATACTCCTGAAATGATGTATGTGTGGTCAAAGTCGGAGTAAATGTGACAAAGTTACATCGGTAACAAGAAATGGCCTTGCCTTTTAATATTATAGATTTAAAAATTTCTCTATTTTGTTAAATGTTTGAATGAAATAATGTATATATTAATACGTGAAGGTAAATTTTTAGTTCCCTTTTTAAACAATATGTGGACACGAAGGAATGTGAAAATTGCCATAATTATAGTTCATATGAAGGAGAAGCTGAGAATGATAAAATTTATGATTAATTTGTTTTAGAAATATATTAAATAAAATAAAATATTTATATTAATTCGTTACATCCTGTTAATGCGAATGATTTAAATTAAATATCAGAGGCACTGTGTCGAATTGTGAATTGCTAAAATTGATTAACATACATTTAGGCTCATTTAAATATTCATAATTTTTCTATGTATATATATAAGAAAAACATTGGAAGAAAAAATTGAATGGAAAAATAATATATCCTAGAATTTGCACTCGAATTTCGAGTGCTGGGCATTTGTTTATAAATGTATTATTATTTTCTGTTTATTAAAAACATAATATTTTTGTAAATATTTCTTTAAAATTCTTCTTTATGCTTTACTTCAGCTTTATACACCAAAAAAGACAGAACGCATTTTGTTTGGCTCAATAGTTATTAAGTGACATGGTGGATTCCTTACATGATTTATAGTACTTTTATTGACCAACTACAGATAAAAAATTGAAGATTGCTACCAATAAGATTATTTAACAATCATTGTATGCTGCTAAGCTATTTGATGTATTCGTTGCTGCTATGGCTGGTGGAGGGCTGTTGATAAGGACCATCTGTCTGAAGTAAAAATTTAGAATTTTTTTTCAATCGTATTTAACCGTTTTTTATTTTTTGAAGCAAAAGTAATGCGAAATTATTAATTCAGTTTCAACATTGTCAGGCAAATCAATTCTATACGTGACAGTAAGTACACTTTATTAGAGTTATTTAATTAATTTGTTTAAATAATAATTTAGAAAAATAAGTTTTCTTTTAATCGTGAACAATTAATCAATATATTTAAATAAGCAATATTGAAATAATTCATATATTTATTAAATAACTAACCCGTTTGCTATGATATGCCACCCTGCAGCATATTGTTATTAATAACATAGACAAGTCGGTACGTAATTGCTAATGTATCTTATGTAGCCTTTTTGGGTAATATGTTCTCTCTAAAATATTTTTTTACTGAAATAGAAAAAATTAAATTTTTATTCACAAGTTATCTCTTACAGAAAGTATATATTTTTTTCTCTGCTAACTAACTGCAATACTAAAATATTAAACTTATAATGACTTTGTGCTGCTGTTTGTAACAACCAAAAATATTCGACCTAGACCCATCTTTAATTATACCGATCGAATCAGAATCACTTTCTGAGTTGATTTAACATTGTCCGTCCGTCCGTCCGTCCGTCCGTCCGTCCGTCCGTCCGTACGTCTGTGTGTCCATGTAAACCTTGTAATCACACTGCAGGTCGCAAATATATATATGTTTTGATGAAATTTGGTATATAAGCTTTTATCGGCCATGGAATGAACACTGTTGAAATTGGTGAGAATCGGTCCATGTTCAGACCTAGCCCCCATACAAATTACCCCTATGAAATCGACATAAATTGTCATAAGATCCAAATTGTCATATAGATCTTACTCAAATTGGGTTTATATGCGTTCATTACATCCATTAATGAGTAGTCCAAAAAGTATGCCTGTGGCCCCATATAGAGCTGCTTCCCGATTTTCACTTAAATCTATTAAAAAACAAAAATATTGCACTGATTCTTCTCAAATTTTGTTTGTATATATTTTTGCAAAATACAAGAGACTTTACCAAACATGATCAGGATCGGTCCATTTTTGGACCTAGTCCCCATATAGATATAGCATCCGATATGAACTTTTTCATATCTGCAGCCAAAAAAATTAATAAAAATCCCACTCAAATTTGGTTTTTGCTTATTTTCTATGTCCAGTTAGTTGGGCCTAAGAGATAGGGTTTCTAAACGCATGGTATAGGGTATCGTATAGTCGGTCTAGACCGACTATAGTTTTTTTAATTGTTTTAGGTATGTGTTAGTAGCAACTTTAAATGCAATTTATTCAAAACAATGGACAAATTCTAAAATCCGTAAATCTACAAAACGGCGAAAAAGAATTATCTTTCAAATAATATACGCTTGGCCAAATCGGGATAAAACGATAGAACAAAACATCGGTCACAAGAAATCGCCTAGCCTATTAATATTATAGATATGGACTTAATTATTAAAAATAATAGCGTTAATCATAGTAAAAGTTCATTAAAATATGCAAATGTTATATATGTCAATAATTGAGTGTACCATAAATTTGTTTTAAATCAAACAATTATTGCTCCACAATAAATGACAACTAAGGTTGCTCTTTACACCTGTTTGAAAATAATCAAACAAAAGGACACAAAGCTTTTTCCAAAAAGTACTTTTTTTACAGTAGTATTGTAGAAAACTTAAAATCTTATTTACCATTCCCGTTCCTGTCACCTGAGTCGTTGCTTAAGCTCCAAAAAATACAAATAAAGATATTATAACAATAACATTGAAAAAGTTAAACCAACAAAGTTTTCTTTATCCTTTTGTTCTTTGTTCTCTAAGTTGCTCATTTCTGCAAGTATCTTCTATTCTTTTTTATCATTAATGCAGAGTAAGAGGAAGCATTGCATGATGTGCAACTCTCGGCCAAGATAGTAGACTTATTGGCGCCCGAGTTAGTATTCATATGCAATCAAATTTAAAGAAATACATAAAATGCATAATTTTCGACAACATAATAAATCAAAACTGCAATAGCTGAAAGTCTATTTGGACCACGGTCTTTCCTCATCCAGATAAAATGAAAGAGATTTATTGTTTTCGCCATTCTCCTCTTTGTCTTATATTTTAATAGAGAATTATTTGAAAAAAGACATAATGGCGAAAATTGGTATTTTCACTAAATTGATGCTTATTTTTTAGTAATCATTATGATACATCGTTTGTTAAGAAACGGTACTTTTTAATAAAAGGTACTTCTTTAACAAAAGGTAGATTTTGAATAAAATGTACTTTTTTAATAGAAAGTACTTTTTTAATAAAAGGTACTTTTTTTAATAAAAGATACATATTTAGTAAAAGATACTTTTTAATAAAAGGTAATTTTTAATAAAAGGTAATTTTTTAGAAATGGTTCTTATAGATTAGATACTTTTTAAGAGACGATAATTTTTCTGAAAAGGGAATTTTTTAGCAAAGTAAATTTTTTAAGAAAACGTATTTTGGGAAAAAAGGTATTTTTTAATAAAAGGTATTTTTTTAAGAAAATTTACATATTTAAGAAAAGGTATTTTTTTGAGACAAGGTAATTTTTTAAAAAAATTTTTGTTGAATATTTGACATTTCTTTTCATTCGGTGTTTCGCTTCTTGGTGTGAATAATTCGTAATTATAGCACTTGCTGCCCATTGTGCAATAACTGGACACACTCCAAAGTTTGACGATGTTGAAATATTAAAAGAAGAGACTAACAATGGGAGAAGATTTACTTTAGAAATGCTACATATTATTGATGTACCTTCTGAAAAGAGACTTAATTACAAGAGCGACACTGAGAAATGTGCTCAAATATATCGACACACAATAAGACAACATAGAAAGTTTAAGTAAATATTAGTTTGACAAAAATCAACATTAGGACGATAGCACATAATTATTTTTAAGAAAAATGTAAATATTTTTATATATGTTAAAACATTTTTTGTTTACTATTTTTGAGCTTTTGTGTTATTTATATTGTTTTTTTTGTGTTATAGATTTCCCTGATGATGACCAACAAAGTTGGTCGAAATATTGGAAAATAAAATATTTAAATATATTATATATAAAAAAAATCGTTTACAATTTTTTTATAAAAAAAAAAAAAAAAAATTTTTTATTTCGTAATGACCTCATGCCGAACAATTTAATACCAAATTATTGTTTACTTTATTAAAATGGCCTTTAAATGGAATCGGGACTTAAGGTGCTATTACACGAAGTGTTTTTTACATATGTACTGTCACTTTTTTTATCCATATGAAATTCCTCATGTCTGTCAAAATTGTCTTTTACATACGATTCATAATTTTTGCTATCACATGTGCATATGTATATCAGTATGACATAACCTCTAGACCGACTATACGATACCGTCTACCATGCGCTTAGAGACCTCATCTCATAGACCCAACTAACTGGATATAAAAAATAATCATAAACCAAATTTGAGTGGGATTTTTATTAATTTTTTTGGCTGCAGATATGAAAAAGTTCATATCGGATGCTATATCTATATGGGGACTAGGCCCAAAAATGGACCGAGCCTGGCCATGTTTCGTAAAGTCTCTTGTATTTTGCAAAAATATATACAAACAAAATTTGAGAAGAATCAGTGCAATATTTTATTTTTTTGATAGATTTAAGTGAAGATCGGGAAGCAGCTCTATATGGGGCCTATGACTAAGAGTTGTCCCATAGGGATCAGTTTTGGACTACTCATTAATGGATGTAATAAACGCATATAAACCCAATTTGACTAAGATGTATGTGATAATTTGGATCTTATGGCACTTTATGTTGATTTCATAGGGGTCATTTGTATGGGGGCTAGGTCTGAACATGGACCGATTCCCACCAATTTCAATAGCCTTCATTCTATGATAGATCAAAGCTTACATACCAAATTTCATCAAATTACATTCATATTTGCGACTTGCAGTTTGATTAAAAAGTTTACATGGCCACACAGAGGACGGACGGACAGACATCCTTAAATCGAATCATAAAGTGAATCTGATTCGATTGGTATAATAAAAGATGGGTCTAGGTCAAATATTTTTGGTAGTTACAAACAGCAGCACAAAGTCATTATACCCAAACCACATGGTATAGGGTATAAAAAATTTGAACCTCATAAAATATGTATATTCTTTATTCTTATAACAAGCAGATGGTATAGAGCCGTGTCCGTCTGTGGAAATCATTAATGCCCTCAATAGATTGCTCAATTTTAGTAAAAATTATTCTTTGGCATACTTAGCAGTTTTCCAATTAGAATCATCAAATTATATAACGAATTGAAAGCTCTTCAGAAAAGTTCAACACTGAAGACAAAAGGTTAAGAGGAAAAAGTCTTGGATTCATACGCAAAGTGCCTGCTTTTTAATGTGGCAGTGGAAGATGTCACTTCCAAATGAACAACCAAGAAAATATTGTGTTTTTGACACATCAAAGAATGAAGGTCCGTCCGGGCCATATGGAAGGTGTCGTTCTGAAAACAGCTTTAGCTGCTGAAATAAGTGAAGAAAGAAAATCAAATGCAGAAAAGCGGCGATATTGACCGATAACACTAGAAAGCATTGGTAAGTTTGTACTATATTTGCCCAACTTTAGTAAAAAAAAGTGATACCATTCAAACCCATTCTTGTTTGGGAGGTAACTGGCAGGATACGGACAGTGGCCAGGCTTGATAACGAAGCGTTATTAAAGGCGCTAAAATGTTTCCACAGAAAGAACAAGAACACACAAACTGGAGGTGTCAAAACATACCAGACAAATGGTTATCACATCCCATAATTGTGCGGTGTCCCAAGGTGGTAAAGATGCAACATGAGTAGAAAAACGAAGTTTGTAATGTTGTCGGTGTCCGTTCTCCTCTGCCGATAATGACAGCAGAAAGAATGAGTGAAGTAGACTAGAGTGTTGTAAGTTGGAAAACGTAGTCCGATGGTTTTTTCTGTCAGCTGCCATACCGACAAGATTACAGTCCAATAGTTGGAAATTTAGACGATGGAACATGAGTGGAAAACGAAGCCGGAAATGGTTGAGTCAGCTACACTGACAAAATACGAAGAAGCTGGAGGTAATAGTGTTGGGCGCTTGTGGTAGCGCAAGATGCCAATACAGCGTCCAAGATGAGTCGGAGTCAAGTTCTTCCAATATATGTAGTGGAAGTGCCTTAATTTTGAACATAAGTCGAGCTGATAGAAAAAAGCCAAGTGCAGATTTGGATTCAGCGCCCCAAATAACTTTAAAAACAACATTCAGGTCTTAATTAAAAAAACTTTGTTCCCTTGTGTAATTTATGTGATGGTAATTATTAACAGTTAGACGTACGAGTGATAATTTTAGAGAATTAAATGTTAGTCGTAGGAGTTCCCAAAGTTAGTAATGACCGTAACTACCAAATGTATTAACAGAAGTAAAATATGCGGGAGTTTCATCTTTAATATCTACTGAAAGTAAATGGTGAGCTCTAATGAAGCAACTAAAAGTCGAAGTGCAGGAACTTTAGTTTGCGATTAGTGACAATATGATGAATACAGTAACAATTCCCATATTGTTTTCCTATTTTGCATACTTTGGTAGTTTGCAATCTTCAGTTAATTCATTTTGTATTTCAGTTATGGTCAAATAACAATAATTGTTATCATCACACTTCTAATAGAAATAAAAAAAAAAACAACTGCGGTAACTTAAAAATTCCCTGAAACATTTTGGATTGTTGCATTGTAGAATTCCACAGAAGAAATGCTAAATGCATAAAGTAGAATAACTTAAAACATTACCGTATTGTAAGTTTTGGGCATAAATTTCTTCTTAAGCTTCTTGCAGAAATGAGCAAGTTAGAGAACAAAGAACAAAAGGATAAAGAAAACTTTGTTGGTTTAACTTTTTCAATGTTATTGTTATAATATCTTTATTTGTATTTTTTGGAGCTTAAGCAACGACTCAGGTGACAGGAACGGGAATGGTAAATAAGATTTTAAGTTTTCTACAATACTACTGTAAAAAAAGTACTTTTTGGAAAAAGCTTTGTGTCCTTTTGTTTGATTATTTTCAAACAGGTGTAAAGAGCAACCTTAGTTGTCATTTATTGTGGAGCAATAATTGTTTGATTTAAAACAAATTTATGGTACACTCAATTATTGACATATATAACATTTGCATATTTTAATGAACTTTTACTATGATTAACGCTATTATTTTTAATAATTAAGTCCATATCTATAATATTAATAGGCTAGGCGATTTCTTGTGACCGATGTTTTGTTCTATCGTTTTATCCCGATTTGGCCAAGCGTATATTATTTGAAAGATAATTCTTTTTCGCCGTTTTGTAGATTTACGGATTTTAGAATTTGTCCATTGTTTTGAATAAATTGGATTTAAAGTTGCTACTAACACATACCTAAAACAATTAAAAAAACTATAGTCGGTCTAGACCGACTATACGATACCCTATACCATGCGTTTAGAAACCCTATCTCTTAGGCCCAACTAACTGGACATAGAAAATTAGCAAAAACCAAATTTGAGTGGGATTTTTATTAATTTTTTTGGCTGCAGATATGAAAAAGTTCATATCGGATGCTATATCTATATGGGGACTAGGTCCAAAAATGGACCGATCCTGATCATGTTTGGTAAAGTCTCTTGTATTTTGCAAAAATATATACAAACAAAATTTGAGAAGAATCAGTGCAATATTTTTGTTTTTTAATAGATTTAAGTGAAAATCGGGAAGCAGCTCTATATGGGGCCACAGGCATACTTTTTGGACTACTCATTAATGGATGTAATGAACGCATATAAACCCAATTTGAGTAAGATCTATATGACAATTTGGATCTTATGACAATTTATGTCGATTTCATAGGGGTAATTTGTATGGGGGCTAGGTCTGAACATGGACCGATTCTCACCAATTTCAACAGCGTTCATTCCATGGCCGATAAAAGCTTATATACCAAATTTCATCAAAACATATATATATTTGCGACCTGCAGTGTGATTACAAGGTTTACATGGACACACAGACGTACGGACGGACGGACGGACGGACGGACGGACGGACGGACGGACATTGTTAAATCAAATCAGGAAGTGATTCTGATTCGATCGGTATAATTAAAGATGGGTCTAGGTCGAATATTTTTGGTTGTTACAAACAGCAGCACAAAGTCATTATACCCAAACAACATAGTGGTATAGGGTATAATTATACATATGCTATGTGTGTTTTATTAAATTTGTTAATATGTTTGTTAATAAGTTTATTATCTTCATTCACAATAATAAACCATAAAAGTGTTGGTTTGTGAATTGGCTAAGTTGAAAAATAAAACTGCCTAGAAATTGCACTCGAATTTCGAGCGCTGGAATCTGCTAGTTTTAATAATTATACCCTATACCACTATGTGGTTTGGGTGTAATGACTTTGTGCTGCTGTTTGTAACAACCAAACATATTTGACCTAGACCCATCTTTAATTATACCGATCGAATCAGAATCACTTTTTGAGTTGATTTAACAATGTCCGTCCGTCCGTCCGTCTGTGTGTCCATGTAAATCTTGTAATCAAACTGCAGGTCGCAAATATGAATATATTTTGATGAAATTTGGTATATAAGCTTTCATCGGCCATGGGACGAACGCTATTGAAATTGGTGGGAATCGGTCCATGTTCAGACCTAGCCCCCATACAAATTACCCATATGAAATCGACATAAATTGCCATAAGATCCAAATTGTCATATAGATCTTACTCAAATTGGGTTTGTATGCGTTCATTACATCCATTAATGAGTAGTCCTAAAATGATCTCTTTGGCCCCATATAGACTGCTTCCCGATCTTCACTTAAGTCTATTAAAAACAAAAATATTGCACTGATTCTTCTCAAATTTTGTTTGTATATATTTTTGCAAAATACAAGAGACTTTACCAAACCTGATCAGGATTGGTCCATTTTAGGACCTAGTCCGCATATAGATATAGCATCCGATATGAACTTTTTCATATCTGCCGCCAAAAAAACTAATAAAAATCCCACTCAAATTTGGTTTTTGCTTATTTTCTATGTCCAGTTAGTTTGTCCTAAGAGATAGGGTTTCTAAACGCATGGTATAGGGTATCGTATAGTCGGTCTAGACCGACTATAATTTTCTTACTTGTTTTTTATGGTTTTGTTTCCCAAACTTTATTGTTGCTCCAAATAGAAAATAAACTATTGAAATTCAACATTCAGTTTTCAAACAAAAACACTATTCGACTGGCTAAAACCGCACAACCTAATTAAACAGATTACTCTGCGAATGCCTAAATAAACGGGACCATAAGGAACTTTAATAATAAGAAACTATTTTAAATTAACCATGCATCGAGGTACCATTGTGCCGCATATTCCACATGGCTGACAAAACCATTATTGCAAGATAGACAATGACTTGATAATGTTGAAATAAATATTTTGAATTGGTACAAAAGAACTTTTAGTTAAAAATATCAAATTTTCTTAACTTTTCTACATTATGGTCTGGTTTTAAATTTCAGTTACAAAACTAATTTAGTGCAGCAGCATCGTCAAATGTTACTTTTAATTTACTTGTAAGTATTTTTGCAGTTTAGTGGCAAAAAAAAGACACGAAAACTTTTCTGAATTTGATGTTGTACATTTCAAAGGTTTCCGGTTTTGTTTATTAAACAAAATGTGTAGAAAACAATTTGTGTTAATTATGAACAATTTTTGCATGGATGTGCGGAAACAAAAGTGTACCGAATAGCCAGAAATTGTAGGTTTTAAGGCGAGAAAATTAAAAAATTTACTAAAGAACGCTTAGAAAAAAATGTTCGCATATTATTTTATTAATGACTTTATTACTAGAAAACATATTTCTAAAATTAATTTAATTAATTAATTTAATTACTATGAAAACGCAATTAAATCTTTTTAAAATATAATACATAAATAAATTTTCTAGTGACTACTTTCGATGATTTTCAAAGAATCTGTCTCTATTGAGCTTGTTGTAGTTTTGAGGATTATTGCTTTTCGACACTCCATTAGGTTTCAAGTATTATTGGCATAATGAATTGCTACTAATTCAGAGCATCATATTTTTGAAGTGATACCATGTTTAGAACAGCTTCTTTGTTAACAGCGAAACTCTTATGGTGAGTCGCTCGCAATTGCTTCAGGTTCAAAACCCCGATTTTAACGGGTGTTTTTTTTTTTTTTCTAAAGTTAGAGAACTTTAAAATAAAACAAAGAAAGATATTATTAACCCTTTCATGCCCAAATTAAATGGGGCGTGGTTGCAAATTTTTCAAGTAGTTGTTAGTTTAAACCAGTGAAGGCCGTGCCAAACACACTGGTGCTCGGCTTCTTATATGTATACAGCCGAACGAAAACAAAAATACTCACCAAAGAGTAAAAGTAAACAACAATTTCATTCAGTCTTATGAAAGCTTTTGAACAAAGCAAGTCTATGTCGCATTGCATTTTGAAATTCATATATATATATTTTTAATAGGTACACAGAGCATATTTGTTTAAAAGAAACCAAAAATATTGAGAAAATTTCGAAGACTTGATAAACTATAAATTAAACATTTTTTATAAATTACATACTCGTCTTTTGTGATTGTTTTTTTTTTTTTTTAATACTAAAAAATATCCAGCTACTTCAGGCTGGTAAGTTTTTACTTTTTGGTAACATACCACTTATTAACCTTTGAAATTTCTTATCTTTTTAAGTTTAGCTATTTTGCTATTTTGTGTTTTTTATTTTTTTTTTTTTTTTTTGTTTTTTAAAGAAATGAATTACTTATTATTACTTATTTGATTTAATAAACTTCAAACATATGGATAAAAGAGATTAAATGTTCTTCACATTTTGTTTTACATTTTCAGAATGTAAGATTTAAAATTTTAAAACAACAAAATGTATTTAAAATTTTACCATATTCTTCGTGAACTCAACTATTTTCCCTTTTATGCATTCATATAAACATTCATACAAAATCTACACAAACCCATTTAATGTCGGCATTGTGTTACGTCCATGGATTTCGATCAGTGTAGTACAACTAACACATGCTCATCAACACTATTACTAACTCAATTCTCTCGATGGCCACCACTGATTTAAACCACAGCTGACCAAAATTGATTTGCGGCTGTGTTGGTGAGCATGAGAGAGAAGTGCATCGGAAGAAAAATTGAGCGAATTAAAAAATATCTCATTTTCTCATATAACAGAATCCATATTTTTATGCAAAATTAATGAAATTTTCTGCAACATATTTTTATATGTTTTAAATAAAGTCTTGTATATTAATATTTTTATGGCAGTTTCGAATTAATAATATATTTTCTAAGTGTGCTGTAGTGATACTGTTGCGTTGCTTTGAACAAATGAATTTCAAATCCGAAAAAAATTTTTCGCAGAGATAAATAGAGGGAAAAAACGAAAGACGCTTTAAAGAATTTTTTTAAGTTTGGGATATATTACATTATCCAAATTTTTCCAGAACTCTAATATATTAATTTTGTCTGGAACATTTAATTCGCTTCGAATTATTATTTGTTCTGATTGTATATCAAACTTGTTGTTGGTTACATCGCACCTCAAAGGGCTTTCGAAAAGATCAAGCAGTGGTTTTATAATTTCAAAATCTTTAAATCTATCTTGAAAGTTATGAAGAAATGTTTCAAATATTTCTATATATTCATATCGAGACCTTATATTCAATAAAAGCTATACGATGATTTTGAGAAATTGACTTTTTGATGGGGAACTGTTCGCCTATGTGAGCTAGATCTCTGAAAAAAAATTCAGAAAAAAAACATTTATTTAGAACACTTTCTTTCATTTTTAATAAATCGCTATATGCTACATTACTTAATTTTTTTTGAATGCAATACCCGCAATACAATACGAAAATTTTTTTAAATTATCAAATTAATGAGCGCTCAGAAACCTGTTGGCTGGGTAGAGCTTTTTTTGTTCATGACAACAAAACTAAAAACTAATATTTTTTGCAAAAACTGGGCTGTCCAGAATGATTTAAAAGCTGTCATTCGAGTTTTTAAAATTTTTAAAAATAATTCAACCTGTAGGGGATGAGAATCCAGTTATATATATATATTAAAAAAAAGGGTCAAAGCCAGACGTAATCGTCCAAGCTGGCCACTAACAATTTAATATATATTTACTATTGTTATGTATACGAGGCATGAACAGACTGCCGAAGCGTCAAATTCGCCTACGTTTCTATTTTATTATAGGTTTACAATAGTTTATGATTTAATATGGTTTTATATTTTAGTTTTCATTATTTTTTTCTATTCCTTTTAAATAAGAAGACCGTCGGGGGTTCATTAATATTTAATTAAGTATTTATTCTTCAACGCTAGTTATGGAATGACAATTTTAAATGTGTGATCTCTTGTTATATTCAAATTTTAGAAAAGTAAGAATGTTTGAAGTGAGCAATGAGTAAAATGCATTATTGAGTGATAGTACGTTAACTAATATACAAGAGATCAATAGCTTTAGAAACAACATACATATATTAAAAGAAATCAACAAAAGAATAAATCATAATGACTCAATTACAGGCAAAGCAATAAAATAATTACAAACAATAAAATAATATTTAATAATTGAAACAAATAATGACAAAATTCTAAATGACAATTAACATAAATAATGATGACTCTTTTGTAAAATACTAATGAATCAAAATAATGTAAAATTGATAATAATATATAATTGATGATAATCAATATAATAACGCCTGTTACAAACCGCATTTGAATATTTCAATTTATAGATAAAAAATCCAATAATTTACATATTATCGCATTTGAACAGTTTCATAATGTTTCTTAATTCTTTACAAAGAATCGCAGATGATTATCTATCCTCCGGTGAAAAAGATTTTATTGAGTGTGCCATAACTGGTAAGTTTAATGAATTTTTAAAAAGCTGAAGAAAATTTAAAAAACTGTTTTGTCCAGATTCCGACGATGAGTTCATACCACGAAGAACGAAAAGGGCAATTAATTCAAAATCAAAAAAGAGGGAAGAAAATTCAACAAAAAGAATGAAGGGACAAGACTATATCGGATTTCGTACTGCTAGTGGTATTTTCCTACATAATTCTCCGAAATCCGGAAAGGTAATTGGACCTAAATATTCATCAACATTATGCATTAAACGAAAGTCCAGACAGTACCAAAAATTTGATGAAAGCACCAGGAATAATATTTTTAACACATTCTGAAAGCCAAAAAGTGTTTGTTAAAAGTCACGTCTCGCAAACTCCATCGAAATTAAACAGAGTTAAAAACTCTAGAAAGCAGTATAGCTTTATGTATAAACTACAGCACAAAGACGGATTATTACAAGTTTGTCGATCAATATTTTTATCAACTCTATCAATAAAAAACAAGTAAAAAAATTATAGTCGGTCTAGACCGACTATATGATACCCTATACCATGGTTTAGAGACCCTATCTTTCGGTCCAACCACTTCGATATAGAAAATAAGCATAAACCAAATTTGAGTGGGATTTTTATTAATTTTTTTGGCTGCAGATATGAAAACGTTCATATCGGATGCTATATCTATAAAGGGACTAGGTCCAATAATGGACCGATCCTGATCATGTTTGGTAAAGTCTCTTGTATTTTGCAAAAATATGTACAAACAAAATTTGAGAAGAATCAGTGCAATATTTTTGTTTTTTAATAGATTTAACTGAAGATCGGGAAGCAGCTCTATATGGGGTCAAAGGGATCATTTTTGGACTACTCATTAGTGGATGTAATGAACGCATACAAACCCAATTTGAGTAAGATCTATATGACAATTTGGATCTTATGGCAATTTATGTCGATTTCATAGGGGTAATTTGTATGGGGGCTAGGTCTGAACATGGACCGATTCTCACCAATTTCAACACCGTTCATCCCATGGCAAATGAAAGCTTATGTACCAAATTTCATCAAAATATATTCATATTTGCGACCTGCAGTTTGATTACAAGGTTTACATGGACACACAGACGGACGGACGGACGGACGGACGGACGGACGGACATTGTTAAATCAACTCAAAAAGTGATTCTAATTCGATCGGTATAATTAAAGATGGGTCTAGGTCAAATATTTTTGGTTGTTACAAACAGCAGCACAAAGTCATTATACCCAAACCACATAGTGCTATAGGGTATAAAAAGACATGGTTAAAGGTTGGATAAAATCCAACATTCAAACAGGAGGCAATAAGCTTGCAGAAAATCTACAATCCACGGTCGGCAAAAAGTCGAATGCTGAAAATCAAAAATCTACATTTGGTAATAAGTCGCCTTCACAAAATCAAAGACCATCACTTGGTTCTAAAAATCATTCTTACAAGCATAGTTGCCAGATAAAATGGGTGTAAAATCGTCAAATTTTGGGGAAAAAGTCGTCAAAATCATCATTTCATTTTGTTAAATCGTCAAAAAAATCGTCAAAATAGAAACAATCGATTTTTTCATATATTTGTTTTATTCAACAAAAAAAAAAAACTTAAAATAATAAAGAAAAAATTCATATAATTTTTTTAATATAGGTACATGAGTAAATTATTAAATAAATTAAATAAAAAAACATAACAATTCAAAGTAAAACATTTATACATACTATTTAATATTTATGTACATAAATAACAATCACATTTTGAGATCAGATCAATAAAAATTAAATTTGTAATTTAAATTTTTAAAGTCTTTTGAAAATAATTTAACTTAAAAAATTTTGTTTGTATTCAGTTTATAGTTTCGAAATATCACAATTTAATTTAATTTAAAAATAAACAATTTTGTTCATATTCACAGTTTATATATAAATATCAGAATTTAACATTTTTATTAAATCTTTTTTTATTGCAATGTCATAGCAATTATTTTTATTTAATTTTAAATAATCTTTTGTGAAAAGAATTCCCTCTATAGAATCTTTTTCTAACCGATTTCTAACTTTTTTTTTATTCAAATTCACTTGACTGAATATTCTTTCAACAATGGCTGAAGAATGTGGCAAAATTAAAATTTTTTGAACAAATTTTGTTAAAATAGGAAATAAATATCTAGAATCAGCTGGTTTAATTTCTGAAATTTTCTTCCAAAAATCTAAGAGGTTAATTTGGTGATCTTCAAAATAATTGTTAAAATTCAAAAATTTTAACTCTCTAAATTCGGAATCTAAATTTTGTTTATCCTCTTCATTAACAAAATATGGGAACTCTTTAACAACTTCAAAGAAAGAATTAGTTTTTTGATTGATTATAAAATTTGGGTTAATTGAACTTGAAGACTTAAGTTTTAAATTTTCCAAATCAAATCTCTTTAAAATTTGATCACATAGTTCTATATAAAAATTTATACAATTATTAATTATTATATCTATTTCACTTTGACTTAAAAGTGATTTTGATATTAAGTCTTTGGCAAGTATTCCTAAATATATGTTATCATTATTTAGAAACTGTAATTTGTTTTTGTAATCTATTAGGTACATAAATTTCATTACTTTTTACAATATTATGCTCTAAAAAATTGCTCATTACTATTTTCAACAATCTTTCCATTTGAACATATAAATTGTGAATCTCGGTAGTTTCGCTTTGAAACATTTTATTGATATTGTTAATAATGCCAAGAATGTACTTCAGAAATGCTAAATAGATTTGATTTGTATCATTTAATTTATTAAGAACTGATTTTGCTGTATCAATTTTATCAATATTTACTGCAAACGAAAAAAAAAATTTTAATGTTTCGTACAAGTCCAACAAACGATTTACAACAACTTCTAAAGATAGTCAACGAGTTTGGCATGGATGTAAATTTTTTTTTTTTGGGTTTATATCTAGCAATTTTTGTATGTTATTGAACTCGGTGGTTCGTTTAGGGCTATTAGATAAATAGTTGTAACAATTTCTTGCTAATGTTTCAACAGCAGAAGGGAGCTTATTACATGCGTATGATGAACATAAAGCCAAGGAATGACAAACACATTTAATAACAAATAAATTTGGAATATCGTTTTTTAAGAGTTGCGCGACAGATTGCTTTTTTTCCGGTCATAACTGCAGCCCCATCTGCAGCAAAACCAATCATATTATTTTTATAGCCGATATCATTTTCGTTAGAGTGATTAACTATTAAATTATAAAAACTATTGGCATCGCATTGGCCTACTGTCAGCAATCCAAAAAATAAGTCATTAATCTGGAAATCTATGCAAACACGCACTACCAAACATAAAGACTTTGTGTTTGATAGGTCTGTAGACTCGTCTACGCATAAAGAAAATTTGTTTTTTTTTTAATAGTTCACAGACTTCTAAAAACTGTTTTTTGCCAATAACATTTTTAACAATGGCAATCGCCTTTATTCTCCCCAACGTCATATTTGATGCAATATCTGAATCCGAAAACGAATTTGACATACCTTTGTCATATGATCAGCCACTGTAAATGGAAGATTTTGTTCGACAATGAACAGCGCTAATTTAATTTCAGCTTTTTTGCTACCACATTTTTCAGGAGCAGCAAAAACTGCGTCTTTTTTTGCCTGTTTACCAAAAATAACATTTGATGCATCAACATGCTTTTTTGTGTTCGAATGTGCAATCAGATCAGCTTTTCCGGATGATGCCTTTAGTTCCTTATTGCATAATTTACAAAAAACAGCTTGGTCCCTCTTCTCCGCCCGGGATTGTAGTTGGGGATCTTCTACCCAAGCTGTTTTAATTTTTCGTTTCTTTTCCATCTATAATGATTAGGTATAAGGGAAAAAACACATGCATTAAATTATAAAACTATTGGAGTCACAAATTCTTATTTCATACCGATGAACCAGCATCATCTTCATGTTGGGCTTCATTGTTGTCTATAAAATAAATAGTACATAATAAGTAAAAACACCTCTTTTTGCAATATATTTTAATTGATTACCTGTTCTTTGAAAATATTTCAGCATATCAAAATTTCCTTGTAAAAACAAAAACTAAATAACCTTTTTTCGTTCTTTCAATTTTAAATTTTCTTGTGAAATTGCAGTTGTAAATTTTTTTCACTGGACGTGGTAAAAAACTATCATAAAATGTCAAAATACCAACACGTTACACACACACTTAAACAAACTATACTAAAATACTTCATTCCTTGTCACACTTTACTGTTGTGTAAAGGAAAAAAAGTAGTTGTCTTTTTCTATTAACTGAAAAATATAAGATTGCCACAGTAAAGTATAGTTTGTAAAGATAAAATGTTGTCAATTTCCCATATTTGTAAAAATCGTAATTTTTAGAGCAAAAATCGTCAAATCGTCATTTGGCTGTTTTTGACACTAAAAATCGTCAAAATGACGATAAATCGTCAAATCTGGCAACAGTGCTTACAAGGTATATTTAAATGAATATTTCGAGCAATTAGAGAAAATGGAAAGCCATTACTGCCGCAAATGTACTAGCAAAATATATATTTCTGCTGCATTTAATTCAAAAGCCGATGTTTACAGAAACTATCTTAATTACTGTACAAAAAAGCAAGTTCCATCTGTATCTATTTTCACCTTTTCAAAATTTTTTGAACAGCAGAATTATAGTATTTTCGCACCCCGAAAAGATCAGTGCGATACGTGTACATCTTTTAAAACCAAACAGATAAGTGAAGAGAAATATAATACTCATATTTTAAGCAAGCAACGCGCGCAAAATGAGAAGAACCTTGACAAGATAGCTGCTGTAGGGGGAAGATGTCATGTTTTTACTATGGATGTTAAAGCAGTGAAGCTTTGTCCAAATCTAAATGCCTAAGCTATTTACTACAAACAGCGCTTACAAGTTCATAACTTCACCATTTACAAAGTTTCCACACATCAGTGCACTAATTAATGGTGGAATAAAACAAATGGTGACTTGTCTGCTTCGACATTTGTTTCCATCATAATACATCACTTGGAAACACACTGCTCAACAGATTAAATTACCAATAATAATTTATTCAGATGGATGAGGATATCAGAATCGTAACCATATCTTATCGAATGCCTTGTCAATCTTTCCTATTGAAAATGACAAAATAATTGAACAGAAATACTTGGAGAAAGGTCACACTCAAATGGAGTGTGATAGCGCTCATGCCAAAATTGAAAAGAAACTTGAAAATAAATCAATATATCTGCCAATAGATTACATCAATGTTATGAAGGAATCACGAAAGACTGTAAAAATTGACGATTCTGTGATCAACAAACCATTCGATGCAATGTATCTAAACTACGATTTTTTTTAACAACTACAACGAAGCCAGACTTATTCGCTTCTCGAGCATTAGGCCTGGTCGAAACAAAAATGACCCAACAGTGGCACAGTTAAGATCTTTAAAATATCTACCAAGTGGCGGCGTTAAATTTAAAGTAAACTTCAATGACAAATATGATATAACGATTTACCTATTCGAATTAAAGAATATATAGGATATACTGAACCAACACCCCTACATAATGATCAACTTCCAATTCAGCCTTGTAAGTGGAAACATCTACAAGATTTGAAACCCGTTATCCCATCAGAATATCATTACTTTTATGATAACTTACCTCAATCAAATTCAAAGAAATAGCCAGAAATGCTCAACTTCAGTTATTCTTTTTCGTATATTTCCTTATTTTTAGTTTTTTGTTAACATGTTCTTATTTATTAACGATATCTTAACAAAACTTATTTTACGAGATTTTTTCGATAAGATTTTGAAATTTCAACATAGGGGCCCCCCAAGAAGTCAAAAAGAAATTATTAACATTTTAAAGGTCCACTCTAGCGATTTCTAAAAAAAAAAACATAACGATAGTTTCATACATTTTTAATTATTACCTTTGAATTCCAAAAAGTAAATATAAGGGCCACCCTAATAATTTTTCCAAAATGGTGTCTACTTCCTTGGGGCCTCTATATGTGAAAAAAATTTAAAAAAAAAAACATTAAAAGTCTAACAATATTGTAAACTAGATCACAATAAACTTGTTTTATTAATCTGCAATACCCGCTATATGCATTGAAATATTCGAAAATTTTTCCTGCAAAACCAGCTATACGACAAAAAACTCTGTACCGACGCGAATAACGGAAATCTTTAAGTAATTTTTGTATGCAGCACCCACTAATAATATTTAACAAAAATACTGGAAGAAAATTTACTTCAATCTTCGAGAGTTCGGAAAATAATCAGTTTTTCCTTCTCCTGTGTTTTTGCGTATAGCCGGTATTGAATATAAGCTCTCGATTTATTTTAATATTATTTTGTTTGCCATAAATGAGTAAAGTTTTTGGAAAATTTGAAAAAACACCGACTTGAACTTTTATATGGAGTGAAAGTATTTTAGTTTTCAAATCGAAAAGAATTTTTGACAAATCATATATATTCTTGTTTTTTTCTTGCAATTTTAAATTAAATTCATCTAAAGAGAGGGCTGTGTTTATCTGCCAAAAAGGCTAAATCTGAAATAAATTTATCTTTTATAGTCTGTGTTAAACATTGTTCTATATTCTCCATATCTAGGAACTGTAATACTTCTTCCCGTAAGTCAAATAATCTATTTAGACAAGCACCACGGCTTATCCACCGAACTTCAGTGTACATTTTAAGATCATTATGGGTGGTGTTTTTCTTTTTTAAAAATCTAACAAATTTTCTGTGGGTGAGTGACTGATGTCCCCCTCGTATTTTATTAATTATTCGCTCTGCATTTTCATGGCGAGATAATCGATTTTTTAATTGGATTATGAAACCTTCATATTTGCCCGTCGTTACATTTGCTCCATCTGTGCAGACCCCAGCAAATTTGTTAGAGTCTACAATAGATATAAGTTTTTCGCTGACACCATCGAACAACAACTTACCTGTTACATTTGGTTAAAAGTTTTCAAGAGAAACATTGATTCAAAGACATTGTAATCTTTATCTACGCAGCGAACACAAATTACTAGTTAGCATCGATCAATCATGTCAGTGCTTTCATCTAAACAAAAAGAAAAACATTCGCAATTACTTAATTTCTCCCTAACTCTAATTGATTAGCACGCCGGGCTATACTCTGATAAGACAACGGAAGATATTCCATGAAATTAATCTTGTAATTAAGCCATTCAAAATTTGTTTTAAATATTTCTTTAATAAAAACTCCATCATAAAATGGTATGCCCTGCCTGACAATATCCAAGCTTATTAAGCTTGAAGTCTCAATTCTGAATTCGCGATCTGACTTCGTTTCTTTGTTTTCTTTTCCTAACAACCATCCTTTTAATTTTACAAAAAAAAATTTTTTATATCTCTAATATTAATAGTCTAGGCGATTGCTTGTGATCGATGTTTTGTTCCACCGTTTTATTCCGATTTTGACCAAACGTATATTATTTGAAAAATTTTTCTGTTTAGCCGTTTTGCAGATTTACAGATTTTTTAATTTTTTCTTGTGTTTTGAGTTAATTGCATTTACAGTTGCTACTAACACATACATAAAATTATACAATGCTATGTGTGTGTTTATTACATTTGTTTATGTGTTTGTAATAGAAATGGGTTTGTTTTTTCTGTGTTTGTAATAAAAATGGGTTTGTTTTTTTCTGTTGATTTGTGAATTGGCTATGATTGATTAGCATACCTTTAGGGTCTTTATTTAACGAAAAAAATATAATTTCCTAGAATTTGCACTCGAATTTCGAGGGCTGGAATCTGCTAGTATCTATTAAATAGCTCTTCTCTTCCCTCATCATTAAATTTATTCATATTACTATGAAAAGAATCATAATATCTTTTAATAATATAACCTCTATATTCCTTAAATGTTTTATAACATAAAAGGCATATAGTATTTGTGGAATGCTGTGTATCTGAAAAAAATCGCAATACATGCGCTAAGAATGTGAACTAGAGTGGTCCTTAAAAGATGAAAATGCGATTTTGGGGATAGGCGGGGTCCAGTTTATTACCTTTCCAAAAACTAATAACTGTGAAGTTTGGGGACAATCGGATGAAGAAAATTCGCGCCGAAAATTTCAAGTGTGTTTATATGGGAAAAATATTTTTTTTGAGATTTTACGAAAATTTCGTCCTAAAGCTTAATTTTTCCGACAAGAAAACTAGGTCATGATATTTGATAGCATATTTTTCAACTTTGAGGAATTGATTAAAGCCATACTTTTTTGTTTGTCTCTAAGCCTATAAGTAATCAGATATGATGTATTGTTTTATAACCACGTTGTAAACCTATTGCGCATTGATACCGAAAACTGGAAATCTTTTGATTAGGGTCAAATGTGACCCCAAATCCAAAAGGGTTAATGCGATTCTATTATTTTTTTTTCCGAAATCCTAGGCTATAAAGATAAAATATAACATTTAAAAGTAGAAAAGTGATGAATTTTTGATACAAAGTATTTAGAAAGAGTACATTTTCAGATATTTTACAAAACTCCCATTTTTCTTGAAATCCGCAAAACTAAAATCCTTGTCAAAAAAATTCTGGTATAGGGATTTACCTAAGTATTCAGACATGTATTTAATAAAAGCCTAAAGTGCCAGATCCATTTTTTTAAATTTTGTTTAAGAAAATTTTTTAAAATTTAAAAAGGAGTTTTCAAAATTTTATTAAAAAATTTTCCATTTTCGGCCTTAATGCGTAATAACAAGATAATAACAAGGTGGTAATAAAGCAATACTTCAGATCTGAGTACACACAGGCATAGAGACCAAAACAAAATGATGGCTTTAATTAATTTCTTAAAGTTAAAAAAAATGCCATCAATGCTCATGACCTAGTTTTTTTTTTTTTGGCACAACGGTGGTCTGGGGCATTCGCTATTTCTTAGAGAATTTTTACTCGATTTTGAATTTTTATAGCTTATTGAATAGATAATTTATTAGAGATCCCTATTCTTATAACAACTTGTCAGAAAACTTAAGCCATAAACCAACATTTTCGTAAAATCTCAAAAAAAAAAAAATCATATTTTCCCCATATGAACACACTTGAAATTTTCAATCGATTTCCGGCACGTCTTTTCTTTATCCGATTGTCCACAAACTTCACATTAGTTTTATATGGAAAGGTAACAAACTGGACCCCTTCTGTCCCCAAAATCACATTTTAATTTTTTTAGAACCACTCTAATACCCTAGTCGCTGTCTCATTGACGACTAAATGAAAGAGCATAAGAATATGTGTGAGCTAGTAAAAGCACAATTCTGTGGTTTTCTAGAGTAACCGCCTATGTCCATTTTTGTCAGTTTTGAGTTAACGATGCCAAATATATTAATTTTTAATGCTCTTTACGTGTGTTCAATTTTTTAAAAAAAAATATTGACCATTTCTCAGTTTTTTCTTTAAATAACGACGTAACTTAAATGTTTATTAAATTAACTTGCAGCACTAACGACGTATGTCAACCTACGTTTGATCGCTGACAAATTATTTTCTCAGTAAACGAACATAGTGACATACGTTGTTATTAATGACAAAAAATGCTAAATAATTTTGGATTAGTTTTCAGTTTATGGCCCCTTATAAAAACTTGTTTCTTTATTTCTGTTATTTTTTGTCACTATTATTCTTGATACGTTGTTATATTCTCATCCTAAGTCCCGTTAACTTTTTGTTGGCGAACAACAAAATTAATTTTTCAAGCAACAACAACTTACATATGTCTACATGGGTGGTTGCGTTGGTAGTTTTCTTTTTCAAAGAATACGACGTTTGTCGACATAAGTTGTTTTATCTGCACACACTTTAAGTGTTATTTATATATTGTTTTCTTCTTCCTTCTCTAGGATCTATTCCTCTGAAGATTTTTGACTCAAAATTTTGTATAAAGTATTTATTGCCCATATCTACAGGGCTGTTAAATAAAAATCTCTAAAATCTTTATATCGGGCCCATAATTTCAAATATAACGTGTTTTGGCTCCCCTGAACATTTTGATTTTATGACATACGCGGTTATTCTAGAAAACCGCAGAATTGTGCTATGAAATGGACAGCTACGGTTTAAACCTATATATGAATTTATATCAATTTCAAAGGCCTATGTATCCTGGTTGAGCCGTTATTAAATGTTGCCTACAGGAAACATTGTGTTTGAAAAATTATTGACCAGCATCTAAGAGTATTTTTTGATTTTTTTTTCTAATTTTCTTAACATGAAGCAATATTTTTAAGAACTTAAATTTAAACTTTTACCTTTATTATTTTTTATTTGATTATTTGCAAACTCACTTATAACAGAAAAAAAAATAAGATTAGTTCTCAAATGATCTTATAAATACTTACAATAAAATATTCCCAACTGAGCTTTTACAATATATAAAGCTACTCTGAGAAAAAAAGCAGTAGGAGAAAGAGATAAAAATTGCGGTACTTATGAGCTAAAATATACATTACAGGCATTAAAGGGTAAATATCAGCTAAGTGAGCTTATTGGACAGATAATTTTATGCCATTAATATTTAAATATAATTTAGGCCACAGCCTTACCACGACTGGCACGTAAATGGCGCAATGTGGAACTCCCACTTTCACGTACTTTTCGCAGCCTTTGTGGCCGTATTTCGGCAAAAAATCGAAATAATTGAAATAATCCAATGGAGTAAAATCATACGATCTTAGTGGCCAATTAACAGAAGCATTACGTGAAACTATTTAATCATCAAAAATTACTTTAAGTAAATTTATTGCAGCGTACGCTGCGAGCTCATTGAGGTACGAAAAACTTGTAATCACTTTTCTGCCATCCGCCACCAATAACATTCTGTCTATTATCGCTTTCGAAGACCTATTGAACAATGATTCGGCCGGCTCACCTTCACTCCAAATTTGACAATTTTGCATATTTACTAACTCATTTAACCACAAATGAGCTTCATCGCTCAACAAAAGTGTTTATGGAAAATCAAATTCGATATCAATTTGTCTTTCAGCCCTTTGGCTGAATTGGCGCCATATACGATGGTCGTTTGGGTTTAATTCTTTCAGAAGTTGAATTTTAGAAGCTCGTAAACAAAGATCCGTTCGTAGAGTCTTCCATAGAGCGGATGAGCACATCTCCATTTGCGGAGAACGGTGCCGAATTGATCGATGTCGGTTTTCCTTAATGCTTTTGTGTACAGCGGCTACACTTTGTTCGGTTCGCAATGCTTGCTTCAATATATATACTTCCATATCTGTCTTATCGGTAAATTTCATATAAATAATGTAGTAATGCTCAATTTTTTTTTAGCCTTTAACTGACAGAAGCAAACTGTCATTTCCTTTTGGTTTTCTACATTTTACTGCACAAATTTAAACCTTGCGTGATTTTTGGGACACCTTTTATAAGAATATTTATTGAAGTATAGTTTACATTATATTGCAATACTGCAATATAGACTTTTTGAAAGTTTTATTAAACTTTTCGAATATCAATCTTAACGCTGATAAAAATAAATGTAAAACTGAAAAGTAACAGATTGTCGTTAAGGCATCTGCTTTATATTAAAAAGGAAAATCAAAAAACATATACTGCGTCTCATAGCTATAATACCATATTTCTATTTAAAGTAACTTTTTAGCTTTAAAGCGGGTAAGAGTAAGAGTAATATAGAAATTGTTTTATATCTTGGTGATTTCACTAACTCATACCTTTATTGGCCATTATTGGCTAAGTGTTATTATATTTTTGAAAAAAAGAACAAAAGCTAACTTATTAAAATACAACTAGGAAATTCTAATCTATAGTACTGACAAATAAATGTCACACAGTGAATGAAGTCCATATAAAATGGAACTTAATTAGAAGGAAGCATCTCATATATGTACAAAGTACTTAAATATGCGAATTTCAAATATGTCATCGGATTTACCAGCTTTTTTTTTATAGTCGGACCGCATATTTGTTATATTTTGTGTTATTTTTTAATTTTATAATTTGTCTGTCAATTATAAGTCAAAAAGGAATTTTTGTACTATTTTCTTAAAAGACTACAAGAAAAAGTTTCGCATAATTATAATAAATATATAATTATAAATATATATTTATTATATTTTTACATATATATAAAATAATTTGGAAATGGAGAATTGTTTCATAATACGATGCCATATTGATTGGGCAAATGAACATAAAACATCGATGTTTCAGACAATTAATACTGTAATTAACAAGCAAATTTTAATTTTGTTTCAATGGTGTGTGGTAGAGAAGAAGAATCCATATATTTCAAATATTCATAACTACACTGTATTCTAAATCGGACTGGTTTCTGGCATTTCAGCCTTCACGACCGATTTATTTAACATTGTGATTATTGTTGTGTTATAATTGAATAGATTTTTTCTATATGAAATTTTTCTACTTAGGGCGGCCGTGAGGTTTGAACCGGTGTCTATCTCACATACACTCGTACTTGCTCTTTTTGGTCAGCGCATTAACACACTAACCTAAAGTCAGGCCTACGAGCAGTGTAGTTAAGAATCAGTTTTCATATCATACAGCTATTTAATTCATATTAATTTCAGAAGATACAATTGTGTCCATGTGAACAATCGTTATTTTCTAATTTTTTTAATATTTTCTTTAATTTATACTTCTAATTTCCACTATTCTCAGTTTCGTAAGAGTTGCCATATGTTATGCATTTATACTAGATTTTCTTCTTTGAAAGTTAAATAAGTTGCGAAGGTTGCAAACTATTTTTTATGATATATTATTAGTTACTCTAACTCCATTAGTACCCTGTGGAATACGCTCAGAACCAATATCACCAAACTTTTTTTATGACCTTTTATATTTATTAGTTTTTCAGCTATAACACAAGAACCACATCTACCAGGAACTTTATAAAATTTTCTCATTTAATTATTTAAGGCTTAATATCCATGTAAAAATATTTATAATTTTTTTTTTATTTATTTATGCCTTCTACTCTACTAATAAATAATAATCACACGCCCAGAATATGTTACGTTTAAAAAAAATTATAAAAAAAGGGGTAGAAAAATTTAAATTTTTTAAAAATTTCATTCGAACAGGTTTTGCTCAAGTTATTTGCTAAAGAATGAAATGAAATTTCTTCAATGAATCTTGAGTTATAACTGAAAAACTAAGCAAACAAACATTAAAATAAAGAACAAGTATAAAATTTCATCAACAAGAGTTTATTTAGCTCAGTTATTGATAAATATATACATAATCCTTCTAATTTAGTCATGTTTAGTTGTTGACCTCAAAAAATCAGGAACTTTTTTTTTTATCTCGATTCAAAAAAAATTCAGTGGCTTGTCCTAGCTGATAATATCAAACTTTATTTTTTCTTTTAGTTAGGGAATAAATGGAATCACAACATTCACGCAATATTTGAATTCATCCGAAAAAAAATTTTTTATTTGTAAACATCTACACAATCACAAAAACTGCGTGACATGTGAGCCGTAAGACAAAATCGATGTGACTAATGAAAAATTTTGATATGTGAAAATGCAAAAAAAAGAAAAATGAAAAAAAAAATAAAAAATGGAAAATAAAAGTGAAAAATTCAAAGTGAAAAATAAAAAATTAAAAAAGAAAAACGAAAAATGAAAACTAAAAAATTAAAAATTAAAAATTAAAATATTAAAAATTAAAGTGAAAAATTAAAAATAAAAAATCAAAAATCAAATATAAAAAATGAAAATTGAAAAATGAGAAATGATACGTGAAAAATTAAAAATTAAAAATAAAAAACGAAAAACGGAAAATGAAAACTGAAAAATAAAAAATTAAAAATGAAAAATAAAAAAGCAAAATAAAAAATGAAAAATAAAAGATGAAAAATGAATAATTAAAAATTAAAAATTAAAAATGAAAAACTTAAAATGGATAATAAAAATGATAAATAAAAAATTAAAAATGAAAAATTAAAAATAAAAAACGAAATACGCATAACAAAAAATGAAAAATAAAAAATGAATAATAAAAAATTAAAAATTAAAAATAAAAATGAAAAATTAAAAATAAAAATGAAAAATTGAAAATAAAAAATGGAGAATAAAAAATTAAAAATGAAAAATGAAAAGAAATAAAAAATTAAAAATAAAAAATAAGAATGAAATATAAAAAATGAAAAATTAACATGAAAAATTCGAAAAAAAAATGAAAAATTAGAAATAAAAAATGAAAAATTAAAAATGAACAAGTAAGAAAATTATAGTCGGTCTAGACCGACTATACGATACCCTATACCATGCGTTTAGAGACCCTATCTCTTAGGCCAACTAACTGGACATAGAAAATAAGATAAACCAAATATGAGAGGGATTTTTATTAATCTTTTGGCTGCAGATATAAAAAATTTCATATCGAATGCTATATCTATATGGCCACTAGGCCTAAAATTTGAAAAGAATCAGTGCAATATTTTTGTTTTTTGACAGATTTAAGTGCAGATCGGGAAGCAGCTCTACATTGGGCCTATCAGTAAGGGTTGTCTCATAGGAATAATTTTTGGACTACTCATTAACGGATGTAATAAACACATACAAACCCAATTTCACTGAAATCCATATGATAATTTGGATCTTATGGCAATTTATGTCGATTTCATAGGGGTCATTTGTATGTGGACTACGTCTGAACATGAACCGATTTTCACCAATTTCAACAACGTTTATCCTATGGCAGATAGAAGCTTATATACCAAATTTCAATAAAATATACTCATATTTGCGACCTGCAGTTTGATTACAAGGTTTACATGGACACACAGACGGACGGACGGACACACGGACGGACATCGTTAAATCGAATCAGATAGTGCTTCTGATTCGATCCGTATAATAAAATATGGGTCTCGGTCAAATATTTTTGGTTGTTACAAACAGCAGCACAAAGTCATTATGAAAAATGAAAAATTAATAATAAAAAACGAAAAATAAAAAATGTAGAATGAAAAATGAGAAATGAAAAACGAAAAATGAATAATAAAAACGAAAAATTAAAAATTAACCGGTTGAAATAATAAATAATAATAAATATTTTTATATAAGCAGGGCCTCTGCAGTTGATTGCTATAAGTGTTACATAGATGACGCTTTCTGTTTGATTTTAAAAAAGTGCAATAAAAAATCTTTAATTACCAGATGCTTGTTATCGGACTCACATGATTTTTTTCTTCACATTGTTATATTTTATCGAATCATAAACTACTCAGAATAGGATTAGATATGGAACAATACATCATACAAATAGTTTCTACAGACTTGCTAGCACTTCCTCACACATTTGTCCAAAATTGCCATGAATATTTGCAATTAATGTGACTGAATTTCGTGGATGCAGTATTGAATTTCCATCTTCATTATACAGGCTGGCATAGTCCTTTGACTTCAAATAATTCCTTCAGAAGAAATATAATGGTATTCAGTCACACGATTTCAGGGGCCGTATAGCATATGGCATCGTCTTGTTGAACCTGCACGTTGTCTACATGAATACCATCTAATTTAGGTAGAAAGAACTCTGTTAACAAATCGATATCCAGCACCAGTAGTACTCACTTTTTGACCAACCTCATTTTCGCAGAAGTAGGGTCCAGTGGTAACTCCAGACCTCAATCCCCACCCCACGGTGAACCCCTGTGGATGTATTTGCTTTCCGACAAACACGTGTGAATTCTCTAAAGAACAAATGCGCAGTTTAGACTACACCTTTTCCAATTATATTTCAGAAAACTTCAATGAATTTCAGAAAGTATGAATTGGATGTCAGAAAACATAAATTGATCTTCATAAATAATCAATTGGATTTCAGAAATCATCAAATGTGTTTCAGAAATTATCAACTGTATTTCAAAAAATATCAAATGTATTTCAGAAATTATCAAATGTATTTCAGAAATTATCATATGTATTTCAGAAAATATCTTTTGAATTTCAGAAAATATCAAATGTGTTTCAGAAAATATCAATTGTTTTTCAGAAATAGTCAATTGTATTTTAGAAAATATCGAATGTATTTCAGAAAATATCAAATGTATTTCAGAAATTATCAAATGTATTCTTGAAAATGTCAAATGTATTTCAGAAAATTTCAAATGTATTTCAGAAAACATCAAATGTATTTCAGAAAGTATGAAATATATTTCAGAAAATATCAAATGTATTTTAGACGTTATCAAATGTATTGCAGAAAATATCAATTAAATTTCAGAAAATATCAATTGATTTTCAGAAATAATCAATTGTATTTCAGAAATCATCAAATGTATTTCAGAAATTATCAAATATATTTCAGAAAAAATGAAATGTTTTCAGAAAGTATTAAATCTATTTTAGAAATTATGAAATGTATTTCAGAAAAAATTAATTGAAATTCAGAAAATATCGATTGAATTTCAACCATATTTGCGTTGTTTATCGAGCAGTACTCAATTTTTACTGACCCTAAACTGACAGCAGCAAGCTGTATTTTTCTTTGCTTTTTCCACATTCTACTGCACAAATGCTGGCAAATTTAAATATTGCGTGATTAACATTTCAATTGGCATATACTTCGGTAATACAACTGCCATAGGAGCAGGAGGCAGGAGTTTCATAGCATATTTGGGGCTACTAGACCATAGGCAAAACACGGCGTTGATGCTCATTAATGACTTTCTATAGGCACTACCAAAGCACGATCTTCTGAGATTAGCGAACTTATTCCAAGTGCCCGAGTTTCAGTTCATTCTACCCGCGTCTCTAGAAGTTCACATTCTTTTGTAATCTATTGTCCAGTTGACCGCAAACACATTACAAAGAAAATTCATTTATCAATCGACTAGCCGTATGTGGAATAAACTCCCCGCACTATACTTTCCTGCCAGTTACAATCTAATGAAATTTAAGTCGAATATCCACAAACACTACTCCCCTCTCCTCCTTTCCATAACCTATTTTCTTGGGATCAACACAATACACTGCATCTGTAGGGGGCATCCCCTGAGAGTTGGTCAATAATAAAAAATAATTAAATAAAAAAATATATTCCAATAACGATTTTTCTACACCAAACGATTCACTGTGTGTCAAGAGGAGTAATTTTTAAGAAGACACATATTAAATTGGAGCAATTTTATTGAACGCACTATAAGCTTGTTACTACACACACTAATAACATAAAGAAACAAAAAAGAACGACATGAAAAAGTCATAAATCTCCGCAATATATATTTTGCAAATTCTAGACACGTTAGCTGAAGAAAAAAGAAGAGAAATTGCAACATCTGCATTTTTCGCGTAAGCCATTTTTCGCAAAAAGTTTTTAACACATTTTAAAAAACATTTTGTTACAAATATGTCATAAGCCTACAAAGCGTTAACTGCTGACATAAGGAAAATGGAAGGTTAAAGTTGCTAATGAAATCGCTAATATTTTGGAGTTTAAAGTTAATTTTATTGCTATCACAATATACGGATGAACTTAGTGTTATTAATGGGAGCAACCTGTTTAATAAATTGTTTCTAAGTTTTACATTTATGGCGATGTTTATAATAAATTAAACTCATTTTATAAAAGTTTAATAAACAATTTTTTAAACAAAAATCTTCATAAATCTTCTTCAAGATGTTTTCGGAGGTTTTACCCTTCCATAAAATTTAATAGTACGACGTTTTCCGAGTATACCCCAATGGAAAAGTTCTATCTTCAATAACTTTCGTTTTAAAATAAATTATGGATTTTTGTGACAGACAACAGCTTAAGATATTGACCATCTGAACTATTTGATACATTTTACGATAAATTAACATTTAGAGGTTCATTCTAAAGGACGTTTTTTTTTCCCTTAGGTAGGACTTACGAAAGGTTTAGCTTTCAAACGAACTGTCAAACTGCGCACTTTTTCCGACATTTATGAACAGTGTACTTTTGCAAATCACCGCCAATAGAACCACGCTTTAATAACGCTGCCGAATTATATAAATTTATTTTGAAAATCAATCATTGATCCGCGCATCTTATAGACAACTTAGTGATTTTTATGGCGCATATAATGGTACATCTATGCCAGACAGCGATGGGGCTAATTTTTGGTTTAAAGGTTTCGTTAACCCAGATAAGCCGGAATTTTTTTTATTGAAAGTTTCAATTTTTACTTCGAAAGTTAAGTCTCCTTGGGTTTCACAGTTTCCCTGTTAGCTAAGTTGTATCTACCATAAATATTTTACCTAGACCAATTCTTTATTATACCGATCGATCACTTTCTGATTTTCCGTGTGCCCACGGTCGCAAATATGAATATATTGTCATGACATTTGGTATATAAGCTATTGAAATTCGTGAACATAGGTGCATGGTCCACCCTAGTCCAAAGCATAAATAATAGTAATACAAAAAAATATGCATAACGTACATAACGGCGCTTTTCTCTCATTTGTCTGGTGTCCTTTTAAAAGGACAGTTAATCTAGGTAATAAAGAAACACACGACACTACAAACCTTATTTCTTCAAACACGAAGCCGAAGCTTGCATTATGATCAATGGAAATCGTTACCGCAGCATGAGTAATAATTTTTTGTGACATGACACTGATCCGCACGAGACCTGGTTTCCACAGGATGACGTTATGTGCCATGCGACAACCGAAACCATCGAATTGTGGAAATAAAAATTTTGCAAAAAATGGACCTGTCACAATGACCTGACCTCCAAGGACATGCGATCTGAAACCTCTCGATTATTACTTGTGTAAAGTCACTGGCTTATGCTGAAGGAAAAGTAGCAATTGATGCCCTGGAACCAACATTGTTCATGCTATTTGACATACAGCCAGCAATGCTCGAAAATGTGGCCCAAAATTGGACGTTCAGAAAGCGATTCGTCAACAGCTGCGGCGGCCATGTGCCCGAAATCATTTTTAAGTATTACTGACGTGCATTTATCTTTAGAATAAAAAAATATTTTTGGATTAAAATTAAATTTTTTATATTATTTTTGCAATTTCAAATACTACCGAAGTATTATATAAATGTTATATAAATGTTTCGTTTCATAGACTGAGTCCATTACTCAGAATTAATAGAATCTACCATTTTCTGTAAAACAAAAAAAAAAAAAAAATTGGTTTAAAAATATATTAAAAACAATTTTAAAAAATAGTAAAGAGTAAAAAATCAAAACATGCCCGATTTTCGAATATGTTTTGTAATCGTATAAGATAGGTTATCGAAAAAGAATTTTATATATATTCTATTCAGATTTTTCTGCATTATAACGAAAAATCTGATATATATATGGGGCGTTTCATGTCAAGAGATCCAACTTTTGAAACCGATGTCTTCCGATCGGGATGGAATTTGCACCAACGTTAGTCCTATTGGATAGTAGTTTAGACACAATTTTTAACAATATCAGTCCAGAACTCTCTGAGTTAGAGGCGGTCAAAATTTGACAATTTTACCAAACAGGTGTTTCTTCTCATCCGTGTAACTTTTTACTTATTGTTCTTAGCGAAATTTGCCCCAATTAGTTTAAATAGCTATTTCTTCAGTCTTTCGAAAAAAAAATTTAAAAAAATAAAAAAAACTTTTGCGTTTTTTTTTTTCAAAATCAAAAATTTCGCTTAAAAGAAAGCTAAAGTTTTTCCTTTACGAGCTTTTTGGTCGCTTAGTGGGTTGCGAGTGGGATATCTATCATAATAAATGTTTTGTAACTCAAGACAACGGTTTTTCAACTTTTAGCATATATGCACTATTTTGAATTTTATTCCTATTTGTGTGTCAGTCTTTCTAAAACCTTACAAATAATTCTTATACTGAGAAATAGGGCAAACTAGCCTTTCCAGTGGTATGTAACATACCTAAATAAAATTTCATACCCCAATACTGTAATACCTACAGTATGTTAACCTCAGGAAAAAAATCACTTTTTTCTATAGAAATGTTGAAAAATTTTTTTTTTATTTATTTGTAATAATAACAATTAAATTAATATAATAATAATAATAATAATAATAATAATAATAATAATAATAATAATAATAATAATAATAATAATAATAATAATAATAATAATAATAATAATAATAATAATAATAATAATAATAATAATAATAATAATAATAATAATAATAATAATAATAATAATAATAATAATAATAATAATAATAATAATAATAATAATAATAATAATAATAATAATAATAATAATAATAATAATAATAATAATAATAATAATAATAATAATAATAATAATAATAATAATAATAATAATAATAATAATAATAATAATAATAATAATAATAATAATAATAATAATAATAATAATAATAATAATAATAATAATAATAATAATAATAATAATAATAATAATAATAATAATAATAATAATAATAATAATAATAATAATAATAATAATAATAATAATAATAATAATAATAATAATAATAATAATAATAATAATAATAATAATAATAATAATAATAATAATAATAATAATAATAATAATAATAATAATAATAATAATAATAATAATAATAATAATAATAATAATAATAATAATAATAATAATAATAATAATAATAATAATAATAATAATAATAATAATAATAATAATAATAATAATAATAATAATAATAATAATAATAATAATAATAATAATAATAATAATAATAATAATAATAATAATAATAATAATAATAATAATAATAATAATAATAATAATAATAATAATAATAATAATAATAATAATAATAATAATAATAATAATAATAATAATAATAATAATAATAATAATAATAATAATAATAATAATAATAATAATAATAATAATAATAATAATAATAATAATAATAATAATAATAATAATAATAATAATAATAATAATAATAATAATAATAATAATAATAATAATAATAATAATAATAATAATAATAATAATAATAATAATAATAATAATAATAATAATAATAATAATAATAATAATAATAATAATAATAATAATAATAATAATAATAATAATAATAATAATAATAATAATAATAATAATAATAATAATAATAATAATAATAATAATAATAATAATAATAATAATAATAATAATAATAATAATAATAATAATAATAATAATAATAATAATAATAATAATAATAATAATAATAATAATAATAATAATAATAATAATAATAATAATAATAATAATAATAATAATAATAATAATAATAATAATAATAATAATAATAATAATAATAATAATAATAATAATAATAATAATAATAATAATAATAATAATAATAATAATAATAATAATAATAATAATAATAATAATAATAATAATAATAATAATAATAATAATAATAATAATAATAATAATAATAATAATAATAATAATAATAATAATAATAATAATAATAATAATAATAATAATAATAATAATAATAATAATAATAATAATAATAATAATAATAATAATAATAATAATAATAATAATAATAATAATAATAATAATAATAATAATAATAATAATAATAATAATAATAATAATAATAATAATAATAATAATAATAATAATAATAATAATAATAATAATAATAATAATAATAATAATAATAATAATAATAATAATAATAATAATAATAATAATAATAATAATAATAATAATAATAATAATAATAATAATAATAATAATAATAATAATAATAATAATAATAATAATAATAATAATAATAAAAATAAATTCTAACTAATTTTTATACTTAATTTATTGTAGGTGATGAAGTACTTAAGTTTTGTCACTTTTTAAAAATTTAGTCTTTCATCCAGCTTATTTGTCGCATTTATTTGCTGCTTTTTTAGCCAATCCTTTCTTCTTAACTATTTGGGACAAATTTTGCTATGAACAACAGGTAAAAAGTTACATGGATGAGAAAAAACGCCTGCTTGGTCAAAATGTCAAATTTTGACCCCCTCTAACTCAGAAAGTTCTGGACCGATCTTGTTAAAAATTGTGTTAAACTACTATCCCCATCGGAAGACATCGGTTTCAAAAGTTGGATCTCTTGACAAGAAACGCCTGATATAAAAAATAATTATTTTTTAATAAAAATCAATTGATTCATGTTTTATTCCGTTTAAGGTAATCTACCAGTTATGGCCTATATGACTATTTGTTCAGAGTATGCTGAGTGCTCACACATAATTTACTTATAATTAAATAATTGTTAAATTAAAATTACTTATTGTTTTAAATATTTAAAATTGTATAAGTTTTTTTTCATTTTGTTTAACAATGTTCTATGTTTGCCTTAATCTACCCAGTACTGTAATATAAGACATATTCTTGTTATATTGTATTTATCCTCAAGAAATAAATAAATATAAATAAATAAATAAATTTGGACGGAGGGTATCAAATATTCGGCCAAGCCGAATTTATCACTCTTACTAGTTTTATTGCATATTCAAACAAATTAAAAGTCATGAAAAATAGATAAAAATAGCTGGGTAAAACGCGTCTAAATTTTTACAAGTTAGTTTTAATATAATAAAATTTTCATTGTAACTGGGTTCGATGACCTATTAATTTCGTATATTGAAAAATTTCGTCCCAAAATGATGGTATGTTTCTTTGTGGAGAAAATAATAATATAAAATAAGAATATTAAAAATACAAGAAAAAAGAAGTAAGAAATTATACTCGGTCTAGACCGACTATACGATATCCTATTCCCTGCGTTTAAGGACCCTATCTCTAGCTCCAATTAAATGGATATAGAAAATAAGCGTACACAAAATTTTAGTCGCATTGTTATTAATTTTTTGTGCCATCGGATCTGAAAATGTTCATATCGGATGCTAAATTTATAGGGGGACTATGTTGAAAAATTGACCGATCCTGGTAAAGTCAATATTTTTGTTTTTGACAGATTTAAGTGAAGATCGGGAAGCAGTTTATATGGGGGCTATGACCAAGAATTGTGCTATAGGGTTTATTTTTGGAACACTGATGAATGGATGTAATAAACACAAACAAACCGAAATTGACCTAGATCTATATGATAATTTGGATCTAATTTAAGTCGATTCCATATGCGTGATCTGTATGCAGACTAGGTCTGGACATGGCCGATAGAAGATTATATACCAAATTTCGTCAAACTATGTTCATATTTGCGACCTCTAGTTTGATTACAAATTTTACATCGACACACACACAGACGGACGGACATCGCTAAATCGACTAAAAAGATGAGCCTAGCTCAAATATTTTTGGTAGTTACAAACATCAGCCGAAAGTCATTATACCCCGACCACAGACTGGTATAGCGTATAAAAAGGATCTAAGCTGGACCATCCCCTTAACAGAAAATATAACCTTACCAACAAAATGGAACTAAATCGAGGAAGTCTGCAATGTTCATTTTCTTAACAACAGTGCAGCCATAAACTCTCATTGACTTTTGTTTAGAAAGAATACCAGCTAAAAGTACTTAGTGAAATCAGTGGTGGCAATGGTTATTTGGCCAGAATATACAGTCATGTGGTTTACCGTTAAACTTAAGATAAACGAGATGCACTTTCTTATATTCTACAAAAAAAAAGTAGCTACGATAATTTCTTCGTAAAGTGTTGCATTCATCATTTGAAGTGCTACTAGAGCTCCTGATTTAGTTTATTTCTTGACTTGTTTGTTGGCTGGGTAAACAAACCCTTCATAAGAGTTTAGTGATAGCGAAATTTTGTTTCTGACAAATTATAATAGTTCCAACTAATGGCAATAAATCCTTCATAAGTGTTTAATGATAAAGGAATTTTTTCTGGCCAATTATAATAGTTCCAACTGAAGCCAATTAATGACAATAATATAAATTCTAAACATTTTAATACATAAATTATAAAATATAGTTGATACAAGGTACATGAATGCTATTGTTAGGAAATCTTAACAAAATTATTTAATATAACTTTATCGTAATATATAAAACCATCTTAATAATTGCAATTTAATTGCGATCTCCCATTTAATTTCTAAACAGTTTATTACTGAGCGTTCAGTGTCAGGCTTTTCGGCATAATATAATCTCTAAAATTTCTTTTTTATGTATGAACTTTATTTGTTTATAGTTTCTTCATGCGCATGTCCATATCAGGCATGTTGCAAATAAATGTATAAGAGAAATTTTTTAAATAATGAATTCAAGAGATATGTTTTGAAATACCACACCCGCTTTCTGAAGCTCTTATATGCTGAGAACAATACTCTGTATGCAAAATATGAGTGAAAAATTGACAGCATATTGAAATAAAAGCATGATTTAGAACACGCAACAAAGGATGCCACAATCATTTGAAGCAAATACGATAATTATAGTCGGTGTAGACCAACTATATGATACCCTATATCAGGGGAGCGCACAGTTTTTAGGTGGTGGACCACACAGACCATTAAAAATTTTTGTAGGTCCAATATGTTTTAACTAATTTTTTTTTGTTTTTATTTATAAGTCCTGTATAAGGCATATTTATAAAAAAAATTTTGAATGTTGGATTTATTTTTACACTCAAACCTGTTTTTGTGCGGTCTCTCTTTGTGTAACTTGTTTTGTGTATTTTTTTTTTTTTGCGCGATATACGAAAATTTTCTAACACTCTAATTTTCAAAGTTTTATATCAAAACTCCAAACTGAATTTTTGTTTAATGTTTTTTATATATATATTTTTTTTTTAATTTTAAATGTTTTTTATTTTATTTATTTTTTTTTTGTGTGTTCATTTTTAGTATTAGTAATACGAGGGTTGCCTTCTATATTTCGGGATTTGGCAATCCTGGTGCTGCCACGTGACAACTGACGTTTCTATTTTCAAATTTGACATTTCTGAAAATATACGTAATCAGAACGCTTTCACGTACGATCGCTAGTTGTGTAGTTTACTGTAACTTGAAAAATTCATGTCGGGAAAAAAATTGATTTAAATCGTGAATATTTTCATATGATTATTATACCCTCCACTCCAGTGTGCAGAGGGTATATATAAGTTTGTCATTCCGTTTGTAATAATTAGAAAAAAAATTTTGGACCCCATAAAATATATATATTTGTGATCCTTATAACAACCAGTGTTGATATAGCGATGTCCGTCTGCCGTTGACATAAAAAATGATTCGTTAACATCCTGAGAAGTATGCTATTTAAAATCGTCCAAATCGGTCGATTAGGGCCCGAGATTTGAATGAAGAACTAAAAAAAGTTTTGAAAAATATAATTTTCTATGTTGTTCTTGTCACGATCACGCCCTCAATAGGACAGCCAAGGTTATCATTTTTACTGAGAATGATTCACCAAATTCATGGGAAGATTCCTGTTTCAAAAATGATTATAATCGGTGGAACAGGTCCAGGGAAATCTCTGAAAAATTAAAAAAAAAAATTAAACATATGATGTTTCTATATTGTTCTTGTTGTTATTCTAAATGTTGTATTGTCGTCATAGCTGGATTTGTTGTTTTTGTGGTCGTTGTGGTAATAATATAATAAAAACTAACCTTTGTACATATTTTTTATCAACTCTGGTAGAAAATTTAAAAGTTTCCATTGTTTTGGCATCACTAAACAAATTTACTAGATCATTTCTGTCATTGCCACGAGCCTGCTTGCAAAGTTTCAGACCGATTGGTGCACGGGAAAGTGGTTAAAATCGATCCAAAAATTTTTCGACAATCAGACACTACGAGTTAATATAAAGGGAGTAAAAATTCACCAGCACCTAAAGCAAATAATGCTAAAATACCTAGTTGTTAATAAAAAAAAACAATGTAAATTTAGCAAAAAAAAATTTTATGTATTAATTTATTTAAAGAGAAAAACACAAAAATAACGTTTGATGTTGTATTTTTTGTGTATAATATTTACATATACATACATACACATATTAAGTAATACAAATAATATACATATATTCTATATATGTATATCCATAATAACTGCATGTTAGAAATAAATCGGTATATTATTTTATTTACATAAATTTCTGCAATATTTTGTTGTGGGGAAAATAAAGGATCCGCCATCTAACGTTTTTTTTTCAACTAGTGCTTATTTCGTGAATGGTAACACTTAGCTCATGTCTGATCTGACAGGTAATTAGTTTTATCCTTCCGCTGAACGAATATGGTTGTGTATACGCTTGAACAACGCTGGGAAATATTGCGACATTACTTTGAAAATCATGGTAATGTTGCAGAATGTGTGCGAAAATTGCGTACGTATTTTGGAAGAATTGAAGCACCGTCAGCTCCGCATGTTCGTTATCTTGTGAAAAAAGTGAAAGAAACTGGCATCCTCATCGATAAACCAAAGCGTGAAAAGCCAAAAACAGAGCTTACACCCGAGAATATTGCTGCTGTGGCAGAAAGTGTGCGTGGAGCGCCATCAACATCAATTCACCGTCGTTCTCAAGAATTGAACATTTCGGAGGCATCATTGAGACGAATTGGTTCAGGAGTTGAAGCCAACTACCATCCAATGCGTTTTCGCTTCACTAAGTGGGCCTGCGATGGACTTACAGAAGATGCCGATTTTGCAAAAAAAAAAAAATCATCTTTTCAGATGAAGCTCATTTGGATCTTGGCGGGTATGTAAACAAGCAAAATTGTCGATACACCCAAAACGAGTCACTGTTTGGTGCGGATTTTGGTCCAGAGGCATTATTGGGCCATTTTTTTTCGAAAATGAGCAAGGAGTGGCCGTTACAGTCAATGGCGATCGTTATCGGGCCATGTTGAACGAATTTTTGTTCACAAAAATTGAAGAGGAGGATATTGGCAACATTTGGTTTCAACAGGACGGCGCTACGTGCCACACATCCCAAGCTACACTCGATGTTTTGCGCCCTGTTTTTGAAGATCGCCTTATCAGCAGCAGAGCTGATGTCGTTTGGCCACCTCGGAGCTGCGATTTGACACCGTTGGACTATTATTTGTGGGGTGCCCTCAAAGATAAGTGTTACGCCAACAAGCCAGAGACAATTGACGCTTTAAAGGACAATATTCGTGAAGCCATTGGTGAAATACAGCTGCACACAATCGATAATGTGCTTAAAAATTGGACCGATCGTGTAGGCTACTGCATGACCAGCCGAGGCAGCAATTTGAATGAAGTTATTTTCCATTATTAACCGGAAGGATTGTACTTTCAAATAAAAGAAGAAATTTGAGATATTATTCAGTAGTTTTTTTTTATAGCATTTTCAAAAAAAAAAGTTATTTGGCGGACCCTTTACATTTCTTTTGCATTAACAGAGTGTCACTTCATTTTGCTCAGCGTGACTATGCCACAGTAGATGGCGCCACAATTTTTGTTCTAATTAGCTTTGCAATAGTTATTTCTATTTTAATATGAATGTCAATATTTTCAAATAGATATCATACAGCACAATGTTAAGAGTATACACGGACTGGTCTTTTATTTCATACGTTTTTTCATTATTCTTTTACAAATATGAACACAAGTTTGGCATATTAACTTTTTGTTGTCTTCACAAAATAGAGTTACCGAGTTCATCAATGAGTTTTTTGCTTTCAAAACAGTTCTACATAGTTATATAGAATTATTATTCTGCTTTACATACAAAATATCTGATTGCGATTACATCCAATTTTTAAAAATTGTTTATAATTACTAAAGCATTATTATTCACATAAATATAAAATTCCACTTTTTAAATTTTCCATTCAAATTTTAGAAAATATCTATTCTAAAAACTGGAATTAAAATTTCCAATTATAAATTAGAAAATATTAATTGAATTTCAGAAAATCATATCAAAACGTCGGAAATAATAATTTTAAATTTAGAAGACATCAATTGCATCTTTAATATATAAATTTTATTCGTTAAACACAAATTGAAATTCCAAAAAAAACACCAAATACATTTGTTTACATTTAAAAAATGTTTACATATAAGAAAAATATTGGCATTGGCATAATAGCTTTTCAGTAACTTCTTTTAACGATAGTCGAATCGTTAAAAAAAGGAAATAGCAAAATTATCAGTAAAATTTTTAAGCGATATTCGCTATTGTTAAAGTCAGCTGTTGTTGTTATCCAAACGACAACCATTTGTGTGTTGTTTATTCAATCAATAAAAACTTCAATTTTTAGGTTGAAATGTGGTCATACATAAATAAAAATCACAAAATAGTGAAAATATTTTGCTTTTATTAAAAAACTTTTTTATATAAATAAAAAAATTAAAAAGCATATTCAATTCATTATTTCATTTTCAAATAAATAAACAAAAATATTAGTACAAAAATAAAGATATTAAACATAAACATAAAATCATCCTGTCAAACACGATGTAATTTGGTTTTTTCTATTCTTCTTTGTGTTTTTCGTTTATTTTGACAGAGATGCCACTCGTTTACAATTCAAATAAATAGAAAAATAGATTTGTGGACTGTCGTTAAGATGTATGTACCTAGTGAATTACTTAATCCTTAGTGCAAACAACAATAGCTGTCGATATATTTTGCGATTGTCGGATCGTTGAAATTTACAGAATCGGACTACGGAAAACATTAATTTAAATTCAATGAATTTTAGAAAACCTCAAATGATACTTAAGAATTGCGAACACAAAAATTGTTACATAAATAAACGCAATTTGATGATAATGTTATTTATATATAAATTTTCATAATTTTTTTTGGATGAATATTTGAAGTTCTTCAGAAAATAAAGATAACAAATTATTTTATTTAAAATGTTTGGGCATTTGGTTTTTTGCGTTTGGCATCACTAATTGAATTATTTATTATTATAAATTTATTCTCTATGTTTTCCAAATATGGCAATATTTTAAGAAAAAAGTTGAGAGAGCTTTTTTTTTGGTTATTATTTTGTTACTCCATCCGGCCTATACGGCCGCAATGAAAAAATATTTCGCCAGTTAAAAGAAACTATACAGCCATCTCCAATTAGCACGATTTAATGCATGTAGCCACCCTACACAACCATTACCTTTGCAATGGAGGTTAAGGCAAGCTTTTTAATTAGCAAAAACTAAATTAAACGAGAAGTTGTGTCATATAACCGGAAACGTATACATATAGGTATATAACCTAAATGCATGCCGATCATCAACCACGATGACCAAAAAACAAACACCGAAATAATAGAAAAGACGAAAGCCAACCCAAAGAATTTGCTGAAATAATTTGGTATTAAGTTTAACAAATTGTTTACTTTTTCCAATATTTTGTTTACATTTATTATCAATACTCAAACCGAGGTGGAGGGTGTCAAAGATTCGGCACAGCCGAATTTAACACTCTTACTTGTTTTTTTTTATTTTAATTTTTTAAATTTTTTTAGTTTTAATTATTTCTGTTAATATTTCGCTCATAATTTGTAATAAATGAATTTATGAGCTCTTTTAAATGGTTAAATTATTACGATGTTTGTTTTTTTTATAAATTTCATAGTAGAAAACATTGCCTCAATATTGTAAGTCGTGCCAAAAATTGATAACAAACGATATGCTGCTGTCTATAGTTTTGTATATTTTATCATGGGTATATATTTCCAAAATTGGTTCAGGTTATATTCGGAAGAATGACTTTAGAAACACTTAAGCTCTCCTTTACAACATCTTCTTCAAAGGGGTTTAATAAAAATTTAATTGAGTCATTCACACCTTTTATATCAGAAAATATGTCATCTAAATAATTAATTTTTAAAGATATGATGCAATTCATTTAAGAAGAATTTCACGGTCTTGCCAATATTTTTTAAACTCTATTAAAAAGTTTAAATTTTTTCTGAAATACAATAACAATATTAAACAAATATCATATTTGATTGTCTTTTCCCTGAAGAGATTGTATTTAAAATACTTAAGTGATCCATCATATCAGTGAAAAACATTATGTCTTGAAGTCATTTAGCTGGGGATGTAACTGTTGTTTTAACTGTAAAAATTTAGTAATAGAATCTAACAAATTGACGAACTTTATTACTGGATGAAAGCCATCTGACTTAATAATTGGCTGTTCGTCCAAATTAAGTTCATACAGAAAACACCTTAATTGTCTGTGGTTTTTAAAATAGTTTTTTTTTTTATAAAATTTACGATTTTTACTACTGGAGTAAGCACATTTGCAAAACAACTGAACAAACTGGTATCTATTATCAAGATAGGTCGATATTAAACGTGTGACAGTAGTTGAGAAATTGAAAATGTTTTTAAGCTTAAGGTTAGGCCTTCGAGTCATCTAACAGAATTAAAAAATGTATCTTCCCTGCATAAATCTCTTTCCTTACATCCTCCGCTACATCCACAAAAGCAGTAATACAGCTATGTTTTCTACGAAAACCGGACTGACGATCTGTTAATAGATTGCTTTAGATAAAAATGGTAATATTGCAATTGGTCTATAATCGTATTTCATTTTGGGTATTGGGATAATTTTCGATTTTTTCCATTTAGTAGGATAGCAGCTAGTAGTTATAATGCTATTAAATATATATGTTACGAATGGCAAAATTTGAGGGAGAAGAATTTTGAGAAATTTAGGATGAATTTCGTCCGCTCCAACAGCATTTGAATTAATAGACATACAACTTTTCAAAACAACAATCTGATTTACACAGTCAAAACTAAATTGGTTAATTAAGGGATCAAAGTGATTAAAAAAGTAATTGTTGTAGTAACCCATGTCTGCTACCACCATAGGAATATTAACGAACTGTTCATTTACAACGTCAAGATCAAAGGACACCGGTTCGTTTTTCATATCTTTGCCGATGCCAATTTCTCTAATCGTTTGCCACGTTTTTCTGCATCCTAAGGCTGATGAGAATTTATCGGCGTAGAAATTCGATTTAGCTTGTTTAATTATCTTGCGAGTTTCATTTGTTGCAGCACAATATTGAGTATGTAAATTTGTTGTTTCAAACTTTTTCCAGCGAGAGTAGGCGAGGTCTCTTCGATCAATGGATTGTTGTATTCAATATGAGAACCATTGATTTTTCGTTGGACGTATTATTTTCGTTTTTAGTGGTACTGATTGATTAAACAAATTTAGTATATTGCTTTCAAGGAATTATAGTTGATCATTCACCGAAATCATGTAATATATTTGTTGCCAAACAATTTTAGAAAATTCATCTTCAAGAAATGAGTAGTTTAAATCTTTAAATCACGATAAGTAATTGACTGAATGGGAACATGAAATTTAAAGTTATACGTCATAAAAACTAGATCATGTTTGGAAAAACAGGGTGCAGAAATGTGATCGTAGAGTATAGCATTGTGTGTATCACTTACAAAGAACAGGTCCAGTAAGGTACTGTTATTAGTTGTAAAATGAGTGGGTGTAGTTGTATTGAGAGATGTAAGTCCTAGCAATGTCATGCTAGTTTTAAGGCTAAAATCGATCAAGATATTGCAGTTGAAACCGCCAGCGACGACAATATCATCATACATCAATATTCGATTCTCAACAACTTTTAAAAATGATTTCATGCATATATTTTTATCAGGCCGATATACGCAGCCGACTAGTAATTTACTTTTCTCAGAAATGATCTCAGTGAACAAATATTCGATCAAATCATCAGAACCTGAATAGCATAAAATATTAAATACTATGCCCTTTTTCACATAAATAGCAACGCCGCCTGCATATCTTACTCTGTCGACTCTTAGTAGGACATATCCGTTTAATAAAACTGATAAGTTTGTTTCATTGGAGTTAAAACACGTTTCCGAAACAGAGTTTTCAAAAATAAATCTAAATTCGTCCATCTTGTTTCTCAGACTTTGAGCATTAATATGGCAAATCTGCAAACCATCACAATGTTTGGTCAAGATTCTGACCATATTTGCTGTACCGTATTTGGATTTTACCCTGATGTTATTGAGATTGCGCATTAATATACACGAGTAACTGAAGAAAAGTAACGCACAAATTATCACAAAAAGTAATATTCGAACAAGCCAATAAAAACATTAATATACATTCTTATACTACTTTTTCGACTTAGCATGTTTTAGAATTGAGCTGTCGATATAACAAAACTGCAACACAAAAACTATAAAACCTACTAAAAACAACTGTATATAAGTTTAAGTAATGCTATCTGGTCACAGATTTAAGCACCGAAATTAGAAATTTTTCTTATATTCTAAAGTTTTATAGGCGAAAAAAGGCATATTTTCATAATTTTTTGTTTTAAGACATGAATAATGTTGGATTACTTATTTCATATACACGTTATAGTACAAGATTTGAGATATCTTTGAAAAAAATTTCAATAAAAAATTTTAATAAATAAGTCCGTGATAGCGAATCTTCAAAGGCGCCTCGAAAAAAAGTTGTTATGCGGTGAACATCATAACTCGTTACCGGATCATTTGAAGCAAAATTTCCAAAATGCGTTCAAAAGGTGATGTGATTCCCTAGGTAATCAGGACAAGTTTTTTTTTCTTTATTTTTATTTTTGGCAGCATTTTGAAGTTGAAAATACGACTTTTGCTATAAAATTTCGGTGAATTTGTTATAAACAAATGGAAAAAAATGGTAAAAAAAAAAAGCTCTCCTTATCACCTGGTGATTTACATATAGAAGAAGTGTATTAATTTACATCGGCAGCAAATCCAAAGTGTGTTTGTATCTTAGCCCGGAATCTTTACGTGTATGTACACGTATGTATATTTTTATCCCTTTCACTGTATCTATCTTGTTGAGTTTGTTAATACTTTTAAATGTGTTATTTATGCACTTATAATTGTCTCAATTAAAGTAAATTTTCATTACTGTTTAATTTACATCACCGGGAGCCACTTAACTAAATACCATGTGTTTGTATCGCATATTGTTGCTTTTTACAAAAAAAAAAATTTAAAATATAATAAAAAATATGACACCACAGCAGACTGCGCATTTAAAAATTATTATTTATAAATTTGTGTTATTCACTTTACGGCTTATTGAACCATAAAGTTACCAATTTAAACAATATTAACACCTGCATTCTCAATCAAACATACATACATTTTCACAAATGCTTAACAGCCAACAGCTGCTGAACTTATTAAATCTCAATAAATATGAAAAATTATGAAATTATTATTACTTTTCTTTTTTAATTATATAATGCGAAGTTAATGTCATTTGATATGTGAAAAAAAAATACGAAATGTAAAAATATTCATAAATATTTATTATTTATTAATATTTGATGTGAATCGAATTCAGCTGGAACTATTTCAACGCAAACAATATTCCAAAATATTAGAATAAAATATCTATATATAAATATGTGAAGGTAAATTTTCGGTTCCCTTTTTAAGCAATATGCGGGCACGGAGGAGTGTGAAAATGGGCATAGTTATAGTTTATATGAAGGAGAAGCTGAGAATGGTAAAATTTGTGTTTAATCTATATTAAACACAAATAAAATATGTATAATAATTCGTTACACCTTGTTAATGCGAATGCGAAGCATTAGCTGTTGTGTGGGCAGTAAAAAATTTTCGGGGCTATATCGAAGGCTCCGATATATCTGTTTTAACAGATCATCAACCATTAAAATGGCTTTTCAGCTTAAAATCACCCACTGAACGTTTAAGCAGATGGGCTCTGCAATTACAACCATTTAATATGCAATTGGGTATACACCTGGAAGGCAAAATATTGTTGCAGATACGTTATCAAGACCATGTGATGTACAAGGACATACGGACATAACTTGTGAGTGTTTTGCAATATCAATAGATTTTTCTCAATAAAGTTCAGTCAAAATAAGAAAAGCACAACTTTTGAAGCTAACGCTGAAAATGTATCCAGATATACAAACCGTGATTTCATTATGATAGATGGTGTATTGTACCGATACTGTTTGGATCAAGATTCGGAAAATGGCCAACTAGTTTCAAAAAATCAATGCGAAGCACAATATTATGGCGTTTTCACGATGACCCCGTTGCAGGACATTATGAAAGTGAAAGAACAGTCACCATATTATTCCACAATATTACTGGCAAGGTATGAGAGCTGAAATAACATCCTATGTAAAAAACTGAATTGAATATCAAAAATACAAACTAACGAATTTGAAACCAGAAGGGTTACTTCGTACGTTATCTAACAATCAACGTTTTGAAGTTGTTGCAATAGAACTTTTGGTCTACTACCTCCCACAAATCAAGGATATCAGTGGATTCTAGTAATTGAAGATATTTGCAGACGTTGGGTAGAATTTTTTGCATTAAAAGAGGCTACAGATGAAAATTGCTCGATAACTGGGGTCTAATCGTCGCATACGTGATCGAGTGAATTTAATCGAAATTTTTCATTTTGAAATCACGTCATTCGCTATCTTATAAGTAGTATCGAAATTTGAGATGATGGCATACGATAACGAGCGATCGATCGAGTGTTTTCTTTCTAAATATCATTCGATACGACAAAGCCAATCGTAAACAAAAGTGTTAACCTTCTTGAGAACAACAAGCGAAGAAATAAAAGCGGGATATATAAAATAATAACTAAAAGGTCTTAAAATTTAAGTAATATTAATCACTTGATAAATTAAAATTTAAAAAATCTAATTAAAAATTTTCAGGGCAAATATATTTAAAATAAATGGCAAACAAAAGGAACTCATGGCTGAATTTATGATTGAGCACCCAAATTTGGCAAAAAATATTTTACCTAATTGTGGCCAGGGAAAAGCTGTTTCAAAGCGATTATGGGATCTGCTTAGAATACAACTAAATAAGTTTGGCCCTCCAGTTAAAGATGAAAAATGTAGAGAAAGGTACAATTATTTTGAGGTGTTTTTTAAGTGTTCCAATTATACGTACATAGATACATTGTCAAAAAAAGCTGTCATTCAATAAAGGATCCAAAAAGAGAAGAACAAATTCTTCAGGCTGCCGGTATAAGAGTTTCTGGTGATGGTCTTTCATCGAACAAATCTTTTGGTTCTTCTAAAACTACGAAACAAATTTGTGCTGATGATGTCGAAAAAGCATTTAATGATATGTTAGATGAGGAAGACGACGAAAATATAAATGAACCTGAGGCAGTAGAGAAGGAACCCATTATAAAAGCAAAAAAAGTTACTGAACGTGAATTTAAATTAGACCTTCTAAGGTGTCACATCGAAAAATATGAAGATTCCCAACGAAGCATAAACTGTAGGCTTGATCGGTTATTGAATATAAAAGAAAGATCGTTAAAATTAAAGGAAGAAGAACATGTTGCTAATATTTCAATAAAAAAATTGATTATGAAATAAAATCAGTTGAACTAGAAATGCTAGAGGAAAATGGTTATCTGTCGAAGTAATACAAGCTCAATTTTTTTTTATCAAAATTGATATTTTAACTTATAAATTCATATTCAATACATGAAGTATATTTTATTTTAGAAACATTTTATTTTATTAATATTATTTAACTTAAAAGCGTATATTTACGTAGTTCAAATTTCTTTAAAACCACAATTTCTAAAATTTCAATTCATTTTCATTAAACATGTGTTTTTCTTTATTTACATTAAAAATAAATCTTTTACAATTTTTATTAGATTTCGTTTCTATTCTAATCGTATGCCGTGATTAGGCTATTCGATACGTTTCGAAATTTCATTCGATACGAAAGCTTACTCGATCACGAATGCGACGATTAGACCCCTGTTCTAGTCGAAATTGTTTTAAGATATGGAGTTCCAAGACGAATACATACCGATAATGGTTGTCAATTTATGTCTGCAATTATGCAAAAACTTGCACTTTGTTTGGGTATTAATCAATTTTTACACCCGTTTATCATCCAGAAGCAAATCCGATGGAAAGAAAAAACCGTGACTTAAAAACACAATTATCTATTTGCGTTGGAAAAGAAGACACAACATAGCATCCTAAATTACCAATGATTCGATTTACGATGAATACATCAAAATGCTTAAGCGCAGGCTATTCAGCAGTATATTTAACATTTGGACGTGAATTAAGAAGTCTTCTGGAGGCACACTATGACTTCAGATCAATAATAACATCGGAAAATTTTATTCCTCAAATTACACCACATCTAATAAGACTTTTAGATACTCTTAAGATTGCGAAAAAAGCAGTAGAAAAGATTCAAGACCATACTAAACAATATGCCGATTTAAAACGAAGACCACAATAGAGATTTAATATTGGAGATAAAGTTCTTGTTGCAACACGTGTATTAGTTACGTTAATAAAAATATAGCGAACAAGTTTGTACCTCGAAAAGATGGTGCGTACACAAATTTAAGCAGAAAGAGGGCGTGTTTTACTATAGCTGGAGTAGATAGTCTAATGAACCATTAGGAACTCATCATGCCTCGGACCTAATACAATACAAAGAATCTTCCCAGATACCGATTTATCCCAGAAGGCGACGGGGTCGACCTAAATTAAATAATGCAAATACGACAACAACTCAAATTATCAATATTAATTGTAATCCTGTAGATATATCTACAAATACTCAAAGCAAAATTAATAATGGTAATACGAGTATTCTAGGGGCATCTTCAACACCAAATTTAAATCAACAATCTCCGGCAACAACACAAACTCACACAACCAATTTAAGCAATGATAACCAGAGAATGCTACGACCAAGACAACCCAAAAAGTACATATAAGATCCTGCCACATCATCTAGACGATTTCTGAGGTTGGGATGGAGGCTGTAACAGTCGTAATTATATATACTAGCAGATTCCAGCCCTCGAAATTCGAGTGCATATTCTAGGAAATTTTATTTTTTTATTAAAGGTATTCTAATCAATTATAGCCAATTCACAAATCAACAAAAAAAACACACTCATTTTTATTACAAACACATTAACAAATTGAATAAACTCACACATTAACAAATTTAATAAACACACACATACCATTGTATAATTTTATGTATGTGTTATAACACATATAGGAGCAAATTTAAATGCAATTAACAAATTTAATTAACAAACACATTAACAAATTTAATAAACACACACATTGTATAGCATTGTATAATTTTATGTATGTGTTAGTAGCAACTTTAAATGCAATTTACTAAAAATTAAGGCAAAAATGTAAAAATCTGTAAATCTGCAAACGCCAAAAAAATGAATAAATACCTTTCAAATAATATACGTTTGGTCAAAATCTATTAATATTATAGATTATTTAAAATATTTAAGAAAACATTAGTACTGAATTATAATTATTTGTTCAATAACAATTTATTTGATTATTCATTATTTTTAGTTAATACCTAAATTCAATGTGTATTTATTTTTCTCACTCAGTACTTTAGTGCACTGGTTCCCAAACTTTTGGGGTAATCATACCCTTTGGTAACAATACCCCTAACCTGATATTTATATACAGAAAAAAAAAACAATATTATAGTAATTAATTAAAAATTACAAAAAAAAATTATGTTTAGTGGGAACGTTGTTGCTGCTTACCGTCAACCAATTATTGTATTCGTGTTAGGGTGTTTGAAAGAGCCAACCGCATGTCATGTTCAGCCTTTACTTTGTTCCTCAATTTTGGTTTTATGGACACAAGCACTGAATATCCAGATACGCAAAGACAAGTAGTGACAAACGGAATAAGAGCTTTCAATGCCCGTTTGATTAAAACAGGATATGCCTCGCTTTCTTTACACCAGAATACATCAAACGTTTCTGGTCACTGCTTATTTTTTTGTCATTCCCCAATTCAATGGGCTCATTTTTTGCGTCATCAACATCACTAATTTCATCCAATGAAACGGTGAAGGGGTTTCTTATCCATTTATCAAATACAAATGTGCGAGGAATAATTCCACCAAAGGAAACTATTTCAACAAAAAGCGAAAAATTGGCGTAATTTTCACTTTTAACTCTTCTGCCATAGAGAGCCAACTTTTCTTGAAATGATGTAACTTCTCCTCGGCATCTAATATATTCATACCTCTACCTTGGAGTGATATATTTAAGGAGTGTAGATGGCTAAATATATCTGCAAGGTAAGCTAAAGAGAGCACAAAGCTGGTATCCAGCTTTCTTTGTCTGGTAGAAATGTCTCAATTTGAGATCTAAGTTCAAAAACCCGGCTAAGAACTTTTCCTTTGGATAAGACGTACGGTATGTGCGCACCCAACTTCTTCGCACAACACTTTTAATAGGCGGTGATTCAATACCCTTGATTTGATAAAGTTTACGGTTTTCACGACAATATCCAATACCTCTTTGAAATAATAAGGATGTCAAACCCTACGATGAAGAACGCAATGACTAAAAAAACATTTGGATTTATCTGTTTCACAAGAGAAATAAATGCAGAATTTTTGCCGAGCATAGATGGGGCAACATCGGTACAAATAGCTCCCACATTGTTCCAAGAAAGCCCATTGGCAACAAAAAAAATTATTCATAATTGACATAATATCAATATCACAACCTTTGTATTTCCTGTCAGAAGTTCACAAAAAAGAAAATCTTCTTTGATTTTGTTTCTTTACACATATTTAACAAAAACAAGAAGTTGAGCACAGTTAGAAACATTGGTGGGTTCATCCCAATTTTTGTTGAACTTTCTGGTATTTGCTCCACAATATGCCATCTTTCGACATATCTTTAATTCAGTCGTGAAAAGTGTTGTTGGATAGTGTGATTTGTGATATTTTAAGTTTCGCATTCTTACCACACATAATTTCCGCCATTTCCATCGCACATGGTTTAATCAAAGTTTCTGCGATTGTATGAGGTTTTTTATCTTTCGCAATCCTCAATGCCACACGATAACTTGCTTCTAAAGCTGGTTTTTTTTTCTCTCGGGAAAAAACGTGATTGGTGAGCTTCTCTCTTGTTTCAAGTCGGGCTCTCTTAATTTTGAATAAAGCTTCTGTGTCATTAGCGTTGTTTTGATGAACTGCTTGTAGATGTTTCTTAAGTTTGGATGGTTTCATATAACCATTCCTAAGTACTTTCGAGCAAAGTATACATTGTGGCCTTTGCAATCCATCTTTGTCAACTAGGAAAGTGAAGCCGAATTCAATATAAGAGTCCGGATAACAACGCTTCTTTGACATTGTGATAGTATGGGTTACCTGTCGATAAGAAAAAAATTATTATTACTGGAATCCAAAACAAATAATTATGCACTGGTTTATTTATTGTACTTACCGAAATAAATCGAAAACCGTTATATATATTTATTTTTTGTACACGTTTTAGTAGTAAAAACAATAACAATTTGATAGTTAAATTACATCAATAGTGCACAGAGAACCGAAAAATATTAAAAACTCAGGAACTTTTAAAAATCAAAAAATATTTTTATAATGAATCTTCTTAATATTTTGCTATTACATATATATATATATCTCTTTTCTACGACAACCAAAATTTCAAAGCCTACTAATGCTTTTTCATACAACGGCTTATTTCAAAAATAACAAATAGTCATACATACCCGTATGTAAACATTAATTATTGTATTTAGTTTTAGGAAATTTACTTTAAGAAAACTAAACTGCGTTCAAAAAAATTTAGATTTTTGTTTGTTACAAAATTTTAAAACAATGAGATATTATCAATAATAATTCGAAAAAAAAATTTTCTTACCGGCCGCACTTCTCGTACCCCCGAGGAGTGCTGCACGTACCCCTATGGGGTCCATAGACCACCAGTTGGGAACCCATGCCTTAGTGTCTTCTTTAATTTTTATACCGACTATGTGCTGCTGTTTGTAACTACCAAAAATACCTGACCTAGACCCATCTTTTGTTATACCGATCGACTCAGAATCACTTTCACTGTCTGTATAAGAGACTTTACCAAATATGGTCAGAAACGGTCCATTTTTCCACCTAGTCCCCCTATAAATATAGCATCCGATATGAACTTTTTCATATCTGCAGGTACATACTACAAATCTACCTTTTACATATATTTAGAAGTATAAATGCAAAAATATTAAAAAAATGCAAATATAACGATTGGTTGTTCGGACAGAGTTGTATCTTCTGAAATTAATATGAATTAAAAATGTATGGTATGAAAACTGATTCTAATCACGCTAATCGCAGACTTGACAAGTGTATGAGAAGGTTCATGGTTCAAACTTCACGGCCGCCCTAAGTAGAAAAATTTCATATATAAACAGTATATTCAATTATAACATAACAATTATCACAATGTTCAATAAATCGCTGATGAATGCTGAAATGCCAGAAACCGGTCCGATTAAGAATACAGCGCAGTTATGAATTTTTTAAATATATGTATGCTTTTTTCTTCTCTACCACGCAACATCGAAATAAATATTTTTATTTAGCAGAGCCCCTGCAGTTGTTTGCTATAAGTGATACATAGATGATGCTTTGTGTTTGATTTTAAAAAAAATCTTTAATTACTATTTGGTTGTTTACACATATCCCCTGTGCTCGGTCTCACATGATTTTTTTTTTCGAAACAGATTTTCATTTTTGATGTTGATGTTTGTTGTATTAATATGCGAACTTCATACATGACACTTTTTTGATTTCACTATGTAACAAAATAAAATTTTTTTACGACACCCAGTAACAACAATACTTATTTGATACGTTATGGTCGTCTAACAAGAAAAATAGTCGAAATATAAAATGCTATGGATAAGTGTTTTTTTTTTTTTTTAATTTTACCAAAATTTGGGATTTTTATCACACTTGACCAATTTTGTTATAAAAAACATCAAACAATTTTTATTTTTTTTTTTTATTTTTTTTAATTTTTTTTTTTATTTAAAAAACTATCATCATTACAATTAAAATAATTTATACATATATTTAATATCTACAGTTTTTGAGATTTTACTAAAAGTATTGCAACAAATAATTTACTTTTTTAAATAAGTGAAAAAACATTTGGAAATATTTACATGTAGGTAAAAAAGGTAGGGAAAAAACCTTTAAGAAATTTTTGTTTAAATTACCTCCAAGTTATACAAAAATAATTTTTTTATACGCTCAACAGTTTCGAAGTTATTCAGAATGAGATGATGAAACAAAAATATTTTGTGCGCAAAATTTAAATATTTTTATTTTTTTTAAATAACAAAACATCGAAAATGGCAAACTAAGATATTATATTTTTATATATAAATCAGAAAGCTATATATTATTTGTCGACAGTAGCAAAGAAAGTCTTAAAGCGGTTTTACTACAAAATGACAATTCAAAAGCCATTAATACACATTGCACAGTTGTGCTCTTGATTTGCAAAAAATAAAAAATTTCGTGTGCGCTTACGACATTTTGAGTAAACTCATCTTAAGGAAATTGTTCAAGGATTACAAATTTGCTACCTTCAATAAAATCAGGTTATTTGTTTAGTTTTTAAACTCTTCAAAGTTTCTCTTCAGTTTTCAAAAAAAAAAAAATAAAATTTATAGGCAATTTGGTCCAGTAACAGGTAGAATAAAAAAACAAGTAAGAAAATTATAGTCGGTCTAGACCGACTATACGATACCCTATACCATGCGTTTAGAAACCCTATCTCTTAGGCCCAACTAACTGGACATTGAAAATAAGCAAAAACCAAATTTGAGTGGGATTTTTATTAATTTTTTTGGCTGCAGATATGAAAAAGTTCATATCGGATGCTATATCTATAAAGGGACTAGGTCCAAAAATGGACCGATCCTGATCATGTTTGGTAAAATCTCTTATATTTTGCAAAAATATATACAAACAAAATTTGAGAAGAATCAGTGCAATATTTTTGTTTTTAATAGATTTAGGTGAAGATCGGGAAGCAGCTCTATATGGGGTCAAAGGGATCATTTTTGGACTACTCATTAGTGGATGTAATGAACGCATACAGACCCAATTTGAGTAAGATCTATATGACAATTTGGATCTTATGGCAATTTATGTCGATTTCATATGGGTAATTTGTATAGGGGCTAGGTCTGAACATGGACCGATTCTCACCAATTTCAATAGCGTTCATCCCTTGGCCGATAAAAGCTTACATACCAAATTCCGTCAAAACATATTCATATTTGCGACCTGCAGTTTGATTACAAGCTTTACATGGACACACAGACGGACGGACATTGTTACATCAACTCAGAAAGTGATTCTGATTCGATGGGTATAATTAAAGATGGGTCTAGGTCAAATATTTTTGGTTGTTACAAACAGCAGCACAAAGTCATTATACCCAAACCACATAGTGGTATGGGGTATAAATAGGTAACTTAACGTAATTATACCCTATACCACTGTCTGTTGTAACAACCAAAAATATTTGACCTACACCCATCTTTAATTATACCCATCGAATCAGAATCACTTTCTGAGTTGATGTAACGATGTCCGTCCGTCTGTGTGTCCATGTAAAGCTTGTAATCAAACTGCAGGTCGCAAATATGAATATATTTTGACGAAATTGGGTATTTGCTCCTTTATCGGCCATGGGATGAACGCTATTGGAATTGGTGAGAATCGGTCCATGTTCAGACTTAGCCCCCATACAAATGACCCCTATGAAATCGACTTAAATTGCCATAAGATCCAAATTATCATACAAATCTTAGACAAATTGGGTTTGTATGTATATATTACATCCATTAATCAGTAGTCCAAAAATGATCCCTATCGGGCAACTCTTAGTCATAGGCCCCATATAGAGCTGTTTCCCGATCTTCACTTAAATCTATCAAAAAACAAAAATATTGCACTGATTCTTCTCAAATTTTGTTTGTATATATTTTTGCAAAATACGAGAGACTTTATCAAACATATTCTTGATCGGTCCATTTTTGGGCCTAGTCCCCATATAGATATAGCACTCGATATGAACTTTTTCATATACGCAGCCAAAAAAATTAATAAAAATCCCACTCAAATTTGGTTTATGCTTATTTTCTATGTCCAGTTAGTTGGGCCTGAGAGATGGGTTCTCTAAACGCATGGTATAGGGTATCGAATAGTCGGTCTAGACCGACTATAATTTTCTTACTTGCTTTTTTCTATATTTCAACTTTGATGGAAAATCAAAAAATTTTAAATTTTTTATATCTGTCATATTTTCAAAATATGTTCTTTGATTATTCCTTTACCTAATTCAATAATGACCAGCTGCTCCTTTGACTCCTAGAGATAAAAAAGGGTAAAAAAGACATTATTCCAGAAATTGTATGGCATGCATCCCTGGTAAATTCAGGTACAGATACAAGATGCACAAATAACATTCGGAAATTCGAACCATTCTACAAACGAGGACAGCAATTATGAAAATGGAATCTCATTCTACAAACAAGAAGAGCAATTATGAATATGGAACCTCACCATTGCACGCAAGGATGAGGTGTATGGAGTTTTTGCCAAAAAACGTGTAACAGCTTTATGCAAATACATTAGACAAGGATAAGCAAAAGATCGAACCGAATTCAGTTGGACTCAAAGAAGACTATCCCAGGTGCGGTTATGAGAACTCAAAGGATGGAAACACTTCGCGGGAATTTTTTGGAAATGATGCTTCATCTCGAATTACTGGAATCAACAATCAAATCATTAAAAGATTGGGAATGACCCTGAATGTTTTAAACTGCAAAAAAATGTCAGTTCTACAAAATATGGAGAATATGCTTCGAAAACTGCATCACTTTTGGCGGAAAAATATCCCCTGAAGAAATTGAACCCGATGGCAAAAATATAATTTAATATCAGTCTTTGCCACTTGGATAGCTTTCCGAAGATGTTCAGGAGGCCCCCAACAAATTTTATAAAAAATATTTGAGCTCGATAACGTTTAAAGCATCAAGGGTGAGGCAAAATGAGGACCTTTTCAACATGTTGGCAGCATCTTCCGAACCATTTATTTCATCTCTGTGGCATGTGAAGCCTCAAAAAGAGTTAGAATCCGAAAAGATTATTTGAAGCAATTTGAAAAAATAAATTCGAAAAATCTTAATTTTTTTTATTTTTCTTTATGAATAATAATTTTAAAAGTTAAAACTACTGAAAAGTAAACTAAAAATATAAAAACAATTTTTTTCTTAACGTAAGCATGATTTTTTTAAGAAGTTAACAAATTTCAACTCTTATAGCCCATAGACTAGAAAATTATCTCTCATATGCCTTTTAACTTATTTGATTATCTCAACTGGTTCAAAAGTTTTGATTTTTGCAACGGAAAAGATTAAAAATCCCATATGCTGATAAAAATTAAAAAAAATATATCCATAGAATTTTAAATATCAGCTTTTCTGTTTTTTTCATAGTGCTTTTATATCCTCTTCATATTTGCTTTCGATTTGCAAGAATTTCTACCTTTAGATTTTAGTAGTTCAGTAAAGTCACAATCCTTTAAATGCTTTTGAACGAGAAAAACGTTCAAGCTTTAAGCTTTATTTTAAAATACAAAAGCTAACTGCAATTACGTATTCTTATATAAGCTAACTCAGCAACCCGTTAATAAGCACAAAAATATTCCTGTGCCGAAATATTTTACTTCATTAATTTTATAAGAACAAGTTTTTTATCTGTCATTAAAAATTGTACACTTTGATAGATTATAGCGTTGTGCATCATTAAAACAACGTTATTGGTCAAGTTTTATATCATTTACCATACGGTTTTCAGGGTATGACAAGGATGTGCTGAAATTCGTAACAATCATAAATCTCTCTTTCAAATTGGATTTAACGATGTCGGTCCATCTTAAATTCTTCTTTAGATTCTAAATTGGTATGCAAGCAAAAGCTCGCATATGAAAATATATATTGATGTACTGCATGGAGGAAAAACTACATGTTTTTACATGTAGATGGCGTGACACGTGCCAATTTATTTGTGTTTATTCAGTAGGACCAACTGTTAGAAAAATTGTGCGTTAATCCGAGGCCACGCAGTGGGCGGCAAAGCGGCAGAGCGGTGAGCGGCAGAGCGGCGATTTTGAGCGGCAAGTGGCTTATTACTGAGCGTCATTTCTGAGCGGTTAGTTGTCAAAATGCCATTGTCAATGTTATTATTTATTATTTATATTAAAAGTTTTTATAATATAAGCAAAATATTTTCACTACTTTATGATTTTTATTTATGTATGACTACATTTCAACCTTTCTAACTTTTTATCGATTGAAAAACAACACAAAAATAGTTGTCGTTAAGATATCAACAACAGCTGAATATTTTTAAACGAAAGGCTCCACAACGATGAGTTTCTAAAATGTAATTTGTACCAGTAAATCGAAAAAAAACGAATTTTAAGCTTTGGCTGCCACTTTTGGAAAAAAAAAAATTGGCGGTTGTTCTAGGTTGTTCTAGTTGTTCTAAACATTGTTACAAAATAGATATATCGCAAACCGTAACGTACGCAAATGAGAACGAAAAACGTTTTTCCACGATATCGACGTTATTAAACGATATCAATATTTTTACAGATTCCAAAATTTCCTCCCCATTTTTAGATATAAAATTTTTTCAATATTGTTCTGAATTGTTCTAGGATTGTTTTACAATGTTCCAAAATGATGAGTTTCTAATATATAATATGTACCGGTAAATCGAAAAAAACGAATTTTAAACTTTGCCCCCCACTCTTGGAAAAAAAAATATCAACTTTATCAAACTATATCAATATTTTTATGCAACACGAAAGTTAACATACAGATTACAAAATTTCTTTCGTACAAAGTATCCTGATTGGCAATAATTTCAATAAAAAAGAAAATCACACCATTTGAATGGAGGGCGCAATGTATATTGTAAACAATTAAAGAATAATGTATAAAATATTAAAAACTAATTGTTAAAAAAGAATTTAAAAAAAATCTTAAAGGAGTTTTAGAAATTGCATTCGGTGCGTGAACTTTTTTTTACCAAAATTACCTCAAAAACGATTTTTATTATCAGTGCAACATTGCCCATAGTGTGGTGCAATGAAGAAATTTTGCCAAAAAAAGTTATTACCCTAATGTTCAATGTATTGCAAAGTGTTTTTTAATAAAGTTTTATATTTTTTATTTTTTATTTTATTTTTACTTTCGAAGTACCTTTTTATAACTTAGTGAGTTGTTTGAATTTAATAAAAAAAAATATGCTATGCGAGTTTCTGTATTAGAAATTATAATCTATAATATTAATAGGGTAGGCGATTTATTTTGACTGATGTTTTGTTCTACCGTTTTATCCCGATTTTGCCCAAACGTATATTATTTGAAAGGCAATTCTTTTTAGCCGATTTTCAGATTTACAGATTTTTTAATTTTTTTCTTTGTTTGGAGTAAATTGCATTTAAAATTGCTACTAACACATACATACATAAAATTATACAATGCTATGTGTGTGTATTGCAATAAAAATGAGTTTGTCTTTTGTGTTGGCTTGTGAATTGGCTATAATCGATTAGCATACTTTTAAGGTCTTCATTTAATGAAAAAATAAAATTTTCTAGAATTTGCGCTCGAATTTCGAGGGTTGGACTCTGCTAGTATTAATAAATTTATTTCAAGAGAAATGAGTGATGACACAAATCGATTACTTATATTTTATTTTGAAAAAATTGCAATAAGTGCCACGCCCCCTTAAATACCTCCCACATTTTTGCGATATAGTGTCTCATTTCATTTTCTTGTTGCATTTAAAATCTCACATTTCTAGGTGCTCTCTAAGTCGAATTATACTCTCTTGCACGCCAGATTAAGCATTTGGTCCACTGTGCATCGGTGGGCAACGTAGAAAAGGGTGACCCAATCTCCGTTGGAATGACCAGGTGCAACAAAACCTAACATCACTTGGCCTTACCAATTAGCGCCGGCATGCAGAAATAAGTGGCTCTCTATTTTGCTTCAGGCTGAAACCGACTCCCGGTTGTAATAGCCATCAAAAGTAAAACTAATGTCAATCGAAAGGTCTCTTGATTATTTTCCTCTTTGAAGTCATGGGGTGAAAATATTCAAAAAAGGGGAACGATGTGGAAATATTCCCACACTATGACCTGAAAAAGTTAATGGCTACAATTTTTTGCGATTTACGCACGCCCGACTTTGAGGCTAAGGTTACTCTTAATTTAGAATATATAAAAAATAAACTTTTCGAAAAAAGTGCAAATAAAATGCGACATTTTTTGTCAGAAAAGAAATTTAAAAATTTTACTGAATACCAAAATCGATAATTTTGTTGTTTTCTTTTTCTAACGATTCAATTATCGTTAAAAAGAAGTTACTGAATTCCGCTACAGATTGACAAAACAAAGAAAAGCTATTTTGTTTGCCATTTTTATTCTTTGCCGCTCAGAAAACATCTAAAAATGAGGACAAGTTCTATTCCCGAGCGGTGCCGCTTAAACGCTCAGAAATGCCGCTCACATGTCGCTCATTGTGTGGCCACTTCAGTATTATTTCATATGTTTTAATTTTTTTTTCGCTCATCGCTCTGCCGCTCGCCGCTTTGCCGCTCATTGCGTGGCCTCGGCCTTAGAAGTTTGAGAAAAAATGGATTGCAAAGAGTTTCGTGTTTTGATTAAACATTGTTTTTTGATGGGGGGGAAATACACTCCAAGCCAAAAAAAAAATGGATTGATAAATATTATGGTGAATCTTCGCCATCATATTCAATGGTCAAAAACTGGTATTCCGAATTGAAACGTGATCGTACGAGCACAAATGATGTAGATCGTCCTGGTCGTTCAAATAATGCAGTTACCGAAGAAAACGTAGAACGAGTTCATCAGATTGTATTGGATGATCGAAAGATTAAAGTGAGCGAGATTGCTGGCATCATAAATATATCAACATAAATATTGATAACAACATATAGTCTAGTTTGAGCTAACTGCCTTCTTCTTAAGTGCAGTTTGCCTATAATTGCACAAAATTTTTCTTTTGTGTTTTATTTTTCAAAATTCTATAATAATTTCCTTCTTTTAATTGCGCTTTTTGAACATGCACATATAAAATAAGCACCCCGTATTTTTAAATTGTGTTCATAAAAAATTTACCTTAAGCTGCCTCTTACGAAAAACTAAAATCAAAACAATTGGAACGAAAAAGATGTTATTAAATGTTTATTTTAAAATCACAGGGACCCCAAAAATGATTTGGAAATCATCGAAGAGGTAGATTTTCTAAATATAATTCAAAACATTATGGAATATGTACATTGTGACGGCAATGTAGAGTGTTATGGAGATATAATTGAAAGCGAAATAATTGATGATATCATCAACGGTATTTTAGAAATAGGTAAAGTAATCCCAAAGAGAAGCAGTGGAGGCGTTGAATATTGTTCAAAAGTATTGTTTTTTTAATATAGATTTATCTGTAGACTAAATTGAAATGGAAATGGTTAATGGTAGCAACGGAGAATTTATCTTTCTTTTTGTATGCGCAAACGTTCAAAATCAAAAAAGCATATTGATACAATTTTGGTCTAAAATTTATTTTTGTGGACTATAATATATTTAAATTATACAGTGTAATACATAAAATGCGGTTTCGAAGCTCTTATCGAATCTAACATATCGCCTTTTGGGTTTTGCTAGTTTAGCTGCTTTTCGGATTTTATGTCCTCGTGTTAATAATTGCCACGGCTATATCTCGGAAATCAGTTGGCACTTTGTTTTCCTGTTGTTGTGCCTAGCTAGCTAAATTGTCGAAATATTTTCAAGTTTAATGATTGAGTCTGAAATTATTCAGGCTCAAAATGAAATGTCTTTACTTTAAATAAAGCAAAAACATTGGCACATTTGTTTCAAAAAATTTATCTATATTCTGCATGATAGGTTATACAGCTGTTTCGGGAAGAGTCACCAACCCTCATCACTAACCAAAAGCAGTAGAAAGTTTGTTTGGTAAAAAGATAAATTCATATATATTTCCTGAATACAACCAAATGAGGATTCAAGCAATGTTTTTGCTTTATTTAAAGTAAAAACATTTGATCTTGAGCCTGAGTAATTTCAAACTCAATCACTAAAATGATAAAGTTCGAAAATAAGATTTTTTATTTTTATAATAAATAATAAAATTAAAAATACTTACGGCACGCCGTTAAACTAAATGTAAGTTTAGAAAAAAGAAATTTTTTTTCTTGTTTTTTCAACACAAAATCAAACATGTATATTGCAGTATGCAATGTGTACTCATATACAAACATATTTGTTTCAAAGTTGTTCTATATTTTAGTTTGTTATATTGGAAGAGAGTTAAATAGCATAACTTTCTGTCTTCTAGACATTTTAATTTAATTTGCCTTTTACCTGTAGTATGAACAAAAGAAAAACTGGGTTATCCCCTACATATTTTAAATGTACTCAGCAAAGTTGGGTGCAAAAATGATCCAGGATAGCAATTATTTAATTCGTGATTGCCATCTGCTCGAGTTTGCCACGTGCAATGCTTTTTGTCTACACACAGAAAAAAGATTAGTTTAATCGAATTTCTTAATTACCATAATCTGTATATGTGACCTTCTCCGAGAAAAGGGACCTAGTGTGTGAAAATTAAGTTTTGAGAAAAAAAACGCATTTAAAGTTTCTACAACCTTTTAAGTACCAGAATCCACCGTTTTTGACACAACCCGTTTTCTTACACAATAGGTCCCTTTTCTCGGGGAAGCTCACATATATAAAATTCATTTTCTGTTTGTTTGTTTGTTTGTTTGTTTGTTTGTATGACCGTTATACAATTTTTTATTTTTCAACGGATTTCCCTGGAATTTGGAACACTCCATCTCTGGACTCCAGGACTCCATATGATTCTTACCAGCCACGCCTACTTTTACGCCCACTTTTTGTATACAATTGCTTTTCTGTTTTTGGTATAATTGTTCGCTATACAAATTTTTATTTTCCAACGGCTTCCTCTGAAATTTGGTACGCACAATCTCTGTACCACAGGCAAGGTCACCATGTAATTCCTGCGGCCACACCTACTGTTGCGCCCACTTTTTATAAAAAACAAATGTTCGCTATACAAATTTTTATTTTTCAACGGCTTTCTCTGAAATTTGGTACGCACAATCTCGAGGCAATATCGCCATATGCTTCCTACCGGCCACGCCTAATATTGCGCCTACTTCTTGTATAAAAAATTTATTTTTTTTCCTTTTATTTGTTACGTTATTTGACTGCTATACAAACTTTCATTTTTTAACGGCTTTCTCTGAAATTTGGTACACGTGACCTCTGTACTCCAGCGAAGGTTCGGGTTCTATATCTTTCTGGCCCCTACCTTTACGCCCACTTTTTTATAAAAATCATTTTATGTTTTTTGGTACATTTGTTCGCTACACAAATTTGTATATTTCAACGGATTTCTCTGAAATTTGGTACACACGGGAATAACTTCACAATGAACAAATTCCCCAAATTTAAGAAAAGGTCCCCAGAAGAAATACACAAATTCTCCATTTTTTTAACAACGAAATAAAAAAAAGGAACTTACTCCGCAAATTCGTTCTTAAAGTTTTACACATTTTTATTTAATGAATTTTGTTAAATATTTATTTCAGTGAAAATTTGCATACTGATCTCAATATCTGTCCCGCAATATACGCATTTAAAATCTGTATTCCTTCAATAGCATCATTTCGACGCGCTCGCGGAATGCAGCTTAGCAAGCTTTGTTAAGAGAAGCGGAAATGCCCGAATCTAATCAAGTGCGTCTAGAAATCCATCGGCTAAGACAAGCTGAATCCAGGGAATCTTAAACACCTTAAATGACCGTTTTTCTCATAGACAATTTTATGTCGCCTGCTCCAGAGTATAATATTTTTGTATATGCACCAGAAGGAAAAACCAGAAATGTTGTATATCACAAAGCTCTAGAATAACTAAAATTCGTAACTTTTGGACATCATACACTCAAAATACTCCACGCATAAACATAGTTGAAATGGTAAGCAGGCGCCGAGTGCTTAGTCCCCAATGAATAAACTCCCCAAAAAAGTGACTTATTTCCCAAAAAATTGGGGAATAACTTCACAATAAACAAATTCCCCAAATTTAAAAAATGTCCCCGAAAGAAATGAACAAATTCTTCATACTGCCCTCAATATCTGTCCTACAACAATTTTATTTAGTATCTGTATTCTTTTCAATAGCATTATTTCGGTGCGCGGAATCGGGGCGCGGACGCGACACGACGCGCTCGGGGAACACAGCTTAGCCAAAATATCGAAATGACCTGAAAAATATAATTTGGCAATTGCAATAAGTTGACAACAACTGCGCGGCAGCACGGGTGTAGCTGCCAAACGCGCGGACGCGGACACGACTTGCTCGTGGAACAAAGCTCAGTGAGAAGTCTTATGATAAATTTTATTTACGTATGTGCAATAATTACCTGTTTATCAAAATAGGCCAAACATATACTATAAGCAGTTGCTTAAAGCAACCTTGCGGCACAATTTTAAACGTCGCATTCATTTTCCATTTTTGAAACTTCTATAAATTTGAAATAAATAAACTTAAAAAAAAAACTTTAAGCGGGTTCGCAGCTTATTTTTGAAGTATTTTTGCTGTAGCGTATTCTAAAAGAAACTTCTAAATTAAAAAAATCAAAAAATTTTAAATTGAAATAAAAAACGAATTTACTCCCCAAAAAACGTAAACATTGGGGAATACAAATTTTTGGAGAGAAAGTAAAATTTTTTGAGGAATTTGTTCATTAGGCACTAAGTACGCAGTGGCTGGTAAGATAGTAAACCATTTTTCAAGTCAAAGGCCTTTGGATCCCGGGCAAGACCGGGTAGAAACAGCTAGTCAAAAAATATAATAGAATGATAACACCAACTGAATATTCAAATTCGTTTGTTATTTCTGAATAAGAAAATTCTAACTCTTTTCGTGACTTCACATGCCACCAAGATAAAATAAGTGGACCAAAATATGCTGCCAGCATGTTGTAGGGTTCTCAATTTGCCTTACCATTGCCATGTTCGAGTACCTATATTTTTTACAATGTTTGCTGAGGTACTCCTGAGCTTCGTCGGAAAGCTCTCCAATTGGCAAAGACAGATATTCAATTATATTTCTGCCATGCGCCAATATTTTATGCACTATTTCTTCCGTGGATACTTTTTCGCCAAAAGTGATGCAGTTTTCGAAGCATATTCTCCATATTTTGTAGAATTAACATTTTGCAAGATTGTTTCCAATATTTCAATGATTTGATTGTTAATTGCAGTGATTCGAGTTACTACCTCAAACCACCTACAGATGTTCAACGTCATGTTTTAGAGTGTCAAAAATTACTTTCCACACCAACACAAAATACTTGTCGGCCCAATTTTCAGTCATAAACTAGTACAGGGATTATGCCTATTTTTCAGTATAGAGTCTGATCTATTGCCTGATAAGTATCGTTTGGATTAATGTTTTATGAGAGGGTTGTGCTCCCATGTCTAAAAATGTACCTGTTATGCCTACCTCTGGCTACCATAAGCAATCTTGCAACAATATTATTGTTCCGTGATTGTATGGCTCACAATATTTGTATTTTAAGAGTGTACCTGCTAATCTAAAAGAATAATTTATTTGTGCATCCTACATCTGTATCTGAAGTTACCAGGGCTGCATGCCATACAATTTCGGTAACAATGTTTTTTTACCCTTTTTACCTCTAGAAGTGGAAGGAGCAAATGAAAGTTGAAAAATACTGAACAAAGAGACGGTTTGTAAATAGCGATTTACCTAGAGAAATACAAAGCCAACAGCAGATTTTAATAATAAATTAAAAAGTAAAAAAAAAACAAGTAAGAAAATTATAGTCACTCTAGACCGACCATACGATACCCTATACCATGGTTTAGAAACCCTATCTCTTCGGTCCAACCAACTGGATATAAAAAATAAGCAAAAACCAAATTTGAGTGGCATTGTTATTAATTTTTTTGGCTGGTATAAAAAAGTTCATATCGGGTGCTATATTTATATGTGGACTTGGTCAAAAAATGGACCAATCCTAACCATATTTAGTAAAGTCACTTATATTTTGAAAAAATATATAGAAACCAAATTTGAGAAAAATCTGTGCAATATTATTTTTTTTATAGATTTAATTGAAGATTGGGAAGACTGAAGATGGGGCCTATAACTAAGAATTGTCCAATAGGGATTACTTTTGGCCGATAAAAGCTTATATACCAAATTTCATCAAAATATATTCATATTTGCGACCCGTAGTTTGATTAAAACATTTGCATGGACACACAGACGGACGGACGGACGGATCGACGGACATCACTAAAACGACTCAGAAAGTGATTCTGAGCCGATCAGTATAATAAAAGATGGGTCTAGGTCAAATATTTTTGATAGTTACAAACAGCAGCACAAAGTCATTATACAAAAACCACATAGTGGTATAGGATATAATTATTTTTAGTTACCTAGTTTTTTAAACTCTTTCGTTTATCTCATACTCTCTGTCTGTCTGTCTGTCGTGGGTCAACCCCATTTCCCTTATTCAATTGACCTGAAACTTGGCCCATTGTCTTGTTGTGACTACAGATTGATTTTGTGGTAGTCACACACAGTTATGGAGTGATCTAAATGTCATTTCCCCTCATTCGATCAATCTGAAACTTGGTCCATACACTTGCTGTGAAAAAAGATTAACTTTGACTAAGTCATGCACAGTCACGGAGTGATTTATAACCCACTTCCCCTTATCTGATCGATCTGAAACTTGGTCGATGGACTTGCAGTGAAAAAAGATTAACTTTGGCGTAGTACGCACAGTCACGGAGCGATTAAAACCTCACTTCCCCTCATCCGATCAATCTGAAACTTTGTGCATAGACTTGTTGTGGCCAAAGATAAAACTGAAAAAAAGAGTTTTAATAAAAACTTTGTTTTTATGGGTTGGATTATTTATTCTACCTAAAAGTTATGTGTTATTTTGAAAACTGAAAATCGGTCAATTTTTGAAGGGTTAAAAGCTGATTTTTTGAAAGTAACAAATTTGTAATCTTTGAACAATTTGAAAGACGGGTTTATTCAAAATATCGTAAGCGTACATGAAATTTTTGATTTTTGCAACTTCATTTGTTCTAAGGGCGCTATTGTGTGACGCACAGTGGACCATTTCACAAGAAGGCGGTCAAAAATCCATAACTTTTGATTGGATTGGAATTTTGATATGTGGTTTTTCGCTTGGTAGGTGGCACTTTAGCCTTCAATTTTTGCTCTAAAACGTAAATACCGACAGATAATAAAAAATAGTTGTGAAGGGTTTAAAATACATTTTTGTTTTTTTAATTTTAATAAAAAAGTGGTGTTACAAAAAGTTTTTTTTATAAAATGTCTTTAATTTTTCAGTTAATTTTACAACTAATAAAGTTAGATTTTTTCAGAAAATGCCAAATTTTGGCCCCCGTAAACTTTTTAGTCCAAGGGCCAAAGGTTGACTTTTTTTTTTTTTTTTAAAGAAACCGAGTTAAGTTATAATCTATTAAGCAGCGCACGTAAAAGTTACCTGATATTGGTCCAAGATAGAAAAGTTGCAATGAAAAAGTCGTATGGTTTTACTTTGGTTAAAAATTTTTTTATTGTCTTTTTAAATATTTCTATAGCAATTTTTATTGTAAATTTATAAAATACATAAATTTCTAAATCAAAAAAAATGGCAAATTATATAAAAAAGAGTATAACTTATTGTTAGTGTACTGAAAAACCAACTTAAATCAAACAAATTTAGTAAATATTTCCTCTAAATAGCCTTGATTTTCATCTTCTAGAAGTTGTTTAGCTTCTTTGTCTAATTCAGTAGAGGTAGTTTTCCATTTTTGTCGAATGTTGGATATATATGGATCTGAAGTCCGCAACAAAATAGTAATGAGGTCTTCATTACTGCAACTTCTGAACGTTTCTCTTGTCTTGTCTTGTCTCGCGAAAGAATCTTTGTTATTTTTTCTTAAGATAGATCTCCAATTAGTAGCACATTGTTTTAAATTATTTTTTTCCCATGGTATAAAGTTTTATGAACTGTGGATGGCATATATCTCCAAGAGTATTTATACCCTATACCACTATGTGGTTTGGGTATAATGACTTTGTGCTGCTGTTTGTAACAACCAAAAATATTTGACCTAGACCCATCTTTAATTATACCGATCGAATCAGAATCACTTTCTGAGTTGATTTAACAATGTCCGTCCGTCCGTCCGTCCGTCTGCGTGTCCATGTAAAGCTTGTAATCAAACTGCAGGTCGCAAATATGAATATATTTTGATGAAATTTGGTATATAAGCTTTTATCGGCCATGGGATGAACGCTATTGAAATTGGTGAGAATCGGTCCATGTTCAGACCTAGCCCCCATACAAATTACCCATATGAAATCGACATAAATTGCCATAAGATCCAAATTGTCATATAGATCTTACTCAAATTGGGTTTGTATGCGTTCATTATATCCACTAATGAGTAGTCCAAAAATGATCCCTTTGACCCCATATAGAGCTGCTTCCCGATCTTCACTTAAATCTATAAAAAAAACAAAAATATTGCACTGATTCTTCTCAAATTTTGTTTGTACATATTTTTGCAAAATACAAGAGACTTTACCAAACATGATTAGGATCGGTCCATTTTTGGACCTAGTCCCTTTATAGATATAGCATCCGATATGAACTTTTTCATATCTGCAGCCAAAAAAATTAATAAAAATCCCACTCAAATTTGATTTATGCTTATTTTCTATATCGAAGTAGTTGGACCGAAAGATAGGGTCTCTAAACCATGGTATAGGGTATCATATAGTCGGTCTAGACCGACTATAATTTTCTTACTTGTTTTAGTTATAGAGTACAGCTGCTTTTTGGCGTACTCTCCAATTTTTTTCGCATTTATCTTTCTGTTGCATGCTAGAAGTTGTAGTATGATTTTGAATCGTCTTATTAATTCATGATCTACACCTGTGATAGATGCTGCAGCTTCTGGATCGGAAAAAATTTCCTTGGAGTATTTTCATCATACGAGTTTCCTTCTCCTTGTTTTCGTTGATCGATTATGAGGCCTAGTTGTAGATACGAGTATTTTTTTTTGAATTTGTTTTTTTTTTGCTTTCTTTTTTCTTAATTTTCTTTGCTTTTTCTCACTGTTTCGCCTAACGGATCAAATTGCAAATCATAACCCAATTTAAAAATATGCTCCATACAACGTATCCTAGCATGATGAGGGGACATTCGAAATTCGTAGGCTTTCTTAAAACTATCGTTTTGTGATGGGGCTTGGCTTAATTGAGTTGATGTCGTTTGTCATATAATGCAGCTTGGCGATGGCTTTGTTCCGGTTAAAGCTTGTGCAACTTTTCCATCAATCATTGTGAGACATATTTTAAAATTTACTTCGATGTCTTGGTCATTAAATTAAAATGTTACTGGTTGAAGTTCTTTAATTAGATCTTTTATTTTTTGAACTTCTTCAGTTATGACATCTTTGGTTTCCTTTTTTAATGCAAAATTTATTCGTCTGCTATATTTTGTTGCAGAAGGAATTTCACTTTTCCATACATCAATTTCAGTTGCTTTGCTAGTTGACGGCTCTAAGTCGCTATAAATTTTTGTTAAGCATAATGGAACGATAGATACCATAAATAAATTAGCATCTCATAAATTTTCGGCATTAAGTTGCTTCTATTGTTTCTGACCAGAGGATCCATCACATCCCCATTTAGAAATTAAGGTAATGCTGCCATTTCCAATTTTTTTTGCAAAAGTTTTAATTTTTTCTTTGTGTATTTCAATTTCTTGCAGATTACAGTTCTTAAAGAAATGGTTGCTCAGTATGTGCAAAATTATATTGTCTACATCTTTTTGTTGATAATAAATATCAGAGAGATCTCTATAACAGTACTTAGCCATTGTTCAAACTGTAATGAATAATAATTGTGGAAACATTATTATATATACTCTTTCTTGCGGTTATGTAAAATTCAATTTTTTGTCTTTTATTACCACTTTTAGAAGCATAAAAAACCCAGACCTTCACTCCTTCTTGAATGTGAAGCATACCTGCTCAAAGGGTGTGAGTTTCTTACCAGTTACCTGTTATTAAAACGTTTCGCCATTTTTTCAGGTATTTAAACTATATAACTCAAGTTCCGACTATTAATGTTTTTGAAAAATATCCATGTAAATGTACCTGTCAAAATAAAAAAGATTTTACGCATTAATATAATTTAACAATTAAGTGCATTATGTCTCAGCCCTTTTTTATAAGTATATAACAACTCGTGTCAACTGTACCGTTTCGTTTTTGTCAGTATCAAAAGCAAATATACTCACGCAAAAAAATACACCGGTACGACCAACTTTTGTATTCATAACACACAAACGGATGGACGGACATCATTAAATCGACTCAGAAAATGATTTTGAGTCGATCCGTATAATAAAAGATGTGCATAGGTCTAATATTTTTTATAGTTACAATAGTTACATCAGGGCAAACTTATTATACATCAACCACATAGTGGAAAACCTTTTTATTCATAAATTTTGCACAAAATTTCTGACTTTGGAGATATAGGAGTGTAGGGGTGGGTTCGGACTAGTCTAAGAGTCTAGAGTCGGAAGAGTCTAAGATTTTTTTATGGCTTCTGATAGGTAGGAGTTATGCTCTATTAAGTAGGAGATTTTCGGAAAATTAGAAACTTTAAAAAAAATTTTTTTTAATTTCTAAACGACTCAGTAAATTTATATTTCTCACATTAATAGCTTGGAAGTTAGAAAATTATACAAAATTTACCTTACTTTAAAATCTTTTAAAACAAAGAAGTTACACCCATTTAAAAATGAAAACTTACAAAGAAATTTTTAATTTTAGCAAAATACTGAGAAAGTCCATTTTCGAAGATCCTGTTCGCTGTGATATAGTTGCAATAGAGTCGCAATTTTTTGGCTTGAGAGGTTCCTTGGCATTTACTTTCAAATGAATAACAAAACTTTAAAATCGGTAACCACAAAAAAAAAAACGACGTTTGGCCTTCTCAAACATTGTCCATAGTGCAACGGTCAGTGTTAGAAAATTTCATTAAGCTGTATAAACTGTTGCCTCGGCTAAAGATTTTCATAGTAAATTAATAAAGCATATGTCATAACCCGGTAGTTTTCACTTACTACATCTGCATAATTCTAATGTGAATGTGCATAGATATTTTAAAAACTGTGGGTGACTGTGTGTGACTGTGTGGGACTATCTTTAAATTAATTTTTGCCACAACAAGTCTATGGACAATGTTTCAGATCGATCGGATGAAAGGAAGTAAGATTTTAATCTCTCCGTGACTGTGCGTGACTATTCGTGACTGTCCGTGACTATGTCAAAGTTAATCTTTTTTCACGGCAAGTCTATCGAACAAGTTCCAGTTCGATCGGATAAGTGTAAATGGGTTTTAAATTACTCCGTGACCATGCGTGACTGTTCGTGACTATGTCGCAGTTAATCTTTCTTAACAGCACGTACATCGACCAAGTTTCAGAAAGATTGCATGAGGTGAAATCCGTTTTAAATCTCTCCGAGACTGTGCGTGACCATGCGTGACTGTGCGTGACTAACTCGAAGTTAATCTTTTTCTCACAGCAAGTGTATGGACCAAGTTTCAGATCGATCGGATGAGGGGAAATATCATTTAGATCACTCCGTGGCTCTGCGTGACTACCCCAAAAGTAATCTGTAGTCACAACAAGACTATGGGCCAATCGTGTTGCCCCACGATAGACAGACAGACAGACAGAGAGTATGAGTTAAAAGAAAGAGTTTACTAAGTGGTACAAGCGAGGCTTTAGTTATCTGGATCAAGATTTAAAATATTTTTACCTTATTCCTTTCTAATTTGGAAAATAGATAAATAACACTTAACAAGTAAGAAAATTATAGTTGGTCTAGACCGACCATACGATACCCTATACCATGGTTTAGAAACCCTATCTCTTCGGTCCAACTAACTGGATATAGAAAATAAGCAATAACCAAATTTGAGTGGCATTGTTATTAATTTTTTTGGCGGAAGATATGAAAAAGTTCATATTGGGTGCTATATTTATATGTGGACTAGGTCCAAAAATGGACCGATCCCGACCATCTTTGGTAAAGTCACTTAAATTTTGAAAAACAAATACAAACCAAATTTGAGAAAAATCTGTGCAATATTTTTCTTTTTTTATAGATTTAAGTGAAGATCGGGAAGCAGCTCTATATGGGGCCTATGACTAAGAATTGTCCAATAGGCATTATTTTTGGACTACTGATTAATTAATACAATAATCACATACAATCCCAATTTAATTAAGATTTATATGATAATTTGGATCTTATGGCAATTTATGTCTTTATGTTTAAGAAAAATCTGTACAATTTTATATAGGTGAGCTTTAAAGAGGAACAAAAATGTTTCATCATATTTTCGGGTTTGGCTTGAAGTGAGTGAATATTTCTTAAGTTTGAGTAATATAATTTCCAGTTTTTGTGAAATGATCCTATAATTTAAAATAGGGCGCACGATAATCGATTAATATCTAGTAGGTATAATAAAAAAGGTAGCAGATATAATGTACATAACTTTCCGATTCATATAATAATAATATATTAACTTTCTTCAATATATTAAACTTTTAAACTCTGATATTTCCAGTGCTCATTAAACATTATTTTTTGCGAAAAAAATCCGTCAATCAAACCAAGGAAAAGCTTGATAAATACTATGAGGACTCTGCACCATCAACTACAATGATAAAAAAGTGGTTTACTGACTTTTGTTGTGGTCGCACAAATACAAATGACGCTGAACGTTTTGAACGGCCAATTGAGGTCAATGCACCAGAAAATGTCGAAAAATCAACGATATGGTGTCAGTCGATCGAAGAGTACAAGTGCGTGAGATTGTTGATGCCATAGGCATTTCATATGGCACAGGCATTTCAGTTGGATTTAAGAAAGCTGTCTGCATGGATGCCGGGTTTGCTCGCAATTGACCATAAACGTAATCGTGTGACAACTTCAAAGGATTGTTTGGAGTTGTTTGTCCGCAATTCTTATGAGTTTTTGCGGCGTTTTGTCACTATGGTGAAACATGGATCCATTAGAACACTCCGGAGACCAAACAATGGGTTTCTCCGGTTGAACCGGCTCCGAAGAAGGTCAAAGTAAGTTTGTCGGCCAATAAGGTGATGGCAACAGTTTTTTGGGATGCATGCGGGATAATCCACATCGATTACCTTCAAAAGGGAAAAACAATAAACGGCGAATATTATGTATGCCAACTTATTGAACCGATTTAACGAGGATTTAAAAAACGACCCCATATGGACAAGCAAATATTTATTTTTCATCAAGATAATGCACGGGTGTACACGTGTGCCGTCTCAATGGCAAAATTCCATGAATTGGGCTACGAATTGGTACCACATCCACTATATTCTCCGGATTTAGAACCCAGTGACTATTTCCTATTTCCAAACCTAAAGAAATGGCTCGGTAGAAAGAAATTTAGCTCCAACGATGAAATTACTGAGCAAAAATGCCTATTTTATGGACATCGAAAAATCATATTTTTTGGAAGGGATACGTTGGAATAAGTGTATTGAGATAAAAGGAAATTATGTTTTTTTGCAAAAAAAAAAAAACTATGTTTCATTCTAAAGGTCCGTTAAGTTGATCGTGGATAATTAATTGCGTATAATGATAAAAAAATTATTAAAAAATTACAATTTACAATCACGAAATCAATTGCTTTACATTTTACAAAAAGTAAGAAAATTATAGTCGGTCTAGACCGACTACACGATACCCTATGACATGCGTTTAGAGACCCTATCTCTTAGGCCCAACTAACTGGGTATAAGAAATAAGCATAAACCAAATTTGAGTGGGATTTTTATTAATTTTTTTGGCTGCAGATATGAAAAAGTTCATATCAGATGCTATATCTATATGGGGACTAGGTCCAAAAATGAACCGATCCTGATCATGTCTGGTAAAGTCTCTTGTATTTTGTAAAAATATATACAAACAAAATTTGAGAAGAATCTGTTCAATATTTTTGGTTTTTTGATAGATTTAAGTGAAGATCGGGAAGCAGCTCTATATGGGGCCTATGACTCAGAGTTGTCCCATAGGGATCATTTTTGGACTACTCATTAATGGATGTAGTAAACGCATACAAACCCAATTTGAGTAAGATCTATACAACAATTTGGATCTTATGGCAATTTATGTTGATTTCATAGCGGTCATTTGTATGGGGGCTAGGTCTGAACGAGGACCGATTCTCGCCAATTTCAATAGCGTTCATCCTATGGTCGATGGAAGCTTAAATACCAAATTTCATCAAAATACATTCATATTTGCGACCTGCAGTTTGATTATAAGGTTTACATGGACACACAGACGGACGGACGGACAAAGTCATTATACCCAAACCACATAGTGGTATAGGGTATAAACAGCCTTAATAAATTTTTCGTACAGCTTTTATGAAAGCCCACAAATGAACTCTTCCAAAACTTTTTTATGTTCGAAAAATACCAGTGTTTAAACAGTAGAGCTTTATATAAACCTTCAATGAGTTGCTATAAAAAATTCCCAAGAAAGCTTTTTTCATTTTACTCGCGGTTAAATAAGAAGCATTTTTTGTGTCAAATTCTAAACACTCCAACATCCGAAATTGTCTCTCTTACTGCCGGCCAAAATCAGATGTTTTAAAATTAAACTTTTCCTCCATAATAAATCTACAAGAAAAATTAAATAGTAAAAAAAAGATGATGGTGGTGTTTTATAGAGGAAGAATTTAAAAGCAATCCATTCCTTCAAAGTTTATAATCTAAAATCAAGTCACTGCATAAATATAAGACTAGAGTAACAGTTGAAGGATTTAATAGAGTGGATGGAAATAAATTAGATATGAAGTTGTTATTAGCTGCTTTAATGATGCGGTAAAGTAAAAATATCTGTACAACCTATAATACTCAGCAATCAGGGTATAAGGAGTGTGGAGTGAAGTTTTAATCTTAAAAAAAATACTTGACGGAGACTTTTATTCTACTGATCGAATAGTATCACTTTCTAAGTCAATCTAGGTATATTACATCCTGATAATCTTGTCATTTTTATACCCTATACCACTATGTGGTTTGGGTATAATGACTTTGTGCTGCTGTTTGTAACAACCAAAAATACTTGACCTAGACCCATCTTCAATTATACCGATCGAATCAGAATCACTTTTTGAGTTGATTTAACAATGTCCGTCCGTCCGTCCGTCCGTCTGTGTGTCCATGTAAACCTTGTAATCAAACTGCAGGTCGCAAATATGAGTATATTTTGATGAAAAATATGGTATATAAGCTTTTATCGGCCATAGGATGATCATTGTTGAAATTGGTGGGAATCGGTCCATGTTCAGACATAGCCCCCATACAAATTACCCCTATGAAATCGACATAAATTGCCATAAGATCCAAATTGTCATATAGATCTTACTCAAATTGGGTTTGTATGCATTCATTACATCCATTAATGAGTAGTTAAAAAATGATCCCTTTGGCCCCATATAGACTGCTTCCCGATCTTCACTTAAATCTATTAAAAACAAAAATATTGCACTGATTCTTCTCAAATTTTGTTTGTATATATTTTTGCAAAATACAAGGGACTTTACCAAACATGATCAGGATTGGTCCATTTTTGGACCTAGTCCCCATATAGATATAGCATCCGAAATGAACTTTTTCATATCTGCAGCCAAAAAAATTAATAAAAATCCCACTCAAATTTGGTTTTTGCTTATTTTCTATGTCCAGTTAGATAGGGTTTCTAAACGCATGGTATAGGGTATCGTATAGCGGTCTAGGCGGACTATAATTTTCTTACTTGTTGTATATGTATTTATTTATTGAATTTTATTTTTCTATACACCACACTGTGTATTGAAAATTACGGTATTATAATCACTAAATCATTATCATGATTTAAAAATATTACAAACTAGTATGCCCTATCGTGCTTCGCTACGATTTATCGAGACTTTTTAACATGTATATTTTCATATTTTCAGTTTCTCCTACGAAGCTTGTATTGTACAATTAAAAAATCTTATTTCAGTTATGGTATATTATATTTCTGTGGTTTTCTGGAATAACCGCGTATGTCCATTTTTATCAGCTTTGAATTAACGATGCCAAATATATTAATTTTTAACGCTCTTTACAGGTGTTAAATTTAAAAAAAAAAAATATTTACCATTTCTGAGTTTTTTTTTAAACAACGACGTAACTTAAATGTTTATTAAATTAATTTGCAGCACTATCGACGTATGTCAACCTACCTTTGATCGATGACAAATTATTTTCTCAGAAAACGACACATAGCGACATACGTTGTTATTAATGAAAAAAAAAAAAAGGTTTTAAAATATTTTTTATATTTCCGAATGAATAACATGTCGAGAGTGTTGTGTCAAAATTTCAAAATATATCGGAGCAAAATTAAAAAAGATACAGCATTTTCAGCCCCCGGCCTCATGCGGTATATCGTATATAAATCAGTTTTTAAAAAACTTTAAATCGATTTTCTCGCAAATACCATGTTTGAAGTCCGTGATCATCATAACTCAAAATCTACTTGACTGATTCTTTTGAAATTTTACATACTATTTCTACACAAAAATCACCAGCCAAACACGTAGAGGGTTTTTATACCCTATACCACTATGTGGTTTGGGTATAATGACTTTGTGCTGCTGTTTGTAACAACCAAAAATATTTGACATAGACCCATCATTAATTATACCGATCGAATCAGAATCACTTTCTGAGTTGATTTAACAATGTCCGTCCGTCCGTCCGTCCGTCCGTCCGTCTGTGTGTCCATGTAAAGCTTGTAATCAAACTGCAGGTCGCAAATATGAACATATTTTGATGAAATTTGGTATATAAGCTTTTATCGGCCATGGGATGAACGCTATTGAAATTGCTGAGAATCGGTCCATGTTCAGACCTAGCCCCCATACAAATTACCCATATGAAATCGACATAAATTGCCGCAAGATCCAAATTGTCATATAGATCTTACTCAAATTGGGTTTGTATGTGTTCATTACATCCATTAATGAGTAGTCCAAAAATGATCCCTTCGACCCCATATAGAGCTGCTTCCCAATCTTCACTTAAATCTATTAAAAAACAAAAATATTGCACTGATTCTTCTCAAATTTTGTTTGTACATATTTTTGCAAAATACAAGAGACTTTACCAAACATGATCAGGATCGGTCCATTTTTGGACAAAGTCCATATGTAGATATAGCATCCGGTATGAACTTTTTCATATCTGCAGCCAAAAAAATTAATAAAAATCCCACTCATATTTGGTTTTTGCTTATTTTCTATGTCCAGTTAGTTGGACCTAAGATATAGGATCTCTAAACGCATGGTATAGGGTATCGTATAGTCGGTCTAGACCGACTATAATTTTCTTACTTTTTTATACCCTATACCATTATCTGGTTTGGGTATAATGACTTTGTGCTGCTGTTTGTAACTACCAAAAATATTTGACCTATACCCATCTTTTATTATACCGATTGAATCAGAACCACTATCTGATTCGATTTAACGATGTCCGTCCGTCCGTCCGTCTGTGTGTCCTTGTAAAGCTTGTAATCAAACTGCAGGTCGCAAATATGAATATATTGTGATGAAATTCGGTACATAAGCTTTCGTCATTCATAGAATGAACGCTGTTGAAATTAGTGAGAATCGGTCCATGTTCAGACCTAGCCCCCATCCAAATGACCCCTATGAAATCAACATAAATAGCCATAAGATCCAAATTATCATATAGATCTTACTCAAATTGGGTTTGTATGCGTTTATTACATCCATTAATGAGAAGTCCAAAAATGATCCCTGTGGGACATCTCTTAGTCATAGGCCCCACATAGAGCTGCTTCCCGATCTTCGCTTAAATCTATCAAAAAACAAAATTATTGTACTGATTCTTCTCAAATTTTCTTTGTATATATTTTTGCAAAATATAAAAGACTTTACCAAACATGGTCAGGACCGGTCCATTTTCGGGCGTAGTCCCCATATAGATATAGCATCCGATATGAACTTTTTCATATCTGCAGCCAAAAAAAAAATAATAAAAATCCTACTCAAATTTGGTTTATGCTTATTTTCTATATCGAATTAGTTGGGCCTAAGAGATAGGGTCTCTAAACGCATGGTATAGGGTATCGTATAGTCGGTCTAGACCGACTATAATTTTCGTACTTGTTTATTGTCCAATTCAACGAAATTTTATAGCAAAAATCGTGTTTTTCACTTCAAAATAATGCCAAAAATAAATAAAATAAAAACAAAAAACTCTTCGTGATTACCTCGGGAAACATATCAGCTTTTAAACGCATTTCGATTTTTTTATTCCATATGATCCGGTAACGAGTTATGGTGTTCACCGCAAAACAACAATGCCTCCAGAGATTCGCTGTCACAGACTTATTTATTAAAATTTTTAATTGAAAATTTTTTAAAATTCTTCAAACGTGCATATGAAAAAATAATCCAACATTATTCATATCTTCAAAAAAAAAATTATGAAAATACGCCTTTTTCGCTTTTAAAACCTTACCGCCCCCTTCTAAATTAATGTCAAAGTGGTATGTAGTTTTTAGCGCTATTTCAAAATCTTAATCTTAATGAAATTTATCGAAATCAACGATTGGACTTTAAGGTCTTACTAACAAAATATATGTGATTAAAAATACCAAATATTGTAGGTATCCTCTTCTTCATATGGCGGGGGAAGCTTTTTTATTTCAGTGGATTTGAAGAAAAATTTGAATTTTTCATACTTTTTCAACTTTAAGGCTACATCTTTCTGGTGTTTTCATATTTCAAAAAACTTGTGTCAAGTTCTCAATCTGGAAAATTAAGCTTAAATTGAAACACTATAAACTGTCCCTCTTTAAGATCAAAGGTCAAATTTAAAAAGATTTACATTTCTTTAAAAGAAAATATTGAAATAATATATACTAGTATAGCCCAGCACTCGAAATTCGAGTGTAAATTCTAGGAAATATTATTTTTAATGCAATTTTTCTCTTCCCATGTTTTTTATTAATATTTAAATGAGCCTAAAGCTATGCATATCAATTTAACAATTCACACTTCAGCACAGAGCGTTTGATATATAATTTAAACCATTCGCATTAACAGGGTGTAACGAATTATTACAAATATTTTATTTTATTTAATTTAATATATTTTTAAGACAGATTAAACACAAATTTTATCATACTCATCTTCTCCTCCATATGAACTGTAACTGTGCCAATTTTCACACTGCTCCGTGCCCGCATATTGCTTAAAAAGGGAACTAAAAATTTACCTTCACGTATTAATATATAGATTTGTAGAAGGATTTCAATAAAACTTGTTGATAATATTTTAATAACTCTTAAAAATAAAATTCTGGGTTTATTTTTTGAAATTAACCCGTGGGGTACTCTTGAGGTCAAATTCACTCTTTATAAAATCTATAAATATTTTCTTCATCAGGATTTTTTTTTTTTAATAAAACAAATTTAATGCATTCATAAAATTCCTCAAATTTATTCGTTATTTTATGAAAATATTTAGATTAATTATTTTTTTTATTTAATACAGTATAAACAAATTTGTATATCGAGGGCTTATATTCAGAAATTGCTATCTGCAATAATAATTATTTTATAGAGATCATGTAGAACAAATTTATTAATAAGATCTGAGAGCATTTCTCGATCGATTTGCTAAAATATCTATTAAGAAATAGTCGTACTAATCATGTATGATATCAAAATTAATATTATATTTGACAGTTATATCAGAGAACAGTTTGAAATTCGCGTGTCCCAAAATGCATCCTAGTTTTTTTTTTTTTTTTTCAGAATTATAATATTCATATAAAGATACATCGAGGGCTTATTTATATTAATTTCAAACTGTTCTCTGACATAACTGTCAATTGGAGCATTCACCTAAATGGCAAGTAGTTGTTGTAATCGTGTAAATCTTCTAGCGAATCATCTGCTAAGTACTTTAAGTTGATTTCCTTCAACATCAGTTTAAAATTTTTATTGTAAATGCAAACGCATACTGTGTGAGTTCCGCTGCTTCATGCTAAAATGCAACGTTTGGGCCTCAGTTGGGTATATTTTGTGAAGCCAATTTGGCATCCTGGTGTTCAGATTAAAATGTTGCAAATAACTCTATCAGGTTGCAGAGAACCATTCCCTTCCCAATTTGAACTTTCTTGCCATCGATTCGCACGGACACCCAGTCTTTCATCCCTGGCATCAGGCGACTCATATCATCCCGTTCATAAAACTAAGTTACTAGAGTTTCAGTTTTGCACTCTAAAGTTTTTCCCTTATTTTTGTTTGGGAGTGTGAGAATCCCATGCTCAGCAACCAATTTTTTTTTTACAATTCTTGTTTTCGGCGAGACGTTCCAACCTCAGTCTTTATTTTTGCACAACTCCATGTCGATGGAGCAAGCGTGAGGAGTTGAATTCTTTCAGCTCTGCTCTGTGACATTTTGTATTACTCTTTTATTTGTTCAAAAACTTCTTCTACTGCATACTTATGATACCGACTTTGACACTCATTCTTTACACTTATACTTTCTACTGAAAAGTCAGAATTACCCATCATCAACAGTTCTGTCATCATTCTCAGAATTACTTTTGTCTTCATCTGGAATAACTTCAACGCAAGGCTCATTACTATTCAAATCCGGTAATTCTTTCAACTTTCCGAGCTCTTTTCTGCATGATCCACAAATTAGCAAGCGTTTTGACAGCGTAGGGAATTTTTTTAATAAGCCGTCGTAAATTTTTCGTATATCTGATGCTCTGTGCCACCTTTTGTTAAAGGGATTAAAACAAAAAAAAACCAATTTCCTTTTCAAGCTTAGCCTTGTGAAGATTAATTATGTAAGAAATTATGTAAATAGCACCGTCTAAACTTTAACGCTGTTTCTAGAAAAATGATTTCCGAATGTCTTCAGAATGACAATAAATAGTTTTTTTGGGATAAAAAAAGCCGCTATAGAAAGACAGATACAAGACTCAGAAAAAATGTTGGGGGGCTTAGCATATTGCGGGTATTACGGTATCGAAGGTGTGAAAGTTTAGTTAGGCATGTTATATACCACCGGAAAGGTTAACTTGTCAAGTTTCTCAGTATACATTTTATTTTTAAGGTTTTAGAAACACTTGCACACTATTAGGAAAAAATTCAAATTAGTACATATGTTAAAAATTGAAAAACCGTTGTCTTGAGTTAAAAAACATTTTTTTGATAGATATCCCACTCGCATCCCATTAAACGACCAAAAAGCTCTTGAAGGAAAAAACCTAAGCTTTATTTTGAACAAAATAAAAAAATTTCCATTATTAAAAAAATCTAAAAAATTTTTGATTTGGCAAAAAAAAAATTAAAAAAAAATTTTTTTTTTTAAATTAAAAAATTTAAAAAAAATTTTTTTTTTTAATTAAAAAATTTAAAAAATTTTTTTTTTTTTTTTTTAATTTTTTTTTTTCGAAAGACTGAAGAAATAGCTATCTCAACTATTTGCAAGGAACAATAGATAAGAAGTTACATGGATGAGAAAAAACACCTGTTTAGTCAAAATGTTAAATTTTGCCCTCCTCTAAATCAGAGAGTTCTAAACCGATCTTGTTGAAAAATAGTGTCTAAACTACTATTCAATAGGACTAACCTTGGTGAAAATTTCAGCCCGATCGGAAGACATCGGGTTCTAAAGTTGAATCACTCGACATGAAACTCCCCATATATGTTAGTAGCAACTTTAAAAGAAAAATGTTGCAGACGGTGGAAATCTGGTGGACAACTAAAAAGAAATACCTTCAAATGAGTAATATTTGGTCAAAATCGGTTATTTATTACTAATTTTATATCGGTCACAAGTAATCACCTTGCCTATTTATATTGTAGATTCCATTAGAAGATCAGAATATATCATACTGATCGATTTAGGGTCACATTCTGAATCGATTTAGCAATGTCTGTCCGTCCCTCCTTCTGTGTGCCCATATAAAACCAAACTACAGGTCGGATATACATATGAATATTCTTCAACGGAACTTAGCCTATGACTTTCCACTGACCATGAGACAAACGATATTGAAATTGGTAGATACTGGTGCATGTTCAGTAGGCCCCAAACAAATAACCCCTATGAGATCGACTTAAATTACCATAAGATCCAAATTATCATATAGATCTCGGTCAAATTGGGTTCGTGTGTGTTTATTACTTCCCTTAAGCAGTTTCCAAAAAAAAAAAAACCTATACGACAATTCTTAGTTACAGCCCCCGAGTAAAGATGCTTCCCAATCTTACGTTAAACCTATCAAAAACAAATATATTCCACAGATTTTTCTCAAATTTGGTTTATATATGATTTCGTAAAAAATAAATGATTTTGCAAAATATGATCAGGATCGGTCTATTTTTCGAACTAGCTCCGATATAAATATAGCATCCGATATGAACTTTTTGAGATCAGCAGGCAAAAAAAAATAATATAAATTCCACTCAGATTGGGTTCATATTTATTTTCTAAGACAAATTCTTTAAACGATTGGTATAGGGTATCTCATAGTCGGTCTAGACTGACTATAATTTTCTTACTTGTTTCATATATTGTTTGTGTGCGCTAATTACACCCAGTAACCAGTAGCCAAAAATTTATCCTGAAGGAAAATTGTGAAATTCGCAAATGCCTGAATGATTTTGCCAAAATAATTGACTTTATCAAATAAGGTCAGTGAGAATCGGTCCATCCTTTACCTGGTCCCTAGATATACAGGGTGGGCCGTCTAGTATATGCATTTCGAACTACTGCTTATTTTGAGTATTTTCTATAGTATATGCGGTTTATGAAATGAGTCGATCTACACTTGAATATCGTTGAACAATGTTTTTAATCGAAAAATCACCTTTTCTGACGCATCTCCAATTTTAAAATTTTAATTTAAATAATTTTTATTGATACCATTTCAAAGAAAGGGGACTGAAAATATGATAATATTTTTATAACTTCAGTTTTTTTCCTCTAAAATGATATCTGTGTGTTGTCATGTCTGTCACAACTGCTTTTTGCCCTTAATTATTAATAACACTAATACTTTCTCTTGTTTTCTAATGGTATATATTTTGCTCAGGTCCGTCTGCATAATTTTGTATATTTTTGTGAACAATGAAAAACATTTATTTTATAATTTTTTTTTTTTTTAACTTTTAATTAGTTTATTGGTGAGATGCTAGTTTGGATATATATTTAGAACAATATTTTTTTATTTCATCGCGAACTGACGGAATATTGAAGTCTTTATGTATATTGTCGTTATGAATGAACCAGGGGTCGCCTGTTATGTATCTTAATATTTTTGACTGTCTTCTTTGTAACTTTGCAATATTGGAAGTGGATGCTGTTCCCCATAGGTGGATTCCATAGGTCCATATTGGCTTGAGAATGGTTTTGTAGAGTAAAGCTTTGCATTCTAAACTAAGCGAAGATGAGGAGTTTAGAAGCCATCCAAGTTGGGCAGTTTTGAGTTTTAGTTGCGTGGTTTTCGAGTCAATATGTTTGGACCATGTGAGACGGTGAGTTTTTCAGGTATTCTGGTGTTATTTATTGTAACTGTAGGGCAGTTTTCTCTTCGCAGTGTAAAAGTCACATGTGCACACTTAGCTGGATTAAATTTTATCTTCCATTTGTTAAGCCATGATTCCAGCAGTAGGTTGGAGGAGGCAATTTTCGGATCTTTGTGAGTGCTCATAAATGCAGTATCGTCTGCAAAAGTTGAGGTATGAATTTGAGAATTTGTTGGCATATCTGCTGTATAAAGAATATACATCATGGGACCAAGTATACTGCCTTGAGGAACCCCAGCTGAGATGTTTCGAGAGCTTGAAGTGTAGCTTTTATACTTGACTACAAATGATCTGTCTGTCAGGTAACTTTGGAGTAATCTATGGGTATTTTGCGGTAAGGATTGAACTATTTTATATATAAGCCCTTTGTGCCAGACTTTATCAAAGGCCTGTGAGATGTCAATAAATAATGAAGAGCAGTAAAGTTTTTCTTCAAATGCCTTTCTAATTTGAGTCACGATACGATGTACTTGTTCAATGGTTTAAATTTTATAATATTGGATTAGAAAGATCGCTGAATGTCATATCTGTCACTATGGAATTAGCACTCGTTGGTTACGTTAACAAGCTAAATTGTCCCATCTGAGGTACAGAAAATCAACACATGACTGCTGAGAAGCCAACTCATCCTGAGCGATGCACTGTTTATAGTTTTTTGGGCCTGCGGTAACATTGAACCATTTTTCTTCGAAGATGCGGAGAGCTACCGTGCAATAGTAACTGATTATTTTGGCCCATTTTCCAAGACATGGATCCTACTTCTTAATAATATTCTATTTACATTTTTAAAAGCTATTTAAAAGAACTGTCGCTAGACACAATAAATCGGCACTGGCTGAAAATATTTTGCAGGACTGTGAATGTTCAGTTTGAAGCACTTCTTATTATTGTTGGTGAGAATTTTTACAAACTTTTCTTATAATTTTAGCCAACATTTTTTCAAGTTATTCTTGAGAAGATGTTGAAGTACCCACTAAGTCATTCATTTGTGTTTGTTTCTGCATTTGTTAATTTAAGAAAATTAGATAGTAGCTACTAGAAATAAACTATGTTAAATTAAGTCCACATAAAATTGAAATTATTTTTATTTTTAATCAATTTCAATTATTTTTAAGTAACGAAAAGATGCTCTTTTTTGCTAGTGCTGAAAAAAAAAAATTAAATGTGCTCGAACAACCATAGTAAATGAGTTTTGAATCTTTTTTATCATGGGATGTGGAAATTTCTACATTTTCTTGATTCAAATGATACAGTGCTATTACGAGTACTAAAAGAAATCACCAGCAAAATGCATGCAAAAATAATAAGAAAAAAGAAAAAAAAAATAATATTATAAATAAAATGGAAATATTAAAGCATGATGGTCATGATGGTAATCAAATACGCTACAGAGAATTTTAATGGTATTTAAGCTTTTAAACTCCGAATAACTTCGTTAAGCTGGCACTATGGACAGAGATCTTGAAATAAGTACGTCTGTCTTCGAAGGAGTTAGACTTAAACGTTATTCTTTATTATTTATTTGCCTATGAAGGGCATGTCTGCCCTTTAATTTATATGAATCTCATAATATTTATGATTTTAACAACTTACGAGTTATATATAACAGTGCAAATGTGTTCAGGGAATTATCTTCATTTTAAAAAGCCAAACTGACAAACACTTTTCCCAAATCTTCATAATTAACGAGAAAAGTTTTTGACAAACAAGCAGAATTCCGTTAGTTTGAGGTCAGGTATTTACATAAAATCTACAAAATGTGTAGTTAAACTACACCGGCCATAAACTCTACAACATTGCATTGTAGTTCTAGTAGGGTATTCCAGGAAGAAAAAAAAAATAGCAATACGAAAGAAACAAACAGACGTAAAATTTTATTTTCTAACAATTTCCTATAAATTTCCATCGATTGCTTTTGGGTTGAGTTGAAAACCTTTCTGTTTGTTAGTTGTGTATTGCAATTTCAAGGCATAACTTATGCACTTTTCCATGTCCAATACTAAAGAGCACAGCACGAGCACCAATGTAGTTTTAGAGTGTCGCTGGTTGTTTTTGCAGCTGAATGCTCAGCATTAATATGCCAAAACTTTTAAAGATATTATTTGAAATTACAAAATGCCGTTGTAGCCATTTGTTTGCTATTAAAATAAGAGGAAGAAAAAAAATTTATAGAAATAAAAAGTGAGGAGTTTTATTTATATGCTTTCTTCAATAAATTGTTATTTTTTGTGTCTCAAAAATTTATATAACATTAAATCAGTATTTTTTTTTCTTTGTAGTTCAGAAAAACGAAAACAAATTCAAGACAAACCCAAACAATTCAACATAAGAAGCAAAAAAAAAAAAGTTTTGTAAATGTCTTTGTTTTGCTACTACATTACAAGATTTTAGCATGCATGTAGATCTGACACTGCATATATACAAGTATACATTAGGGATATATCTTGTTTTTTTAACTCAATCAATATAAGGCATCGTTTAATTAAAATATATATTGTTTAGATTACCTCAATGAGATTTCATGAGATATTTTTTTTTTTAATTTTCATAGATCATTTTACTTGGACATTTTAAAAATTGAAATGTTACATGCCTATGTTCAGTCCTACATACGAAAGACACTTCATTCTTAAAACTCAAAATTTAACTTCTCAATGTACAAATTACACTCTTCTTTAAAATATTCTTTATAACATTAAAATGTAAATGGTAACCTTTATATACAACACTGTACAACAGACATTTTTTTTTGGGTTTTGTGGGGAGGGTAGGGGGGTTGAAATCCCAAGTCACGGTGAAAGCACTAGGCCAGTACAATAAAACCTGCAAAAGGTTTGGTGTTCTCCGGCCAAACTTCAGTAAATCCAGTTGAGCTAATTCTAATGGATACAATCTTCAAAATATATTAATTTAGCACGCTTTCGTTCATAAATTTTTTTATATAACATATTCAGAACATGTGATTATTATTCACTAGCAGAGCCCAGCACTCGGAATTTGAGTTCAGGTTTTAGAAAATTTTGTTTTTTCATAAAATTTTTTTCTTTCAATGCTTTTTAAATTTATGAATATTTAAATAAAACTAGCAGATTCCAGACTTCGAAATTCGAGCGCAAATTGTAGGAAATTTTATTTTTTCATTAAATAAAGAATCTAAAATTATGTTCATCAATTATAGCCAATTCACAAGTCAACACAAAAAACCAACTCATTTTTATTACAAACACATTAACAAATTTAATAAACACACACATAACATTGTATAATTTTATGTATGTGTTAGTAGCAACTTTAAATGCAATTTACTCAAAATAAAGGAAAAAATTTTAAAATCTGTAAATCTGCAAAACGGCTAAAAAGAAATACCTTTCAAATAATATACGTTTCGCCAAAATCGGGATAAAACGGTAGAACAAAACATCAGTCACAAAAAATCGCCTAGCCTATTAATATTAATATTACAGATATATTAAATTGTGTATTTTGAACTAAAATTCATTAAATTTCTTTATAACTATTTGATGAGCACACAGAAGAAATATAAATGGGATTCTTAATAAATAATTTTAGAAGAGCCTAAAGGTATGCTAATCAATTTTAGGCAATTCACAATTCAATACAGGGCGATTAAAATGTGCTCTTTTACGAAGTCAGTAATAATAAATGCACAGACGCACTGTGGCTGAAATTTTGATTTCATTGGCCAGAAGTCCAATTTTTTTGTCATCGATTTTTAAAATTTTAACGCCATTTTTCAGCTAATAGATCCAAATAAATGTAGCCAAAAAATTAGGTTAAACTATGCTAATAGTGGGCGTGGCATGCTGTCAAACTCAACTCAAAAAAAAAAAAGAAAAAGTTATCGTAGAAGGTTGAAAGGATTGCAGTCTTTAATTGTTGTAAGTGGTCACACCCTACCGTTTAGTATAAGGGGTGTTCTGATATATTTATTAAACTACTATATATGTGTCAAATTTCAACTTTAGTGGAATAGAACTTCTAGGGAACAAAAGGGAACAAGAAACGTAAACCACCCAGAGAAATGTGAAAGTGTCCTCTTAACCCTATGTATACTTTTGCACCCGTGACGATTCGCGTGTAGAACAATTTCAAATTACGGTAATTTAAACAGCCCTATAAGTATACAATGCAAATATATCGATCGACTCAGAATCACTTTTTGAGTCGATATGGCAATTTCCGTCCGTCCGTCAATCTGTGTGTCCATGTAAACCTTGTAATCAAAATACAGATCGCAAATATGAATATATTTTGATGAAATTTGCTATATAAGGATGAACGCTATTGAAATTGGTGCGAATGGGGACCTAGTCCCCATACAAATGACCCTTGTGAACAGTGATGTCAGGAGATTTTTTCAGAAATCCCTACGCTTTTAAAAAAAAATTCCTTTTTGTTCCTTCACCCACTTCCTCCCAACGCTTTTCCCTCCACTACTTTTTTTTCAATTTTTCAAAAAATAAAATTTTGTTTTTAATTTGTACATTTCCAATTTCAATAATGCAAAAATCTATAATATTAATAGGCTAGGCGATTTTTTGTGACCGATGTTTTGTTCTACCGTTTTATCCCGATTTTGACCAAACGTATATTATTTTAAAGGTATTTCTTTTTAGCCATTTTGCGGATTTAGGGATTTTTAAATTTTCTCCTTTATTTTGAGTAAATTGCATTTAAATTTCTACTAACACATACATAAAATTATACAATGCTACGTGTGTGTTTACTAAATTTGTTAATGTGTTTGAAATTAAAATGAGTTTTTTTTTGTGTTGATTTGTGAATTTGCCACAATTGGTAAGCATACATTTAGGGTCTTTATTTAAAGGAAAAAGTCGTGTGAGTCCGATCACAGGGAAGATGTGTAAACATCTAGTAATTAAAGATTTTTGTATGTTATTTTTTAAAATAAAACAGAAAGCGTCATCTATGTATCACTTATAGCTAATTCAACAACCCTTTGCTGTAAAACGTTATAGATATCCCAATATAAACGTATATAAGTGATACATAGGTGACGCTTTTAAAAAACTGGCATAAAAACAATTTTATATCATAATTTTTTCACCAATACAATCATAAGTCACACAGCGTTATGTGTCAGCTCTCACCTATTACGCTTGCATTGTTTTTGTGATTGTATTGTGAAATAGAAATTTACCCCCCTGCTCGTATAGATGATTACACATCAAAAATAAAATTTCCTAGAATTTGCACGCGAATTTCGAAGGCTGGAATCTGCTAATAACAATAAAACAAAGAAGAATAACATAAAAAGAAGATAATAATATCATAAGAATTACATAAGAATAACTTAAAAACTAACAGATATTATAAAAAAATTAATTTTACAATTCTGTATAACTCATCTTTTTAATATGACTAGATGTGCATTTAAAATTTACACAATTAATTAAAATGGCTTGCAAATGAGATCATAATAGCAAACAGAATTTTGGTTATTGGTTTAAAAAGATTTTTTTATGACAGTGGCTACTAGCAGGTTTACTTAGATCTGATTTATCGCAATTTAATATTTTGTCAAAAGCCTTGCATCTGCATTTTAAGTTGTCTTTGACTGTTTCTCGTTTCTCAACCAACTTGAGCAAAATCGTTGTTTTGTGTGGTTTTTTGAAAAATGAGTTGGACATGTTTCTAAAATTAATTATGTTTAAATTTATAATATTTTAGTGTTATTTTTATTTACAAACTTACTTATTAAAATTGAAGAGACCTGGAAATTAAAGAAGCCACATATTTACTTTCTTGATATTATGGAAGTATAACCAGATTTACGAATTTCTAATGATACGCTTAAAAAAGGTATATATTTTTAATTTTAAAGTTTAAAAACAAAAATGCAAAAAATCCCTGCAATTCGACAACAGTAAGAAATCTTTTCCTTTTTCCCTACTTGTCAAACTTTTGAAAAAATCCCTACAAAAAGGGAAAAATACCCTATGAAATCGACATAAATTGCCATAAGATCCAAATTATCATATAGATCTCAGTCAAATTGGGTTTGTATGCGTTTATTACATCCATTAATCAGTAGTCCAAAAATAATCCCTATAGGACAATTCTTAATCATAGGCCTCATATAGAGCTGCTTCCCAATCTTCAAATAAAACAAAAAATATTACACAGATTTTTCTAAAATTTGGTTTCTATATATTTTTTGAAAACATAAGTGAGCTTATCAAATATGGATAGGATCGGTCCATTTTTCGACCTTGTCTCTATATAGATATAACATCCGATATGAACTTTTTCATATCTGCACCCACAAAAAAATAATAAAAATGGCACTCAAATTTGGTTTATGCTTATTTTCTATACCCAATTAGTTGCACCTAACAGATGGGGTCTCTAAACGCATGGAATAGGGAATCTTATAGTCGGTCTAGACCAACTATAATTTTCTTCTTTATTATTAAAAGGTTTTTTGACATATATATGAAATGTTTTTTATAAATAAGAAAGATTCAAAAAATAAAAACCCTTATTTTCATATCAAAATCAGAATCATTGCGCTAATGTTCACCAGATTTATTTTGCAAAAATTAACAAAGTTGACAGCAAAAAATTATAAATTTTTCTGTAGTAAAGCAAGACTATTAGATAATATTACTAACGTTTTTTTTAAGGGGAAATATTCTTTGAGTGTAAACAAATTTGCAAATTTGACAGCAAAAAATTTCTAATTTTTCAGTAGTTATAGCAAAATTTCCAGTTGATTTTATTTTTTTTTGTGTAAAAATTTTTTTGAGTGTAAACTTTAAAAAAAATCCCGTTATTACAAAAATGCTTGTAATTATTATTAAAATAAAAATATGAAATTTTTAATAAATAAAAAAAAAAACAATATTTCATGCTAAAAGTTTAAAAAAATTAAAATTAAAAATTAAAATTAAGCCGATAGCCTAAGTTGGTAGTGCTTTAGATTTAAGATTTATTGTAATTTTAATTATAATAAATCTCTATATATATAAAAATTACGTGTTTGTTCGTGATCGCTAAACTCAAGAACTACTGCACCGATTTTGACCAAACTTTATGTACATGCTCTATGGGGGTGAGGAGTGTTTCTGTATAGTTTGAAGTTCGTCAGACAGATGGCTCAATATTTAGTTTTTTTGTGTTTTTGCACCGTAACTCAAGAACTACTTCATCAATTTTGACCAAGCATTATATACATGCTCTATGGGGCGTGAGGAGTGTTTCTCTGCAATTTGAAGTTCGTCCGACAGATGGCGCAATATTTAGTTTTTTTTGTGTTTTTGCACCGTAACTCAAGAACTACTGCACCGATTTTGACCAAACTTTATGTAGAGTGTTTCTGTGTAGTTTGAAGTTCGTCCGACAGATGGCGCAATATATAGTTTTTTGGTGTTTTTGCACCGTAACTCAAGAACTACTGCACCAATTTTAACCAAACATTATATACATGCTCTATGGGGCGTGAGGAGTGTTTCTGTGTAATTTGAAGTTCGTCCGACAGATGGCGCAATATTTAGTTTGTTTGTGTTTTGCCTGATAGAGATTAGCGCGATAAGCCTATGCTGTGTTTCGCTAAAACATTATTTATAATTATAAAAATTTAAATTTTTTACATAAAATATCAAAAAAAACATAAACTGTGTGTGTTATTACAATTTTGATTTTTCGATTTTTGAATAAAACATTTTTTTCTATTACAAGTAACTAAAAACACTGATTTTGATTCTCTTCGAGAGGCAGTTCAAAATAAAAGAAAAATTTGGGGCCAGCAACGCGGACCGGGCCCAGCTATCAAAAATAAATAAATCCATTATTTCTGCTTCAGTAAACGGTATTTGAACAATAATTGCTATGTCGATTTAGTGCACCTTTCATTCTTCTTCGAAATATAAATCTGCCATGACTTTGCAACGGAACCAGAATTGCAGTGAAAATAAAATTTGAAGGCAAAACAACGTTTGCCCGGGTCAGCTAGTATCTATATAATAATAACAATAATTAAAAGTTCAAATTTGCCCTAGAATTTCATAAAAAGTAATCAATCAATTTTAATGAAACTAAAACAGACTCAAGATCAACTAAATATCTACCCACTAGAAGAAGAATTACTAAAATATTTTGATCGGTTCAAAAGTTACAGAATTTTGGCCAATGAAAAACAAAATTTAAGACATGTGAATTGGCTAAAATTGATTAGCATACATTTATGCCCTTGTAAAATTATTTATTATAAATATTGTATTTTATTTAATTTAATATATTTTTAGCACATGTTATACATAAATTTTTGTTATTCTGCACTTATCCTCTATATGAGCTGTAACTATGCCAAATTTTACACTCCTCCGTGCGCGCATTCTGTATAAAAATTGGTCGAAAATTTTACCTACACGTATTAATATATATATATTAGTGATATTGTTAATATTAGATCAAACATAATCAGAATTTTTGCTCATCATGCTGCATTGGAAGTCGAAATGGAATTTTAGGAATATGCCAAATTTTAGTAATAAGCTGCTTATTATTGTTAAGATCATATTGTATTCATAGACTCAGTTAGTAAATAAATAAATAAATGTATAAAATATTTATTATTCTATTTTTTACATTGATATATTAAGATAAAGTTATTAATTTAATCGTATGATATTGGGAAAATATATCTCAATAAGTTATTCTTTAAAATTGTTTAAAAAAGTATGTTAATAAGACCTAAAGGTATACCAAAACAATTAAGAAAATTACAGTCGGCTTAGCCAGCTGTACCCTATACCTGGCGACATGCAACTTTGCGAAAGTAATAACATAATATATATACTATTAATAGGTAAGGTGATATCTTGCGACCAATGTAAGTTTCACATTTTTACCCCGATTTTGACAAAAAATTTGTCATTTGAAAGGTATTTCTTTTTAGCTGTTACTTAGATTTACAGATTTTCATCGTCTGGTATATTTATTGGAGTTATGGTCGGTTAAAGTTGCTACTAACACATACATAAAATTATACAATGTTATGTGTGTGTTTAATAAATTAGCTAATATGTTTGATCAATGTGTTGAGTTTGTTTTCATCATTTAAAATGAGTTGAATTGTGAAGCATACCTTAGGGTCTTTACTAAATAAAAAACTAAAATTTCCTAGAATTTTCGCTCGAATTTCGAGTGCTGGAATCTGCTAGTTGATATTAATTAGTGGCATGCAGATATCAAAAAGTTCATACCTGCTGTAATATTGTTATGGGGACTAGGAGTATAAATTGGTCGATCACGACTATATTTAGTATAGTAACTTTCGTGTCTTCGAAACGTATAAAAACCAGCTTACATAATTATAGTCGGTGTACACTGAATTAAGGATACCTTGTACCATGAGTTTAGTGGAAGGATTGTTGGTCGAACTAATTGTATACAGAAAATAAGCATAAACTAAATTTGCGTGGCATTGTTATATGGAAATTAGTTCGAAACATGGTCCGGCAATTTCTAAATTTGGTAAACTTATTTATTTTTTGCAAAAACTTATAGAAACAAAATTTGTGAATAATTTGTACAATACCCTTTTTTTTGACTGATTTTTGGGAAGATCAGGAGGCAGCTTTATATGGGAGCTATGACTAAAAATGTTCTAAATGGTTTCTTTGGACTACTTATTTTCTATTATGTACAAAAACATAACAAAATATGAAGCAAATATTAAACAGTATTTTTTTCTTATCAATAACTCAATATATTACATTGCACATTAAATTATTTAACAGAGGTATTAAATGTTTCATATAAAAAACAACACCTCTCAACAGCCCAAGCCTTAACCTACCATGACTGCAAAAATGTTATATAGTTTTTTTTTTTTTATTAAGAAAAAATGTTTTACAAGCAAAACTGATTTTTAAATATTTGTGTACTGCAACCTGTTTTAAATTTTGTGTAATTTCGCTTTTTATGTTCATAATGTTATTGTAATCATAAAACCAAAAAAAAAAAGTATATCCATACAAGCTGTAACCCGATGCGGTTCGCTATACCCTTCATAACGAAATAAAAAACTGGGAACAAATTTTATATAATGTTATTTTATCTATATATGGCGATTTTTGATTTTGCCGATGTTTGTTTTGGCGATTATAAATTTTGGCGATTTTTGACTTTGGCTAGTATAGTTTTTTGAGATTTTTGATTTTTGTGATTTTGGCGTATTTTTAATTGTTTGTGATTTTCATTAGTAGCGATTTCCAGTTTTGGGGATTTTTTTACTTTGGTGCTATTTGACTTTGGCTATTTTTGTTTGTGTTTGCTGTTCTCTATTTTTGGCGATTTTTGTTATTTGCGATTTTTGGTTTTAGCGATTTTTGACGATTGTTGACGTTGGCGATTTTGATATTGTTTTCTATTCTTTATTTTGGCGATTTTTGTTCTTCGCGATTTTTTGTTTTGGCGATTTTTGAATTTGGCGATTTTATTTGCTATTGTTTTTATTCGAGATTTTCGGTTCTGGGAACCTTTTGCTGATTTTTGACACTGAGTATTTTTGTAATTTTTGATTTTGGCGATTTTTGAGCGATTTTTGATTTTGGCGATTTTTCTCATTCGCGATTTTCGGTTTTGGCTATTTTTGACTTTGGCGATTATTGTTTTGTTGTAATATTTCATTTGGCGATTTTTGTTTTTAACGATTTTTGTTTTTGGCAATTTTTGTTATTCGCGATCAGTTTTGGCAATTTTTATTTTTAGTGTCTTTTATTTTCCGCGATTTTTGGTTCTGCCCATTTTTGTAGTTGGCGATTTTTGTTATTGCCGATTTTCGCCTTTGTTGAATTTTAATTTTGGTGATTTTAGTTTTTCGCCATTTTCGGTTTTGGCTATTTTTTGACTTTGTCGATTTTTTTTTGTAATTTTTGATTGGGCGATTTTTTTTAGCGATTTTCGATTCTGGCGATTTTTGATTTTGGCGATTTTTGTTATTCGCGATCAGTTTTGGCTATTTTAATTTTTTGTGATTTTTGTTTTTCTCGATTTCTGGTTCTGGCCATTTTTGTATTTGGCGATTTTTGTCATTGCCGATTTTCGCCTTTGTTTATTTTTGATTTTGGCGATTTTTTTCATTCGCGATTTTTGGTTTTGCCGATTTTTGATTTTGGCGATTCCGCCCATATTTTTACGACTACTTATACTGGTAATTAATGCACTTCTCAAAATTTTCAAGACTATTATTTTCATATCACTTCATATTTTTAATATAGGAAGTAGCGAGCCCGCCCATTTTTTGTTCGACTATTAAAATTAGTTTAATATGTACATGTACCTAGTTTCCGAACTCTGTGGTAGTTCTACAGATATTATATGTTAAATTTAGACGTTAAAAATCCACTTTATATAGGAGATGCCACGCCCACTTGAAAAATTAAAAAAAATAAAGTCAATTGGCAGGCAGTTACCTAGTGTAAAAATTTCAGGTTGATCGGCCCGGTTCAGGATGGTGTAGCCTCCTATAAACCACAAACAAACAAAACTCCGTTTTTATTATTATATATAAGATTGATTACATTATTTGGAGTATTAAAAAAGAAAAAAAACCGTATGCCAGCACATAGAAAAGCTGATAAAAATTTTAATATTAACAAAATCAAATTATCACCATTAAATGAAAGCCCATTTCGTTGTAAAAAAATTCTCAATAACTTTTAAATAACAAAATTAATAACACTTTTTTAGATATTCTATCAGAAAATATTGATCTTATATAATGAAAATTTACTTCTCGTAAAATTCTGGAGGTTGTTAAAAAATTACTTTTAAATGAGTCCTCTTTTAATTACTAATTAAGCGGATTTAAGCAACAAACTGTTATTCAGTGTATTTTTGCGGACTTATTCATATTTCGCAACACAGTAGAAATTTATCTTTTTTTTAAACCCTGTGTAACAATAATTTCTGCATAAATAATAATAAAATATTTATTAGTTATACACCAAATGTCGTTTTTATACCCTATACCACTATGTGGTTTGGGTATAATGACTTTGTGCTGCTGTTTGTAACAACCAAAAATATTTGACCTACACCCATCTTTAATTATACCGATCGAATCAGAATCACTTTCTGATTCGATTTAACGATGTCCGTCCATCCGTCCGTCCGTCTGTGTGTCCATGTAAAGCTTGTAATCAAACTGCAGGTCGCAAATATGAATATATTTTGATGAAATTTGGTATTTAATCTTTTATCGGCCATGGGATGAACGCTATTGAAATTGGTGAGAATCGGTCCATGTTCAGACCTAGCCCCCATACAAATGACCCCTATGAAATCAACATATATTGCCATAAGATCCAAATTATCATACAAATATTAGTCAAATTGGGTTTGTATGTATATATTACATCCATTAATAAGTAGTCCAAAAATGATCCCTATTGGACAACTCTTAGTCATAGGCCCCATATAGAGCTGCTTCCCGATATTCACTTAAATCTATCAAAAAACAAAAATATAGCACTGATTCTTCTCAAATTTTGTGTGTATATATTTTTGCAAAATACAAGAGACTTTACCAAACATGGTCAGGATCGGTCCATTTTTGGGCCTAGTCCCCATATAGATATAGCGTCCGATATGAACTTTTCCATATCTGCAGCCGAAAAAATTATTTTCTATATCCAGTTAGTTGGGCCTGAGAGATAGGGTCTCTAAACGCATGGTATAGGGTATCATATAATCGGTCTAGACCGACTATAATTTTCTTACTTGTTTTTTTTTGTTTTGAGAGAAGCGTGAACTATTTTAAGATAAAAGGTTCTATAATTTGAAGGGCCCTTTGTGTAATGAGCAGAAATATGCGGAAGTTATAAAACCTAATCTCAATAGCAACTGCTTCAAACAAACAAAGTGGGGCTTTCTAGTCTTTAGGAAGTTATTTTAATGAACTTAATAATACTAATGGGAAACTCTGACAATAGTAATGTTTGGACCCGCACACATTTTCAAGGCTTCCTCTAGACTTCCAGAAGTATGCTATTTATACCTTATACCACTATGTCATCACGGTGTAATGAGTTCACTTAGAATCACTTTCTGAGTCTATTTAGCGATGTTTGTCCGTCCGTCTGTGTGTCCATGTAAACCTTGAAATCAAACTGCAGGTCGCAAATATGAATATATTTTGATGAAATTTGGTATATATTAGCTTTTGTTAGCCAAGGCATACAAATGACCTCCATACAAATGACCCCTATGAGATCGACTTAAATTGTCATAAGATCCGAATTATCATATAGATGTCGGTCAAATTAAGTTAATGTTTATTACTCCCATCAATCAGTAGTTCAAATAAATAAATCCTATAGGACAATTCTTAGTCATAGCCTCCATATAAAGGTGCTGTCCGATCTTCACTTAAATCTATCAAAAAACAAAAATATTGCACAGGTTTTTTCAAATTTTATATATTTACATATTTTTGCAAAGAAATAAGTGACCTTACGAAATATGGTCAGGATCGGTCCATTTTTCGACCTAGTCGCCATATAAATATAGCATCCGATATGAACTTTTTCATATTCAAATGCAACAATATTAATAAAAATTGGTTTGTGCTTATTTTCTATATTGAATTAGTTTGGCCTAAGAGATAGGGTCCCTTAACCCATGGTATAGGTTATCGTGTAGTCGGTCTAGACCGACTATGATTTTCTTCTTGTTTATATTAATATCGAATGGCAGGTGGCACCCACCTTTGGTTTGACTACTTACACGCACAGCGTTTCAAGTCTCTTGTTGTCATGACAGTCCAGCTATAAATAATTACTTTATATGAGAAGTACCACGCACTCCAGTTTCATTTCACCTATTTTTTCCACGCTTATTTAATTTAAATAGCAGACTCTAGCCAGATTCGAATGCCATTTCTAGGCAACTTTATTTTTCAACTTCGCCAATTCACAAACCAACACTTTTTGGTTTATTGTTATTGCGAGTGAAGATAACAAACTCATAAACAAATACATTAACAAATTTAATAAGCACACACAGAGCATATGTATAGTTATATGTATGTATTAGTACCAAATTTAAATGCAATTTACTCAAAATACAGCACAAAATGTAAAAATCTGTAAATCTGCAAAATAGCTAAAAAAAAAATACTTTTCAAATAATATAATCTTTGTCAAAATCGGGATAAAACGGTAGAACAAAACATCGGTCACAAGAAATCGCCTAGCCTATTAATATTTTAGATAAGTCACGAATTTATACAAATTTTCAAAGCTTTCCGTATCATAGCATTCCAGATATATTACTTTGTATTGGAGGTGCCACGCCCACTCATTCGATCATGCCCATAATCAGTTGGCTATTAGAAAAATTAAATATTACACTCACACAAAGTATTAGGGCGCTCACTATCATAGAGCTTAAGAAATGTTGTTTTGTATAGGAGTTTCCATTCCCACAGTTTGATCTAGTCCAAAAACATAAAAGACTCTTGCTAGGAAACTTTTCCAGATATACCGTCTTAGACATTTACTTTGTGTGGGAGGTTCCTCGCCCACTGCATTGATCCCAATAATTTTTAGCACGACTGCTAGCATTAAAAATCATTAAACTCACACAAATTTTCTTTGCCTGGCTTCTACAGTACTCCAGATACATGAAATTAAATTCGTACATTGAATAGGAGGGGCCACTTCCACTTGCTATATCAAAATATAGCCAATTGATCCTTCAAATAATAGATTGTGAAAATATCAAGAACATCGGTTCAAAGTCGAAATTTAACTTTTAGATATACAGGTTACGCCATCTTTTAAGTCAGTATGTACATTAGAGCGGTCCTTAAAAAATTAAAATACGATTTTGGGGAAAGGTGGGGTTCAGTTTGTTAGCTTTTAATATAAAACTAATAAATGTGCAGTTTGGGGACAATCGGATAAAGAAAAGTCGCGCCGGAAATCGATTGAAAACTTCAAGTGTGTTTATATGTGGAAAATATGACTTTTTTCAGATTTTACAAAAATTTCGTTCTTTAATTTAGTTTTTCCGACAAGTTGTTTCATGAATCGAGATCAGTATTAAATTATATTTTTAAAAAGCTATAAAAATTAAAAATCGAAAAAAAAATTCGCCAAGAAATAGCAAATTCTCCATACCAGCTATAAAAATTAAAAATCGAAAAAAAATTCGCCAAGAAATAGCAAATTCCCCATACCACAATTGTGCAAAAAAAAGCCTAAGTCATGAAATTTGATAGCTTTTTTTCAACTTTGAGAAATGGATTAAAGCCATAATTTTTTTTTGTCTCTATACTTGTAGGTAATCAGATATAAAGTATTTTTATATTGCCACGTTGTTAACCTATTGCGCATTGAGATCGAAAATGGGAAATTTTTTTCATAAAATTTTGAAAACTTCTTTTTCAAGTTTTAAAAAATTTTCTTAAACAAAATTTAAAAAAATGGATCTGGCACTTTAGGGTTCTAACGAGTACGTGTCAGAGATTAACTGTGAATTTTCAGGTAAATCCCAATGACAAGCAGTTTATTTTTGCGGATTTCTAGAAAAATGGGATTTTTGTAAAATATTCTGTAAATGTTCTCTTTCTGAATACTTTATATCAAAAACTCATCACTTTTCTACTTTTAAATGTTGTATGTCATCTTTATAGCAAGGGCTTTCGGAAAAAAATAATATGACCCCATTAACCCTTTTATAATTTGGGTCACATATGACCCCAAGCTAATAAAAGACAATTTATTCAAAAGATTCAAATATTTTGAAAATGGCGACGCTTAAAATATAATTACATAATGTGTAGAACTTCCGTTCCTAAAATTTGAGATAAATCCGAGAACGCTAACCCATTATTTGCCAAAGCCAGCTTTGGATTTTAAGATATTTTAAAATAAAAATTACCGAAAACGAGTTTTTCTATTAAACTCGATGAAACCGCTATTTAGAATTTAAGAAAAATAATGCGGTTAATTTTTATTTATTTAAACCTTCAGTGCTCCTGGGATCAAAATAATCCATTGTGATATAGCTTTGATGCAATTATGTGCTTATTGCTCGCGAATATAAATTAAAACAACTTTTAGCTTGGGGTCATATGTGACCCCAATTCCAAAAGGGTTAATGGGGTCATATTATTTTTTTCCGAACCCTAGGCTGTTGACCAAATGTAATATTTAAAAGTAGAAAAGTGATGAATTTTTGATACAAAGTATTTAGAAAGAGTACATTTATAGAATATTTTACAAAAATCCCATTTTTCTCGATATCCGCAAAAATAAAATCCTCGTCAAAAAAATTCTGGTGCAGGTATTTAGCTAAAAATTCAAGCACTTAATCTCTGATATGTATTTAATAAAACCTTGAAGTGCCAGATCCATTTTTTTAAGGTTGTTATAGAAAATTTTTTAAAACTTGAAAAAGGAGTTTTCAAAATTTTATCAAAAAAATTCCCCATTTTCGGCCTCAATACGCAATAGGTTAACAACGTGGGTATAAAACAGTACTAAATAGCTGATTAGATATAAGTATAGAGACCAAAAAAAATTTTGGCTTTAATCAATTTTTAAATGTTGAAAAAATGTCATCAAATTTCATGGCCTAGTTTTTTTTTTTTTTTGGCACAAAAGTGATCTGGTGCATTTGCTATTTCTTGCTGAGTTTTTATTCGATTTTGAAGTTTTGTAGGTTTTTGAAAAGATAAATTAATACTGATATCGATTCAAATAACAACTTGTCGGAAAAACTAAACTATTGAACGAAATTTTCGAAAATCTGAAATATAAAGTCATTTTTCCCCATATAAACACACTTGAAATTTTCAATCGATTTACGGCGCGACTTTTCTTTATCCGATTGTTCCCACACTTCACATTTATTAGTTTTATATAGAAAGGAAACAAACTGGACACCACCGAAACCCCAATTTCCATATGCATGTACCACTATGTGGTTTGGGTATAATGACTTTGTGCTGCTGTTTGTAACTACCAAAAATATTTGACCTAGACCCATCTTTTATTATACCGATATGAGTATATTTTGACGAAAAATATGGTATATAAGCTTTTATCGGTCATAGGATGAACATTGTTGAAATTGGTGAGAATCGGTCTATGTTCAAACTTAGCCCCCATACAAATAACCCCTATAAAATCGACATAAATTGCCATAAGATCCAAATTATCATATAGATCTTACTCAAATTGGGTTTGTATGCATTTATTACATCCACTAATGAGTAGCCAAAAAATTATTCCTATGGGACTACCCTTACTCATAGCCCCATGCAGAGCTGCTTCCCGATCTGCACTTAAATCTATCAAAAAAACAAAAATATTGCACTGATTCCTTTAAAATTTTGTTTGTATATATTTTTGCAAAATATAAGAGACTTTAACAAACATGATCGGGATCGGTCCAATTTTAGGCCTAGTGCCCATATAGATATAGCATCCGATATGAACTTTTTCATATCTGCAGCCATAAAAATTAATAAAAATCCCACTCAAATTTGCTTTATCTTATTTTCTATGTCCAGTTAATTTGGCCTAAGAGATAGGGTCTCTAAACGCATGGTATAGGGTATCGTATAGTCGGTCTAGACCGACTATAATTTTCTTACTTGTTTTATTTAACTTGGCCCTTTTCAATTCATATCGACTACGTTTTGAATGCAATATAAATCAAATTACCGCTTCTACTGGCTGCGGCAAAATGTGCCCCTTTTCCACATTTTCCATACATTTTTCGAGCATCTCGGGCAGAATAGGCAAGATTTCAGCACGAATGTTTACCCCAAAGGCACATTATTTGCTTGGCAAATAACACCACATAAAAACTTTCGGAGGGGTCAGATCTGGAGATATTGGTAACTACTCAATGTCGCCATTTGTTGATATTTTTGTTGCCACATCTATATTTTATACACATTCGAACAAAAAATTCGAAAGGCCCCTCTATAAATTAAATAAACTTGTGATTTTCGAATCGTACAAAAACAACGAAAGTATCGCTAAAAAAATTTAATGTGACAATTGCTGTATTGCAAGTGACAAGTTAACAGTATAAAACAGAAATCTTAAAGTTCACACAATAAACAAAAACAAACAATAACAAAATAGTAACTTACTAACAACTTAGAGTATGGTTTCAGTCAATACAAAACTTTATGCATACACACATACTCGTACTTAACGAGTACATACTCATGCATCCATATGTACTTGGATATATACATTGCTATACGTATAAACGAGTATTGTAAACTGTATTCAATTTATTTCTAAGCTTTCATTTTTTAACTTTTTCCTTGACTGTGTTTAGTCAACAATCTTGAAGCTATATTTTTATTCTTAAGGCTATCCAACATGCAGACACATGAGACTGGCACTTATGGGGAAGGATGAGCTTTTCAAAATGTGTAAAGAGCAAGTTCTGGCCAAAACTCATAGCGATTGTGTTAATTTTATTAAATTTAAATTTAAATTTAATATAAAGTGTTTTATACCACAAAAATGTTTCATATTTGAAAACTCGCCTAAAGCCCTCAATTGTTTACAAATCATTAAAATTGCGCTATAGTTTGGACTTAAATATTAAAATTACACCAGAAAAATTGTTCTACATTGTCCGTCTGTTTGCTACAAAATTTCTCAATTAATTTTAAACCAATTCCCTGTTAAGCAGGAGCATTTATTCTTAAAAAAAAAAATGTAATGTAAAATAGACCATTTTTGTAATATATCAAATGGGTGCGACACCGTCCATACGTGATTAGTATTTATTATTTATCATCATATAATATAATTTCCAAATGAAAAGATGATTTTTAAATTTAAAAATCGTGAGCTTGTCTAGATTGGTAGTAATGCTGTACACATTTGCAACAAATCTGAAGGTAATATTTTAATTGATGCATTAGTTAGGCTCGTTTCTACAAACTTTTAATATTTAAGTTTATGATTTTAATAATATCTAGTTTTGTTGAAAAAAGAAGTTCCATTAAATTTTGCTAGCAGAATAAAATGTCAAGAATTTTAAGTGGTACAGCTCCAAGAAGGCTGAGAAAGCATTGATGAATTAAAAGATTTAGAGCTGCAAAATCTTGCTGATAATATTGAGATTTAAAAGGGATCAATCAACATCATTTTCAATTATTTTGGACCTAAAACCAAGGGCCATATATAATGAGGATGTGCAAACTGAATATTTGGGACATGAAAACTGATAATACAAGAGAGGACAATAAACGTACATACATGCACCTCAAAATTTAAACGGAGGAGCGTGTTGTTGGTAAAAATCTTGTCCTATAATTGTGTCTTGCTCCCAAAGTTACGACCAAAAATTTACAATAATTGAAATTTATGTTATGCATACACAACACAAACATTAAAACTCATTCATACTTGCTTGTAGAAAAAAGCTGATTAATAAATAAGTTATTGTCTTAAAAAAATAAAATATTTGTAAAAAAAGCAGTAAGAAACAAGTAAGAAAATTATAGTCGGTCTAGACGGACTATACGATACCATGGTTTAGAGACCCTATCTTTCGGTCCAACTAATTCGATATTGAAAATAAGCATAAACCCAATTTGAGTCGCCTTGTTATTGATTTTGTTGGCTGCAGATATGAATAAGTTCATATCGGATGCTATATTTATATGGGGACTAGGTCGAAAAATGGACCAATCCTAAGCATATTTGGTAAAGTCACTTATATTGTTAAAAAATATGTGCAAACCAAATTTGAGAAAAATCTGTGCAATATTTTTGTTTTTTAATAGATTTAAGTAAAGATCGGGAAGCAGCTCTATATGGGGCCTATAACTAAGAATTGTCCTATAGGCATTTCTTTTGCACTACTAACTAATGGATATAATAAACACATACAAACCCAATTTGACTGAGATCTATATGATAATTTGGATCTTATGGCAATTCATGTCGATTTCATAGGGGTCATTTGTATGGGGACTAGGTCTGACCATGGACCGAATTTCACCAATTTCAACAGTGTTCATTCTACGGCCGATGAAAGCTTATATGCCAAATTTCATGGAAATATATTCATATTTGCGACCTGTAGTTTGATTACAAGATATACATGGACACACAGACGGACGGACGGATGGACGGACATCGCTAAATCAACTCAGAAAGTGATTCTGAGTCGATCGGTATAATGAAGGATGGGTCTAGGTCAAATATTTTTGATAGTTACAAACAGCAGCACAAAGTCATTATACCCAAACCACATAGTGGTATAGGGTATAAAAAAAATTTTCTTTTTGGATTTATTTGGTGGCCCTGAATTTGAATTTGATTTAATAATTTTAGTGCAGCAGTTGTCATTAAAAAATTATATCATTGTCATTACAAAATATACCAATAAAAAATAAAAAAGATTAATAAATAATAATAAAAAAATTGAAAATTTTATTAACAATTAGTTAAATTACAATTATTCTATTATTAAATTTTACTTATTTGAGGTTGTTAATTTTTTAAATTTTCTATTTAGCACCAACTGTTGTCTACTTTTTAAAATAAGACTATCAACTAATGTTTTTGAATTTTTCTAGAACAAAACAGATACATGGATCGTTTCCGTCGAACCATGCAGAGAACTCCGATGTAGCCATATTCAGTTCGATTGTAGTAATTATTGCCCGCATCAAGCTTGTTATGTTATACTTTTCGGGGAAGAAATGCGTATAAATCGAAAAGAATCTTTTGGAGAGATCGTAATATTCGGATGCCACTAAAATTTTCTCCTCATTATAAGCCTTGTTCTGTACGAAGGTTGGCGCAGATACTGCTGGTCCTTTTGCCATATCTAAACATTTTTCACATTTGATTTCCTTCACAAATTTTTTAAAAATCACATATCCCGTGTAGTAGTATTCTTTATTTTTTCGTTTTAAATTTTACATAGTTATAAAAATGATTAAATTAAGAATATATTAAGAATATATCTATGTTCGACTTTGACAATATGGCGTCAGTAGAAAGACTATTTAAACATATAACAATTTTACAATTTAACAATTTTACAATTTAAATATTTCTAACTATTAAACTCCGCTATTAAAATGTTTCCATAATTTACACATGTTTTCAGATAATTTGATACAGATTGCTAGCCTACAGTCCTGCCATCTAAAATATTGATTATTTCGACTTCACTTAGTACAGATTTTCCAAAATGTAAAATTCTAAACTCTTTCAATGTATTACAACGGCCTATAAAATGTTCTATGTCTTCTTTTTTCTTCAAATTACAAAGTGAACATAAGTCTGAACCATTTAACTGATAATTATTACCATTAAGTTTAATAAGGTTACTTCTTGCCTTGAAAATCCACGTTATGTCTTCTAACGGCAAGTCGTCCTCATGTATCTGATTACTGCCATTGGGTCAAGTTTTCTATACATTCTGCTTGTTTCAGCTGCTTTCATTAGAAGGGCTTGGTTATAACTAGTTCTAAGTGAATATAATAAAATAAACCGATTTTCAGCCCACTGTGTTTGATTGAGATTTTGCTCTGTCCATGAGATACCATAATCAGCTCCTATTTTATTCATAGCATTCACCCATACAATTTGCCGTCTAATAAGGATTTTAGAGAGTTGATTGGAAAGTCTGTCCTGATTATAATAGAACAAGGTCTTGTTTATATACCTCAGGTGCAAATCCAAAGTATACAGATGACCATTTTCTATTCCCGTTTCAAGTCTTAGCGTGTGTGTTGGTATAAAACTAGGAATCCTCAATATTTTCTTTAAAAAGTATAGCTGTAGTTTATCCACTTCATCGAACAAAGAGAATCCCCAGACTTGTGCGCTATAGCTTTGCACTGCTCTACAAACTGCCAGAAACAGTTTCCATTTGGATCATAGAGATATCGAGGGTTTGTTCAAAAAGTTGTTCCATGTCTGATTTATGCTGCTTTTGGCAGAAGCGGTTCTTATTTCAATATGTTTTTTGAATATCATTTTTGGTGTCAAGGTAACGCCAAGATAGCAGCATTCGGATACTATTCTAATATCTTCTCCTTTAAAATGCCATTTTTGACATTCTTCCACCTTTTCTGAATATCATAATCTCAGACTTACTTAAATTTACCTCCACATCCCACATTTTACAGTAATCTTCTAATTTATATATGTATCACATCATCCCGTGTAATAAGGCAGCGTTTCGAACTCATTGCTCATTCCAAGTTCCGGACTTATAACAACGGTATCATTGTCATTGTCCGCTTCATCCGTGGATATCACAATATTAAGATTTACTGTATTACTGAAATAAAATAATAATACAATTATGAAGATCCAAAGTGATACAATTTAGTTGACGTCTATTTTTGAAGTGACTAAAATATTTTTATTTTTACAAAACACATCTTACAAATAATATTTCATCAAATTCATAATGTTGAGTTACAAAGTAGTTTTAATATTGGCTGTTTTTAATATTGGCTGATGATCAGATAAGTCCTTCGATTCGTCATTTGCTTTCGTCCATTCCAGCTTCATGTTCTCGTCCTCCATCCATTTTTCCTTTTGCTATATGTACGCTGAACCGGTTCGGCGCACTGTGGCTCAAATTTTGATTTCATTGGCCAAAAGTCAAATTTTTTTTGTCATCGATTTTTAAAATTTTTACTCCTTTTTGTAGCTTATATATCCAGATTAAGGTAGCCAAAAAATTAGGTTAAACTATTGATAATTGTGGGCGTGGCATGCTGTCAAACTCAACTGTTTTTTTTAATTCAGCAAAAGGTGTTTTTTTTTTGTTTTTTATCAAAAATAAATGGTTACTACTCGCAAGCTATCATCGATATTGGCCTGCGGTCTTTTTTATAATGTTAGTAGGATTATAGTCTTTAGTTTTTGTAAGTAGTCACAGTTCTAACGTTTGATATTAGGGGCGTTATGAAATATTTATGAAACCACTATATTTTTCTCAAATTTAAACTTTAGTGGAATAGAACTTCTAAAGGAAGTAAGGGAACAAGAAACGTATACCACCCGGAGAAAGGCGAATGTATCCTGTTTAACCCTATATATACTTTTGCACCCCCCACGAGCCCTCGGTAGAACACTTTTTTCATTTTAATGAAATTACTCTAAAAAAATTACTCTAAAAAAAATTTTGTTTTTTTACTTTAGACTACGTAAAAGTAAAATAATTAAATAAAATACCTGCGAAAGGGTTTATTGGTTTTGTTTTGATCAGCAAAAAAATAAGTCATAAAATGATCACAATAGGTTCTACAGTAAACAAATGATCTCTTTCTTAATTTACCTGTTGTCAAATTTAAGGGTCAACCAAAGTCATAAACAATTTTATAAGTTTGTCAATAATCGCGGCACTAAACCACTAAAGATAAAAAACCACCCCATATTGGCGAGAAACTAATTAGTTTTACCTGATATTGAAGTCTGGATAACAAGTGCAGTTTTGTTCAATTTAACTACTACCTGCTATGAAATTAAAGATCAATGTGTGAATAACATGTACCTAAAAATGTATAAAATGACGGATTCTATAAGGGATTACTCAATAATAAGTTAATACTTCAAGTGTACGGACGTATATTCGCAAGTGATAAAAAGTGATAAAAAAGTGATAACAGACGCAAATAAAAATATTGAGAAAAATATGGAGAACTTTAGTTATAAAGAACTGGCCGAAGAGTATTTTCGAAACAAAAACCAGGAAGATGTTCTTAGTTACGTTAAAATAAAATTAAACTTAAATTCGTCTAGTACCGAAATACAAGAGCAATTATCTAATTTCGTCAAAGTACTAAAAAAACGATTGAAAGAAGTTAACTACTGTAAACAAAAGTTTTATAATAAAAGTGCAAACTGGTTAGAAGGCCAACTTAATGTTGGTGGAGAAACAGCAAAGCTAGATAAGGCTGGAAGACCACGCAAATCATTGGACAACTGCAGCGATAGATCTAAGAGGCGGAAACTTCAAAATTTTAACGAGGAAATTGGTTCTACAAATATAAAAGAATCTTTTCTACATCAATTACGAGCACAAAACCAATTAACAAAAGTGGATATCATTGAAAAAACTTGTAATGCTAGTCCAGTGAGAACAAAGCGAATTCTTAAAAGTATACCAACTCCGAGCGATGCAAAACAGTTCACAAATGAGGAGGCATTAGCATTATTTCTGGATTTGAAATTAACAAAACACCAATATATTCAGCTCAGATTGCGTGCGATTGAAAAAGGCTCAAATATGTATCCGGCATATCATCACATAACAGCTGCTAAAATAGACTGTTTGCCATCAAAGGACACTATTACAATCACACCAATTTCGGCAGAAGTACAACTACAATCTTTACTTGATCACACAGCCAAACGCTTGCTACAATCAATAACAGGAACTGAGTTAAAGAAATATGGAAACACAAAGTTAATTCTATTTTGTAAATGGGGATGTGATGGTTCTTCGGGACAAAAACAATACAAACAAGTTGTATGTGAAAATATTTCGGACTCAGATATGTTCATGGTATCATTTGTACCATTGCGATTGAAAAAGATTTTGGAAGATTCGGAGCCTTCGAGTAGTACAACGCAAACAATGGATATTTGGAAAAATGAGACACCATCTTCTTCGAAATACTGCAGGCCAATCAAATTTGAATTCAAAAAAGAAAGTCATGATGCCATTAACAAAGAAGTTAGTGATATCAAGGCCCAAATAGCAACACTACAGCCATTACAATTACAGTTAGATGGGCAGCAAATTGAAGTAAGCTACCAATTAGTGCTGACAATGATAGATGGAAAAGTAGGTCAGGCTTTGACTAACACGAAGGCTGCATCCAGCTGCATTATATGCCAAGCAACATCAAGCCAATGAAACCAAGTCCCGACAAAATCATTCGATAATACCGATGCCTTCGAATTTGGATTATCACCACTACATGCAAGAATACGACTTATGGAACACATACTAAAAATCAGTTATGATTTGGATTTCGGGCCTTCAGGATCAATAAGAAACAACGAAACCAACAAAGAGTTAAGAAGTTCAAAAAAGAAACATGTTCAAGATGAATATCGCAAATTTGGATTGATTATAGATCAGCCAAAACAAGGGTCAGGCAATACAAATGATGGCAATACCGCAAGAAGATTCTTTTCAGATCCAGAAACAGCATCTGAAGTAACAGGAGTGGATTTAAACCTTATTTTCAGATTTAAAATAATCCTAGAAGTACTTGCGTGCAATGAAGAAATTGACTCTAGAAAATTTGGAGATTATGCTAAGGAAACTGCAAAAATATATACAACCAACTACCCATGGAGAAATATGTCTGCAACAGTCCACAAAATCCTTTATCATGGAGAAGATGTCATTAAATATCATTTGGTGCCACTTGGAGATCTATCAGAGGAGGCTCAGGAAAAAAGGAACAAGGATTACAGATTTTATAGACAGCACAATACTAGAAAAATGTCACGAAATTCCACAAATGAAGATCTATTTAATATATTATTGGCAACGTCAGATCCGTTCATCTCCAGTATTCGAAATCAATGGAAAGTGGAACATCGGGATTTAGATGAAGAAGCCAAAAAACTACTAAAGAACAGAAATAGCACAGAACAAAATATGGAATATTTGCAATCAATATTTGAGTCTAATGAATAATAATTATAATTGCCTTTCATTGTTATTTAAGTACGAAAAACATAGTATTAGTAAAAAATAATAATAAACAGAACCTACCATTGTTACAAATGCTATTTAAATCTATTGCAGTTTTTATTCTTAAAAGGTTTCCCACATATGAATGCAATGTTTTAATAGATAAGAAAGATTCAAAAAATAAGAACCCATATTTTCATATCAAAATTAAAAAAAAAATTAGAATCATTGCGCTAATGTTTAGCAGATTTATTTAGCTAGTGTAACAAATTAGGCAGCAAACACTAATAAATTTTTCTGTAGTAATAATAATATTCCTTGAGTGTAAGCAAATTGCAAATTTGATAGCAAACATTTTTAATTTTTTAGTAATACTAGTTAAATTTCTAGTGAATTTTACTATTTTGTTGCGTGTAAAAATTTTTTTGAGAGTAAAAATTTTTTTGAGTGTAAGCATTAAAAAAATTTCATTATTACAAAAAATGTTTATAATAATTATTTAACTCCAAATATGACACTTTCTAATAAATAAAAATAAATAAAAAAAAACATATATCACGCTAAAAGTTAAAAAAAATCAAAAGTTAAACTTTGACCTAGAATTCCTTAAAAAGTACTCAATCAATTTAAATGAAATTCACACTGAGTCAAGATCAACTATCTATCTATCTATTAAAAAAAACAGTACTAAAATATTTCGATCGGTTCAAAAGTTACAGAATTTTGGCCAATGAAAAATGATTTTCAGCCACTGTGCGGCGTGATGTTCTGTTTCCGTTTCTATGCCAGAAGGTTTTCACTGTTTCAGCCGCTTTGTTCCAACTTCATTATTGTCAAAATGATTGGAATTTATCAACAGTTTTTCGCAATCCACATTCTCCGAAGGCCAATTTTTCACAAATTCGGAAAGCAGAGAACCTCATATTCTCCTGCTTGTTCTTGTAATCCATATAAGAGAATTTTTTCTTAATTCTTTTCGTTTGTCGAGTCTCCTCGATAACATAGCGTGTATCCGAAATGGATGCTGCTCCTTTCTTTAGACGTTTCAATCAAACACATTCCGGAGCGAAATGCAGGTTGCATACACGGTCTTGTGTGTTGGTATTGAAGGAATCGTCCAACATTTAATTCCTCTTCCATACTGCCAATATTGCTGCATCCTTGACTGGTAAAGAAAATAAAATTGTGTTTCAGGAAACATCACTACTCTTTACGCATTTAACCATATGCTACCAAATATTTTTCTCCTATTGGAAAAAAAGTAAATTTATAAAGAAATTTTGTAACTAACCAAATAAAAGTTAATGTTGTGCTAATATTTTTTTTTTTTAATTCACCTTAATTTAGTTTTTAAATTTTTCTTAAGATTTTAAAAAATTTTTCATACAGTTTCCGCACAATGAAATAATTTTGATAAAATTTTTTTTTCTAAAAATTTTCAAACAAGTTAAATTTTTCGTAATATATTTTCAATTCGTTTTCATACACTTCCCGCACAACGAAATAAAATTGATAAAATGTCTTTTTCTTAATTTTGTAATTTTTTTTTGTAATTCTTTTTATGTTATAAAATATTTAAAAAATGAACAATTTTGCTTTCTTTATTTATATTTTGAAATTTTTTTCTTTTTTATATTTTATTTGCAGTATGTTTGACAAATTTCATTTAACAAAAGAGAATATCATATGAAACTTGGCAAATAAACTTGAATTGATAAAAATGTTGAAAAATTGAACATTTTGATAAAATGACCATATAGTGGTATAGGGTATAAAAACTTTAATACCAATTTTAATACCGACCTGCTCGAAATAATGACAAACAATAGTGGCCAATATTGTAAAAGAGCGTGAGTTAAACAGACAGACGGACATTGCTTTATCGACGCAAGTTGTTATAATGATCAATTGAATATGTACGCTGGCGACAACGAATAATCGGACAGTGTTTATTTATATATATTTTCAATTTTTCCCTGCTACAGACGGACAAAATAATGCTTTTTGTCAAAATAAAAGTAAGCAATTTTATTCAATATGTAATTCTTAACAATAAATAACAAAAAAAAAAAAAACAACAAAAAACAATAAATTCTTCTTAAAATTAACAACAAAAAAAATTTACTTAATTTCTAACGGACAACGAATAATCGGACACAACTCAAATAATGATAAAAGTCCCGTTATATGTACAAACAAAATAGTAAATTAATATTTTGTGACGTAGCCTTTGGTGTTAACCATAGCCTGAAGACGGTTGGGCATGGACTGTACCAAATTCGCATAGACTTCAGGAGGAGTTTCATTCCACTCCTGGAGCAATGCTTCTTTGAGCTGGCCAATGTTTGCAAAGTTTCTTTTATACACTCTACGTGCTAATTCTTCCCACAACTGTTCAATAACATTTGTGTCTGGTGATTGTGGAGGAGGCTGTAAAAGTTTGAGGCAATTGTGTATCAGCCAAAGCTTTGCAACAGCAGATGTATGTTTCGGATCATTGTCCTGGTAAAATGCAAAATTATCTTTAATGCCCAGTTTTTCTGCACTTTGCTTGACATTTTCCTTTAAAATGTTGAGATAGACAAATCTATCCTTTTTACCATCTATAAAATGGAGGTTGCCTACCCCAGCACTGGACATACAGCCCCATACCATCACAAATCCTCCTCCATATTTCACGGTTGCACGAGGGTTTTTTGGTTCAAACTCTGTGTTTTTTTGACGCCATACATATTGTCTACCATCTGAACAGTGCAGGTTAAATTTGCTCTCATCTGTATATAAAACCTTAAAAAAAATAAAAAATTTAATATTAAGCACCTTAGAGTAATGAAATACATCGTCACCGTCTTCCAGAATTCAACTGCCTTCATAAAATATTCTACTGAAAATTGTATTTTTTTTTTTTTTTATTTACTGCACTAATGAATGGCTTTTTTCTGGCTTTCCTGCCATTGAAGTTGTTGTTGTATATCGTATTTTTTATGGTGTTCGCACTGACTATTTTTCCGGTCCTCTGCTCCAGCGTGTTCTTCAGCTCCTGATGTCATTTAAAATGCCCCTTCCCTCTCTGCTCGTGAGCAACTTCCCTTGGCCTTTACGAGTCTTGTATGTCAATCGAAACTCTGTACGGTATCTGGTAATGATATCATGTACGGTTGATTTGCTCATACCAGCCAAATCAGCAATTTCTCGAACAGATTTGCCTTCTCCACTCCATTTAATGATAGCTTGCCTTTTTTCAAAGGAAGCTTGCTTCTTGCGTTCACTCATATCAAAATTTGTGCACTAATGTTATCCTAATCAACTAATAACTAAACAATATACCAATAAATCAAACTAAGCAAAACAAATTCAAAAATAACGGGATTTTTATCATTATTTGAGTTGTGTCCCATTATTCGTTGTCCGTTAGAAATTAAGTACATTTTTGTTGTTGTTAATTTTAAGAAGAATTTATTGTTTTTTGTTGTTTTTTTTTTTTTTTTTTTTGTTATTTATTGTTAAGAATTACATATTGAATAAAATTGGTTACTTTTATTTTAACAGGTAGCAGGGAAAAATTTAAAATATGAATAAATAAATACTGTCCGATTATTCGTTGTCGCCAGTGTATATACATACATACTTTCTGGGACCGCACATAATTTTTTCGATGCACTACAAATGTTTATAACAGAACATGTGCATATATATGTGTATCAGCGAAGCATATATGTATATTAAGGTGGGCCGCTTTGTTAGGACAAAAATTTTTCGATATTGTGCTATCGATTTTTTGATAGCTTTTGGCATGAGGAAAAAAGTTCCAAAAATTTTAATTTTTTGACTTTTTCTCAACTTTTATTTTTAAGGTTTTTTTAGTAGGTAATAAAAAAAGATTGGCTGATTCAATTTTTTTTTAATATTGCCTTTCCAAGGTGAAATTATATGCTAAGAACGATGGCGATAGCAGTTTTTCCAAAAAAAAAATATTTTTTTTGGGTTTCGGACGAGTTTTTGTCGAAAAATTAATCTTTTTACGCATTAATTTTTATTTTTTTTGAAGGGGTTACGGGGTTTTGGGTTGATAGAGGAGAAATAATTTTTTTTATAGCGGTCGGGCCTATTTTCGGAGTTATGACCCGACAAAGCTTTGCTTTGATTTGTACATAACTTTGTTACTTATTATCGGAATTTTAAATCGAAATCCATTAACCCGTTATGAACCTATTGATTTTTTAGTATAAAAAAAACAAAAATTGTTGGAAAACATGGCAATATCTCCAAAATGTGTTTATTGTATATAGTTACCAAAACGCAGTACTATAAGCTTCTTTTTGATGTACGTAGTGTCTTTGTGGCTCCTTAAGTGATATTAGGGATAAGTTTGGATTTTCTGTGAATTTTTAGGAGAAAACATGAATTATAACATTACTTATTATATTTTTATTTTTTTTCCCCAGTGGCACTTTGTACCAGCTAAAGAATAAATAACGTGGTTTGCCATATTTTTCCACAATTAATAACAAAATATTGCCACATAAATAAGAAATTCACAAATTTAAAATCAACTTACAGAAAATTCTTGTTTACAGGTGAGCGAGTTATTTGTCGATGGGTTAATAGAACAAACACGATGGCTATACTCTTACTCTCCTTAAACAACCAGAAATACAGTTGTATGTATTATACTGGAAACCAGACATATACGCATATATAAAAGCACGAATAAAACCTATTTTTTATGATTCTCATTTAGGTTGTATTCTTATTTGACTTTACACAAATATTATTATCGTGTGGTATAAAATATACATATATAATATTAATGGGCTAGACGATTTCTTGTTACCGATGTTTTGTTCTAACGTTTTATCCTGATTATGAGCAAACGTTTATTATTCGAAAGGTATTTATTTTTAGCTGTTCATTAGATTTGCGGATTTTTATTTTTTTTTTTTTTTTGATTAAATTGCATTTAAAGTTGCTACTAACACATACATAAAATTTCACATATGCTGTTGTGTGTTTTATTAAATTTGTTAATGTGATTGTTATCGAGTTTGTTATCTTCATTCACAATAATAATAAACCATAAAAGTGTTGGTTTCTGAATTGGCTAATTTGAAAAAAAAGCTTCCTAGAAATTGCACTCGTATTTCGAGCGCTGGAATCTGCTAGTTTAGTATTAATAGGCTAGGCGATTACTTGTTACCGATGTTTTGTTCCACCGTTTTATCCTGATTTTGACCAAACGTATATTATTTAAAAGGTATTTCTTTTTAGCTGTTCATCAGATTTACGGATTTTGATTTTTTTTTCTTTATTTGGAGTAAATTGCATTTAAAGTTGCTGCCAACACATATATAAAATTATACATATGCTTGGTGGTTGTTTATTAAATTTGCTAATGTGTTTGTTAATGAGTTTGTTAATGAAGAAAATTTTTTTTCATTCACAATAATTTTAAACCAAAATAGTGTTGGTTTGTGAATTGGCTAAGTTGAAAAATAAAGTTGCCTAGAACTTTCACTCGAATTTCGAGTGGTGGAATCAGCTAGTAAATAATAAATATAAATAAGTTGCCAATATAAAAAAAAACTAATATCAGTGTTGCCATTAAAATTTATTAAAATGCTAAATATGTTAATTTTACTATTCAATGCATTTTTCAAATAGAAATTAATTATTTCTATAAAAAAATCATTATTGTTTTTATAGAAACACAACGAATAAGAAATTATAATAAGTACCGGAATTAGAATTTAAAGGTTAATTACAGTCCAACAATTGTCCAAAGATTGTGTTACAGCGTTTTTATTTGCATTCATTCTGATAGCTTTCAGTAATTAATTTCAATTAAAGTCGTTTTTACATGAAATGTATTCTCTTTTATTTAGCAGTGTTGAAAACCTTGGTTATGATATTGTGGTTGTATTGTATTACATGTTTTAAATAAGAAGATCGCAATAATAATTCTAAAACAATGCTTTGAGAATTGTAGCTATACCTACGACCCAAAGCACTTATGTCCTTTAAGCGAATATCGCACCAAGTGTGAAATAAAACTATTCCTAAGAAGAGGCCAAAATTAAGGCCAGTACTGCAGTGGTTTTTCGATATCATTTCGAATAAAATACAACACATTTCTTTCTACAACCACCGCATTCGCCTTATAGTAACGTACGATTTTTGACTATTTAATAAACTCAAAATAGCAATCCGGAAACACCATTTTGAATCAATTAAGAAGAAACAAGTTTAATCGCTGACTGCTTTAAATTCCATTCTGAATACGTTGGCAGAAATGCAATGCATAGGAGTAGGATTATTTGAAAGGTCGTTTTATAGCTAAAATCACCTTTTAATTTCAACAGAATAAACTGAATCATGAAACTTTGTAAGAACCCTTATGTTATCTATAATATTAACAGGCTAGACGATTTCTTGTGAATGATTTTTTGTTCTACCGTTTTATCCCGATTTTGACCAAACGTATATTATTTAAAAGGTATTTCTTTTTAGCCGTTTTGCAGATTCACAGATTTTTAAATTTTTTTCTCTATTTTGAGTAAATTGCATTTAAAGTTGCTACTAACACATACATAAAATTATACAATGCTATGTGTGTGTGTTTATTAAATTTGTTAATGTGTTGTTAATAAAAATGAGTTTGTTGTTTTGGTTTGATTTCTGAATTGACTATAATTGATTAGCATACTTTTATGGTCTTTATTTAATGAAAAAATAAACTTTCCAAGAATTTGCACTCGAATTTCGAGGGCTGGAATCTGCTAGTTAATATAAATAGCAGAACCATAAATGGACACAATCGTTTAATGTTGCAATTTTCAGCAAATAAGTGCCATCCATATTTGTCCCTGCCTTTCTACTATAACTTAGAGCGCAAACATAAGAAAGACCAACAAAATACTGCAGCATCTAAAAATGTTAAAAAATTTCTTGGTTGTCGTTTAATTTGTGTACACACAAGTTAACCTTTGTTCCTTCTTCAAGGTATTTGTTTTACAAAAGATAATAAAATTTCCTAACATAAGAACGATAAGGAAATCAGAAGCAATATTAGATAACCCCCTAAAAACTGTCTCAGGTATGCAGGTGTTTAGTTGTATGTTAAAAATCTGCAAGAAAAAAAGAAAACAAATGACCACCATAGAAAGCATGCTTTCACACACAAACAGACATACATACACACAAACTTGTAAATAGAATTTACAAATCTCTAACCATATATAACAGTTTTAAACAGAATTATATTCCTTGCATATTGTAGGATAGATGCAACTAAAGCAGCCTTAAGATGAAAATATCGAACAATTTAGTTTTCATATAAACTATTCATGCAGACATCTCCTAAAAGCACCTTAGTATTCTTTAAGTTTCTTTTTTCTCTACCAATTGTTTCATGCAAGTTAAGTGGTCATTTTAATACACAAAAACACATGTCGCCATGGGGTGTTATTCATACGAGCCAATGTTGGTTAAATTTGTCGGTATTATCTTAACAAAATGTATTTAAATGCGTTGTCCTTCGGTCAATATGCTACAGTCAAGGCATAATAACTTAATTTTGGCTAACAATAAATCTACGGCCAGCTACCAGGCAACAATTTAGAGTCATTCTTAACAAAGGGAAATAAGAAAAAAATTCTAAAAATATTGTAGCATCATCATTTGTTCATCCATTACCGACCAGTGTTTTTACACAAGTTTAACTTAACAAATTTACAACATTATTAGGTAAGAACACCCAAAACTAAAGATATGTTACAAAGTGAGTTTAGTTAGATAGACGGTGGCCTAGATAAACAACTTGGTACAAAAAAGTTCTTACTTTTGGGAAATGGTAACTTGATATATTCCACATTTTAACTACGAAAATAAAAAAAGGTACGAGTATATGAAGTTATTTACGAACAATGCTAAATATTCAAAGGCGAATAATACAATGTAATATATGGGAAGGTAAGGTACGGTAAGGTAAGGTATGGTAAGGTAAGGTACGGTAAGGTAAGGTACGGTAAGGTAAGGTAAGGCAATTAAAGTAAGGTAAGGTATGGTAATGAAAGGTAAGGTAAGGTAAGGCAAGGCAATTTAAGGTAAGATAAGGTAACGTAATGTAAGGTAAAGTAAGGTAAGGCAAGGCAATTTAAGGTAAGATAAGGTAAGGTAATGTAAGGTAAAGTAAGGAAAGGCAATGTGAGGTAAAGTAAGGTAAGGTGAGATATGGTACGGTTATGTAAGGTAAGGTTAGGTAAGGTTAGGCAAGGCAAGGCAAGGCAAGTTAAGTTAAGTTAAGTTAAGTTAAGTTAAGTTAAGTTAAGTTAAGTTAAGTTAAGTTAAGTTAAGTTAAGTTAAGTTAAGTTAAGTTAAGTTAAGTTAAGTTAAGTTAAGTTAAGTTAAGTTAAGTTAAGTTAAGTTAAGTTAAGTTAAGTTAAGTTAAGTTAAGTTAAGTTAAGTTAAGTTAAGTTAAGTTAAGTTAAGTTAAGTTAAGTTAAGTTAAGTTAAGTTAAGTTAAGTTAAGTTAAGTTAAGTTAAGTTAAGTTTAGTTAAGTTAAGTTAAGTTAAGTTAAGTTAAGTTAAGTTAAGGTAAGGTAAGGTAATTTAAGGTAAGGTAACGTAAGGTAAGGTAAGGTAAAGTAAGTTAAGTTAAGGTAATGTATGGTTAGGTAACGTAAGGTAAGGTAAGGTAAGGTAAGGTAAGGTAAGGTAATGTAATGTAATATGAGGTGTTGTGAGGTAAGGTACGTGAAGGTAAGGTAAGGTAATGTAAAGTGAGGTAAGTTAATGTAACATAAGGTAAGGTATGTTAAGGTAAGCTAAGATAAGGTAATGTGAGGTAAGCTAAAGTAATTTTTTAAAAGCGTACCATTTCTTAAGAAAATTTCCTTAAAAATAAAATATTTTCTTAAAAAGTACCCTTTCTTAAAAGTAATGTTTTTTTAATAAGATTTTTTTTAAAAAGGTAAACTTTCACATCAAAATACATTTTCTAAAAAAGTACACTTTCCAAAAAAGTAAACTTTCTTAAAATAGTACCTTTTGTTAAAACTGTAGCTTTTTTAAAAGGTTAGCTTGTCTTATAGATGAAACGACTTTCCTTAAAAAACATTTCCTAAAAATTACCTTTACTTAAAACCCCCATTTCACAAAATCATAAAGAAGTCAATTTTCTTAAAAAAGTATTTTTTTAAAGTGTCTTTTCTTAAAAAGTACTTCTTTAAAAAGAACATATGCGTATAAAGGTGAATGTTCTTAAAGGAGAACATTTACTTAAAAAAGTACATTTCTTACAATGCCATTTCTTAAGAACGTACCTATTCTTAAAAAGTACAATTTAAGTAGCTTTTCTTAAAAAAGTATACCAAAAATATATCTTTTTTGAAAACGTAATTTTCTTAAAAAATACATCTTTTTTAAAAAGAATGCATTTCCTTAAAAACACTTCCTGAGAACACACTTTCTTAAAAAATAATATTTTCTTTAAAAATAAGCTGTTGTTAAAAAAGTACCCATTTCAGAAAATTATCTCTTCTTAAAAGGTACATTTCCTTTAAAAAGTACTGCTTTTTATAAAACTTCCTTTTCTAAAAAAATATCTTAAAAACTAATTTTTGCTAACAAGAACTTTTTCTTAAAAAGTACGTTTTCCTAAAAAAAAGTACCTTTTCTTAAAAGTACCTTTCTCAAAGTACCATTTCTTCAAAAAGTCCGAATTTTAACTACAATGATAAAGAGGTAAATGAAGTTATTTGCAAACTTTGCTTAATATTTAATGGTAAATTATACAGTGTGATATAAGGTAAGGTAAAGTAAGTTAAGGTAATTTAAGGCTTTAAAAATTTTCCAATGCAACTTTTGGTTAATATAATTGCATATAGAATTAGTTACATAAATTGTCTAATCTATTAAGAATTTGCATTTAAAACAATATTATATTCCTTAATTTTTCATATTCAAGTTGTTACAATAAAAATTACAATATTTCACAATTGCTAAAAGAAAAACTTTAAAATTGTCACATACAAAATATCTTAAATTATGTATGTGAGAACAAAAAATAACAAGAAAAATAACACAGTTCATCATTGATGACTGGTGACAGAGTTACATAGCAGTATAGTTACGCAAAAAACTTTCCAAGTTGATTGTTGCAATACTGGCGGCGTGCACTTGCTATATATTCATATATTCATATAGATTGAAACTAAATATAATAAACAATGAATGGAGAGATCATGCATTTGTGATACGAAACGGAGAACACGCAAATGCAAGCATACGGAACTAGGGACAGACACATCTACTTAATACATTTACTTACAAAGTTGTGAGAAAAAGTTTGTATAGCGGAAACGGAAAATGTATACTGTCATAGAGATAGTCTTACGACAATACCGCGTATTATAATGTTAAAGTACACACATATATGTATTTTTCAATAAACAAATGTTTTATGCGAGGGTCGTCTGTTAATGTACTTAAATATTATTTGATTTCTAATTTTTTCATTACAATTTTGAGTTAAATTACAGTTAGCTAATGTAATTGTATTTTGATAAATTAATTTTTAATTTTTCAATATACAAATACAAGTTCTACTAAGAAAGTGATTCTGCAATACTAAAAGATTGTAAAATAAGGTATATACCATAATAGCGCCACCACGAAGTAATAGAAGGTACAAATATATGCAACAAATTTTTCTTATTTGTATTACTCTGCACACCACTGTGTCAAGGGTATATATAAGTTTGGCATTCCGCTTGAAATTCATCGAAATAAGTTACGAGAACCCCATACACTTAACTTTTTTCGATCCTTAGAACAAGATAATTTGATTTAGGGATGACAGCCTGTCTATCGACCAAGTCTCATATTGATCGGATAAGGTCAAATGGGTTTTAAATCACTCCATGACTGTGCGTGACTATGTGTGACTGTGCATGACTATGTCAAAGTTAATCTTTTATTCACAGCTAGTCTATCGACCAAGCTTCAGATCGATCGGAAGAGGGGAAATGACATTGAGATACTCCGTGACTGGATAAGGGGGAATGGGGTTGACACACGACAGACAGACAGACAGACAGAGAGTATGATTTAATAGAAAGAGTTTGAAAATAAACTATTCTTAAAAAATAATCTTTCCTTAAAAAAAGTAACCTCCTGTCTTAAACAGTAAATTTCTTTTTAAAAAACTTTTTCTCAAAATTCTAAATATCTTTAACTAGTTCTTGAAATTGTATCTTTTCTAAAAACGGTATCTTTTATCGAAAAGTGAATTTTCTTAAAAAAGTACCTTTTCTGAAAAAGTACATTTCCTTAAAATAGTAACTTTTCTTAAAACAGGAACTTCTTAAAGAACATATTTTCTTAAAGAAGAAAGAACCTTATCTTAAAAAAAAACATTTCTTATAGAAGTATTTTTCCTTAAAAAAGTAAACTTTCTTAAAAATTTACCTTTTTTTAAATAAGTAGTCTTTCTTAAAAACTACCTTTCATCAATTACCCTTTCTTAAAAAATATCTTTTCTAAAAAGGTGATTTTCTTAAAAAAAGTACTTCATCTTAAAAAGTGAGTTTTCTTAAAAAATACCCTTTTCTTAAAAAAAAATCTTTTCTTTAAAATAAACTGTCTGTTTTTTAAAAAGGTACCTCTTCTTATAAACTACATTTCTTTTAAAAAGTACCACTTTTTAAAAAAGTTGTAGTTTCTTAAAAAAAATACCCTCTCATAAAAGTTACTTTGACCTATAAAGAACTCTTGCTTAAAAACATAAATTTCCTTTAAAAAGTACCTTTTCTTAAAAAAGTATATCTTCTTATAAAAGTAAGTAATCTTTTTAAAAAGTACGTTTCCTTTAAAAAGGACATTCTTTAAAAAAACTGCCTTTTCTTAAACAAATACCCTTTCTTAAAAGTACTTTTTCCTGTAAAGAACATTTTCTTTAAAAAGTAATTTCCCTAAAAGAACTTTTTCTTAAAAAAGCACTTTTAAAGAAAAATGTTTTCTTAAAAAAAATCTGTTCTTAAAAGAGGACCTTTCTTAAAACAATACCTCTTGTTAAAAAAGTACTCTCTAATAAAAATCACTTTTTCTTAAAAATAACTTGTTGTAAAAAAAATAATTTTTTTAAAAAAGTGACCTTACCTTAACAGTAACAGTAATATTTTTTAAAAAGACCATTTTTTCTTAAAGAATAACTTTTTCTTAAAAAAAATTTCTTAAATGAAACCTTTTCTTAAAAAAGTGCCCTTCCCAAAAATTTAATTTCTTTAAAAGGTACTTTTTCTTTCAGAAGTACCTTTTCTTAGAGAAATGCCTTTACAAAAAAAAAATTTTTACTAAAAGCTAAAAACTTTTTCTTAAAAAGCTATATTTTCTGAAGAAATAATATTTTCTTAAAATATAATCTGTTTTTAAAAGAGGACCTTTCTTAAAGCAGTACCTCTTCTTAAAAAAGTACTCTCTATTATAAAACACTTTTCTTAAAAATAGCTTGTTCTAAAAAAATAAATTTTCAAAAAAAGTGACATCTTAGTCTGGGTACACACAAGGCAATTTTTGTTGCGCAACTTTTTTTCAATTCTCTTTTAAAGTTGCCTTAATGTTCATACAGAGAAATATATTGCCGCAACTTTTCGTTTTCTTTTACTTTCAAATTCTTACATTTTTGACAGTTCGCTTTATTAGCTTGTGGAAAAAGAATTTTTTATTGGTCCAAAATGAAAAATATACTTGTGTGAAAAAATGGAAGTCAAAGAAAAAATGAAATAATAAAAAAATAATAAAATAAATGAAATAATAATAATAATTTTTCACAGCGAAGCAAAGAATAAGAAGAAATGTCAAATAATAAGTTGCAGCTAACTTCGTGTTTATAATTACGAATTGCACAACAAAACGAGTTGCCGAGTACAAACAACTCAGTACCAAATACCACTCTTCTTTCCCCTCTCTCATACAAACTCAAGAATTGCGCAACAAAAGTTGCCTTGTGTGAACTCTGACTTAACAGTAACAGTAACATTTTTTAAAAAGACCATTTTTTCTTAAAGAATAACTTTTTCTTAAAAAAACATTTCTTAACTGAAACGTTTTGTTAAAAAAGTAACCCTCCTAAAAATTAAATTTTTTTAAATGGTACTTTTTCTTTCAAAAGTACATTTTCTTCGTAATTTATACTAAAAACTACTTTTTCTTAAAACAGTATATTTTCTTAAAAAATTATAATTTCTTAAAATATGATCTGTTCTTAAAACAGGACCTTTTCTTAAAACAGTACCCCTTCTTCACAAGATAATTTTTCTTAAAACAGTACCCCTTTTTCACAAGATAGAAGTAGCTTTCCTTAAAGAAGTAACTTTCCTTAAGGTAAGTCCTGCGGTACAAGCCCAGAAAAATAACGTTTTTTAAAAGTGCTGTAGCTCACTCGTTTTGAATTTATCAACTTTGGGGTTTTTACGAGGGAGTAGACGTCATTTTCTCACATTTTCCGTACTTATTTATGTTTCTGTTTTTTTTTTTTAATTTTTATACCCTATAACCACTATGTGGCTTGGGTACAACGACTTTGTGCTGCTGTTTGTACCTACCAAAAATATTTGACCTAGACCCATCTTTTATTATACCGACCGAATCAGAATCACTAACTGATTCCATTTAACGATGTCCGTCCGTCCGTCCGTCTGTGTGTCCATGTAAACCTTGTAATCAAACTGCAGGTCGCAAATATGAATATATTTTGACAAACTTTGGTACATAAGCTTTAACCGGCCATAGGATGAAGGCTGTTGAAATTGGTGAGAATCGGTTCATGTTCACACCTAACCGCCATACAAATGGCCCCTATGAAATCAACATAAGTTGCCATAAGATCCAAATTATCATATAGATCTCAGTCAAATTGGGTATGTAAGCGTTTATTATATCATTAATCAGTAGTTCAAAAATAATTCCTTTAGGACTATTCTTAGTCATGGGCCCCATATAGAGTTGCATCTCGATATTCACGTAAATCTATAAAAAAACCAAAACTATTGCTTAGATTTTTCTCAAATTTGGATAAGGGGGAATGGGTTTGACCCACGACAGACAGACAGAGAGTATGGCTTAAAACAAAGAGTTTAAAAATAGTAAATTTTCTTATAAAATAACCTATTCTTCAAAAATTACCTTTTCTTAAAAGGAGCCATTTTTCTTAAGAAGCATTTTATGTAATAGGTACATTTCCTTAAAAAATAAATTTATTTAAGAAGTACTAGTATTTGAAAGAGGGCGACTTTTGCGCCTTATAGCTAATTAGTTGTTAATAAAAATAAAAGAAATATTTTTAGAACTATAATATTAATAAGCTAGGCGATTTTTTGTTACCGATGTTTTATTCTACCGTTTTAGCCCGATTTTCACCAGATTTAGAGATTTTTAAATTTTTTCCTTTATATTGAGTAAATTGCATTAAAAGTTGCTGCTAACACATACATAAAATTATACATATGATATGAGTACATATGTAATGAGTTTGTTAGCTTCATTCACAATAACAATAAACCAAAAATTTGTCTAGAAATTGCTCTCGAATTTCGAGCGTCGGAATCTGCAGTTACAATAATACTCTGGAAGTAAGTAGTGCTTCGTTAGAGTTATATCTCAAATTTTCCCAGTGCAAAGTTTTGTTTAAAGCAATTTATACTGTTTTAATGAATGTGAGATATTTGTTTTTATAGACAATCTCTGAGATTATAAAGTTAAAGCATTGTAAGTATTTTTATTTTAAGTAGGTAATTCCTGAATATTTGTCAGATTCTAATATGTTTTAAGAAAAGTTGAAAAAAACAAGCAAGAAAATTTTCATTTAGGATGCTACTTTTAAATCGAAAATAGGTTGAAAATGGACCGATCCTGACTATATTTAATAAGATCACTTATTTTTTTTTTTTGCAAAAACATATACAAACCAAATTTGAAAAAAATCTGTACAATATTTTTGTTTTTTGATAGATTTCAGTGAATATCGGGAAACAGCTTCATATGGAGGCTATGACTAAGTATTGTCCTATAGGGTTTATTTTTGGACTACTGATAAATGAAGGTAATAAACATAAAGAAACTCATTTGGCCGAGATCTATATAATAATATGTATATTATGATAATTTAAGTCGATCTCATAGGGGTTATTGTATGGAGACCAATTTCAATAGCGTTCCTCCTATGGCCGATTAAAGTTAACATACTAAATTTCATAAAAATGTATTCATAATTCCGATTTATAGTTTGATTACAAGGTTGATATGGACATACAGATGTACGGACGGATGGACAGACGGACATCGCTAAATCGACTTAGAAAGTCTGAGAAGTTTTAAGAAGTTCTGTATCCATCGCTATAATAAAAGATGGGTCTATGTCAGATAGAGGTATAGAGTATAAATATTTTCCCTAGACTTAACAGAAATAATTCACTAGGCCTTAAATTTTGATTTGGTATATCAATTTTAAGAAGGATTTTGCATCAATGAAACTAATGCTGAATTTTTTTTTCTATTCCAACTCCTTCGCGTATATTTTGTTGACTTAAAACATAAAACAAAAACCTGCTGAATTTATTGCAAATTTGTCTTCAATATTGGATTCTACGCCTTCAAGATGCAGCAGATAGCTATTAGAGCGGTCGAAAAATTTCAGCTTCTGCCCGCAAATATACATTCATCTTGGCAAGTTAAGAAGAAAATTGTTTAATTAAGTTTTTTAATTAGTTTGAGTTGATGCTTGTAATAATCAATAACACTTTATACAGACACAAGAGCGATTCATAACCACTTACGTACTCGATGTAACAACATTATCCTTACCGTCTACAAGTACACGGACAAATACTTATTCAGATGAAATATGGCCCATCTGACTTATATTTGGTTTATGTTTATTATTTGTGACCATTTATTTTCTAGTCCACATCGATCGATTTTAACTTTTAATTGATTCAAATATAACTCAGATAAAACAACTCTAATGGAATTACCCAATAGAAATTTTTTTTAATTATTCCATGACTTCTGGGTTTTAACAACATTGCTAAAACGGTCTAAATTTGGGCATTATAAACCGACTGCTTTAGTATTTCTCTTTGGTGTCTTATGAGATCTTAGGGAACTTAAATTAATTAATTGATTCTATTACAGAGAATATAATTGTTTTTAAACTCTTTCTTTTAACTCAATCTCTCTGTCTCTCGTGGGGCAATCCCATTCGCCTTGTCCAATTGATCTAAAACTTGGCCCATGGTCTTGTTATGACTACAGATTAATTTTGGGGTGGTCAGCACAGTCACGCACAGTGGCGGATTTATCTGAATGTCATTTCCCCTCATCCGATCGCTCTGAAACTTGGTCCATACACTTGCTGTGGAAAAAAGATTAACTTTGACTCAGTCACGCATAGTCACGCATGGTCACGCACAGTCACGTATGTACAGTACAGTCACGGAGTGATCTAAATGTCATTACCCCTCATCCGATCGATGTTAAGCTTGGTCCATACACCATACACTTGCTGTGAAAAAGATTAACTTTGACATAGTCACGCACAGTCACGCATAGTCACCCACAGTCACGGAGAGATTCAAAACTCATATGCATAAGGAAAAAAAGAGTTTTAATAAAAACTTTGTTTTTATGGGTTAGATTATTTATAATAAGAAATTATATTAGATACTGGTTAAAAAATAAAAGCAATTAGATTTAAATTTATATGGTATTCGCATTTAAAAGTTAAGTAATGGCAGCAGTATTAAGGTGGAAACCGTACCTGACATTAGTTGTAATATTCCGTTTAAGGCACAGGTGGAGGGGTATCAAAGACTGGGCACAAATGAATTTAACCAAAGTTTCGCTTGAGATTTGCATTGAAGATCATAATAATACTAATCACCTCTCACTGTTACATTTTTTATGATTCTTCTCTTTCTAATAAATTTAAGTTAAAGTTCCTTAACAATTTACCCACGCTCTTGCCAGCGTATACAAATTTTGTCGTTGCTGATTTATACACATACGTCTTCTAAAATTCAAAACTTTCTTGATGTGTCTATTACAAGCGACATTATTCATAGAACACACATTCGGAATATTACACAAACCGAAAGTGCAAAGGAATTATGTGGCCTGCTGGCTGAAGTTTATCTTATATTCGAATTTAAAGTGTATTAAGTGAACTTATTTTCCTGCTTATTGCAATATAGTTCATATTAAGCGACAGAACAAAAAATTTACTAACCAAATAAAAACACATTCAGGGTTGGGCAAAATATAGAACGTGTTTGAGCAAATCATTTGAGAAAAGTGTTACTTCTGATGGAGTAACGACAGTGCCAAAAAAAATCATTTGCTTGATGTCAAAACTATTTTATGGGAGAATTTTTTTAAAGCCATTTGCAACATCTAACTATTTAGATGTATGAATTGCTGTATATGACAAAATATTAGATTCATAATCCTGCACTTTCATTAAAGTTTCAGTTTTTACACCCTATACCACTATGTGGTCATGAAGTAATGTTTGTAACTACCAAAATTATTTGACCTAGACCCCTCTTTTATTATACTAATCGACTATGAATCACTTTCTACATCGATTTAGCGTTGTCCGTCCGTCCGTGTGTCCATATAAACTTTGTAATCAAAGTATAGGTTGCAACTATGAAGATATTTTTAAGAAATGTTGTATAAAAGATTTGTGAGATCATAGGACAAACGCAATTGAAAATCGTGAAAATCCGTGTGTCTTCAAAGCTAGTCCACACTTAAATATTCCAAATTTAAAATTTGGTTCGTGTTTGCTTGTTACACTTTATAATCTGTAGTTCAAAAATAAACCCTGTCATATAAAGCTACGTTCCGATCTTCACTTGAATATATAAAATTTGATTTTGCAAAATATACGTGAAAATAGACCCCATATAAATATAGCAGCCGATATGAAGTCTTCCATACAAGTTGGCGAAAAATAATAAAAAAAAAATGCCACTCAAATTTTATTTATGCTATATCCAATTAGTTGCACCTTAGATTCTGACACTAAACGCATGGTATAAGGTAACGTATAGTTGGTCTAGACCTACTATAATTGTTTTACTTGCTTTTTTTTTTAGATTCTAGTGTCTCGATACTAAAAATTCTTAAGTGATGGTCAGTTCATGAGATTGTTGAGGGTAAATACCACAATACAGCTTGGTATTTCATTGCAAAAATAGTTTACACTTTTTTTTCCTTGAAATCTCAATTTACCAACTCCGTTGTTTAGTCATTTTGTTTGTGTGCCATTCTGTTTTTGATTTCGTGTGTGTGTGTATGTGTAATTGTCTTTGGTACGAGAATTGCTTATTTTCTGCTTTCATGCAATTTCGTGCGTATTTGAGTTTGAGACTCACAGCCAATTTCAGTTAAATTAAGTTCAAGTAGTTTTCACTTTGTACTCTTCCATCCACTTCCACATTGTCTTCTTTATAGTCTGTTTGTTCATAGTTTTTGGCAAATATGTTAATGTGTTGCTATTGTTTCTAGTGCTTTTCGGGCTCATGCTCCATATACCATATGTACTCGTTAAAAAACAAAACAAAACTTTTCACAAAATTGTTTGTTTACACTTCAATGTATGCGGTTTAAGTTGGCTGGCATTGATGTTAATGATAAAAGCGCTTATGGTGGCAGCATCTTTTCTAGCATCAGTTCCCAGCATTATCTCATTCACACACCACCTTTGTGTTTTCCCTGAGCCAGAACCAGTTCCAGTACGGATTTCATTTGGATCTACTTCAATCAGTTTGAAGCAAATGTCAACATGAGCAAATTTAAATTTACAAGATAGTTCTTCTCCTCTAATAGAACAATTAATTTTCTTTCATGATCATGCATTATTAATTTTATTAATAATTACTGTATTAGTAAGATATTTAATATTTATATTATTCTTTAATAAATATGGGAAATGGAACATCTCCATCCAAATTCAAGCCATGTAGCATCAGTGATTTTTGTTTTTGCCAAAAATATTTGCTGGGGAAATTATGTTGTGTATGCATGTTGTATGAATGAGTTGATTGTTACACGAATTTTAACGTTTTAATTATGTTTTGTTTGTCTGTTTTGTCTGTAATTGTTTGTACGTTGATTTTTTTTATTTTTTTTTTTTGGGAATACGCTGCAGTAACTTACACTATAATACTGAGAGTTGCTGCAACTAAAAGACTAAATCGGAAATCCTTTTCAATAAGTAGGTCAGTGAAATGTTGCAATAAGAAATGTCTTCGATATTACGCCACTAATTATTATATTCTTAAATATTTATAAATCGTTCGAATTTAAATTAAATTGAGTGAACTTTTGAAGTGAACTTTTAATATCATACTGGCAGATTCCAGCCCTCGAAATTCGAGCGTAAATTCTAGGAAATTTTATTTTTTCATTAAATAAAGACCCTAAATGTATGCTAATCAATTTTAGCCAATTCACAAATCAACACATAAAACAAACTCATTTTTATTACAAACTCATTTTATGTGTTAGTAGCAACTTTAAATGTAATTTACTCAAAATAAAGGAAAAAATTAATAAATCAGTAAATCTGCAAAACGGCTGAAAAAAAATCATTTCCAATAATATACGTTTGGTCAAAATCGGGAAAAAACGGTAGAACAAAACATCAGTCACAAGAAATCGCCTAGCCTATTAATATTATAGATATATTGAGTGGTAAGTGGCAGTGGCACCTCCCATTCAAAGTAATAATTCAATATTATATATATCGTGTACTGTGATATAGACAGCTTTGGAAATTTGTTAATGTTTGTAGTCGGACAAAAACTGGGATCAATGCGCGTGGCATCTCCCATACAAGGTAAATGTAAAATGACAAATATCTGGAGTACTCAAAAAGTGAGCACATAAGTTATTTATGTTAAGTCGAACAAAATATGGGCGTGAATGGAGCAGTGGGCGTATCACCGCTCATACAAAGTAAATATATAATATCATATAACTGGAGTACTATAAAAGGGAAAGCTTCGACACTTTAGACAAGTGTATCAGATATTAATATGAGTAGTCGAACAAAAAATTAGGCGGCAGTCTTGAAACTTTTGACAAGTACAATAATTATCAAAGTGAGTAATCGTGGAAAATATGGGCAGAATTTCCAAATTCAAAAAAAAGCTAATTTAAAAATCAAAAATCACCAAAATCGCGAAAAATAAAAATCGCCAAAAACAAAAATCTTCAAAATCAAAAATCGCTAAAATCAAAAATCGCCTAACTCACAAAACGCTAAAATGAAAAATTGCCAAACGATAATCTAAATTCAAGGCCAATAGTTAAGTGTTGCTAGATTTAATTTGGAAAATCCATGTTCTTCTCATGAACTTTGCTACAGAGTAGGAACGCGGAAAGTTTTGATAATTGTTGCACCGAATGAACAATTTAAATAAAAAATATACAAAACAAACTATTTTAATTGTACAATACAAACTTCATAGGAAAAATTATTTATGAAAAAAAACATGACAATAATCCTCGGTAGGTTATAGCGAAGCGCGATATTGTGTACTAGTGTACTATATTTTAAAAAAATAATTAAATATTTAGATATTAATAGTTTGAATGCAATTTTTGCCTGTACCCACAGACGGACAGACCGATGTACGAACGGACAACGCTAAGGCGACTCAGAAAATGATTCTAAGTCAATCGGTGTAATAGTTCAAATACTTATGGAAATTACAAACATCAACATAAACTCATTGTACGCTCATCGCATAGTGGTACAGAGTGTAACAATTTTATAGCCAATTATTCCGTAGTATATACGAAAGTATTAATTATTTTACGAAACTAATTATAGTGAAGCCCTTTTAAATTTGGGAACGAATCGAAATTTTTTTTGCGATTTCTCTATTTTATGAAAACGATGAAATAAATTTCTTCTGTTGCTTTCAGTAGTTATTGTGTCTCCCAACATTTTTTAGCACTTTTGAAACAAAATAACTGGCTTTACTGTTTTGTTTAGTATTATTGTCGGCCTGTTTAATTTGATAAGATAAACATATATATATTTTTTCAATGGTGCGTGGTAGAGAAGAATAAAGCATATATTTCTACAATTTACAACTGCTTTGTACCTTTAAATAGATCAGTTTCTGGCATTTCAGCCTTGATCAGTGACTTTATTGAACATGTGATAATTGCTACGTTAAAATTGAATAGATTGTTTCGATATGAAATTTTTCTACTAAGGGCGGCCGTGATCTCTCTGAACCTGCGTCTATCTCACATACACTCGTATTTTGGTCAGTGCTTTAACACACTCACCTTAAGTCAGGTATACGAGCAGTGTGGTTATGAATCAGTTTTCGAACCATACAAAAACTCAAAAGTAAAAATAACGATTGTTTGTTTGAACAGAGTGGTATCTTCTGAGATTAATACGAAGTAAGGGCTGATTTTTAACCACACTGATCGAAGGCCTGACTATTTAAGAAACATTTGTCTTCAGCAAGTCTATGAAAATTTCTCATTTAAAAAACAAACGATATTCGTAATATAACAAAATTATTTTTTGGTACAAACACAGGCCTTTGCTTTGAAATTTCCGAGTACGTTTTTAAAAAAAGTACCTTAATTAAAAAATACACTTATTTTTAAAGGAATTTACATTTAAAAAAAAAATTTACTTCTTGTTATGAAGCTAAATTTTTGTAAAACAATTTTTTTTTTTCAAAAAGTAACCTTTTTTCTTTAAAAACTACCTTTTTGAAAGTTCTTTTTTGTAAAAAGTACTGTTCCAAAAAGTTCCTTTTTTAAATTACTCATTGCCTTTTCTTGAAAAAGCACATTTTTTATAATAAATTAATTATTTTGAAAGTAATTAAAAAAATTATCTAACCCCATAAAAACAAAGTTTTTATTAAAACTCTTTCTTTCCTTATGCATATGAGGTTTTAATCTATCCGTGGTGCGTGACTATGCGTGACTGTGCATGAGTATGTCAAAGTTAATCTTTCTTTACAGCAAGTATTTCGAGCAATTTTCAGGTTGATTGGATGAGGAGAAATCCGTTTTAAATCTCTCCGTGACTGTGCGTTTGTATGCACAGCAATTGTATGGACCAAGTTTCAGATCGATCGAATCAGGGGAAATGTCATTTAGAACACTCGTGACTTTGCGTGACTATGCGCGACTGTGCGTGACTACCCCAAAATTAATGTGTAGTCACAACAACGCTATGGGCCAAGTTTCAGATCAATTTGATAAAAGGGAATGGGGTTGACCCACGACAGACAAACAGACAGAGATTATGAGTTAAAAGAAAGAGTTTAAAAACACCTCTTTTTAAAGTACATATTCTTGAAAAATTACATATTTTTTAAGAAGTACGTTTTCTTAAAAAAGTACGTTTACTATAAAATCACGTTCTGAATCGATTTAGCAATGTCCGTCTGCCCGTCTTTGTGTAGTGTCCATGTAAACATTTTAATCAAACTACGGCTCTCAAATGTTAACATATTTTAATGAAATTTAGTGCATAAGCTTTCACCAGATGAATGCTATTAAAATTGGTGAAAATCGCTTAATTTTCAGACCTAGTTCCTATACAAATGACCCATGCCATAATATCCAGATTATCATATAGATCTAGTTCAAATTGTGTTTGTTTATGTTTATTACATCCATTAAGCAGTAGTATAAAAAAAAACCCTATTGGATTATTATTAGTCATAGCCCACATATAAAGCTAACTCACGATCTTCCCTTAAATCTACCAAAAACATAAATATTGCACAGATTTTTCTTAACTTTGGTTTGTTTTTGCAAAAATAAGCGACCCTACCAAATATGGTCAGAATCGGCTCATTTTTCAACATAATCGGCATATAACTGTAGCATCCGATAATGATGCCATTATCTCATTAGTTGGACCTACGAGACCGGGTCTCTAAACGCATAGAAGAGGGTATCGTATAGTCGATCTAGACCACTTTAAATTTCTTATTGTTTTAAAGTACGTTTTTAATAAAAAAAAAAAATATTTTATAAAACTGCCTTTTTTCAAAATTTTCCTTTATAAAAAACATATATATATATATTAAATATTACATTTTCTTGATATATTACTTTTTCCCTTAAAAAGTAACATTTTCTTAAAAAAGTGCCTGTTTGAAAGTAAGCTTTCTTAAAAATTTTCTTTTTTTAACAAGTATTTTTTTAAAGTGCCCTCTGTTAAAAAGTACCTTTTCTTAAAAGTACCTTAATTTAAAGAAGTATCTTTTTAAAAAAGATAACAATGTTATGATAGCAAGAAACTTGCGTCAGTCCGATGGGTATTACTGTATGTATTCAAAACTTAATGTGGACCGAATCTGACCAGTAGGGGTGGCACGCATGATTTGGACCGATTACACCATATGCAATACCATGATTTTAGTGACGGATCTTAGGTCCAATTATGGGGATATAAAAATTAAGCACTATTCAAATATGGGTGAATTTCTTCAAGCAGATATGATAAAGTTCATATCAGATTTTCATATCCGATTTTCACCAACTTCATTAGTGATCGTCCATTGGCGGACAAATAGAAATGTTAAAATATTCGTCAAAATGTATTTATATTTGTTACCAATAGTTTGACTAAAAGATTTGCATAGATACACAGACAGAGAAGCGATGTAATTATAGATAGGTCTAGGCCAGATATTTTTGATAGATACAAACATCAGCACAAACTCATTATACCCTAACTACATATGGGCAATTCACAACAGGTGTTATATGTTATATGTTGTATTAAAATACACAATACAATCATTCGATGTGAACAGTCAGTTGCATTTTCATAATGTAAAACGTTCTCTTTAGTAATTTTCGATTCAACGAGGAAGGTCGTTTCGTCGCTTCTGTTTTTTTCGTATAAGAGAAAACACGTGTCGGTGTTTGCTTTTTGGTCATAAGATATACCCTGGAGTTTTAGTTACGTACCTCTTCCATTTTAATGTAGAATACAAGAAAACAAATGTAAAATGTTTTGGTTGACACTGGAAGAGAAAATACATACTTAAAATATAAATATTAATTTTTATAGAAATAAACTTACCGATGTATATGCGTTATTTGTATTATTTGCCATTTTTATACCCTATACCACTATGTGGTTTGGGTATAATGACTTTGTGCTGCTGTTTGTAACAACCAAAAATATTTGACCTAGACCCATCTTTAATTATACCGATCGAATCAGAATCACTTTCTGAGTTGATTTAACAATGTCCGTCCGTCCGTCCGTCCGTCCGTCCGTCCGTCCGTCCGTCTGTGTGTCCATGTAAAGCTTGTAATCAAACTGCAGGTCGCAAATATGAATATATTTTGATGAAATTTGGTATATAAGCTTTTATCGGCCATGGGATGAACGCTATTGAAATTGCTGAGAATCGGTCCATGTTCAGACCTAGCCCCCATACAAATTACCCATATGAAATCGACATAAATTCCCTTAAGATCCAAATTGTCATATAGATCTTACTCAAATTGGGTTTGTATGCGTTCATTACATCCACTAATGAGTAGTCCAAAAATGATCCCTTTGACCCCATATAGAGCTGCTTCCCGATCTTCACTTAAATCTATTAAAAAACAAAAATATTGCACTGATTCTTCTCAAATTTTGTTTGTACGTATTTCTGCAAAATACAAGAGACTTTACCAAACATGATCAGGAACGGTCCATTTTTGGACCTAGTCCCTTTATAGATATAGCATCCGATATGAACTTTTTCATATCTGCAGCCAAAAAAATTAATAAAAATCCCACTCAAATTTGTTTTTTGCTTATTTTCAATGCCCAGTTAGTTGGGCCTAAGAGATAGGGTTTCTAAACGCATGGTATAGGGTATCGTATAGTCGGTCTAGACCGACTATAATTTTCTTACTTGTTTATATTGTAATTATTTATGCTGTTAAAGTGTATTTGGTTTTTCTTTTTCATAAAAACTGCCATTCTCTTGGGACTGATATGTTATGATACAATACACAACATTTACTTAACATAGCAAATGAAGTTGTATCGTTGTATCAGATTTTTCAATGAAAATTACCAACAACAATTTTACACTAATGTAAAGTAATACACGATACAACAGATCCAATGATACAATATCCATTGTGAATTGCCCAATTGTGGTGAAGTTTTGTGGTAGCGTGCGCTTTGTATAGTCCTAAATGTCGTAGCAAAGCATTACGGAGATTATTGTGTATAATAAAGTTTTTGTTTTTCTGTTTACAACTTAGACCCATTTTTGTAAATCTGAATAACTCCATTAATGCCATGCAGCCAGGTGCTTCTTGCAACCGCTCCCTCTAAACGAAACTTGAATAGACCTTTTGAGCATCAAACCAGTTTAATTCTTACTAGCAGACTCCAGCGCTCGAAATTCGAGTGCAATTTCTAGCCAACTTCATTTCTCAACTTAGCCAATTCACAAACCAACACTTTTTGGTTTATTATTATTGTGAATGAAGATAACAAACTCATTAACAAATTTAATAAACACACACATAGCATATGTATAAATTTATATATGTGTTGGTGGCAACTTTAAATGCAATTTACTCAAAATATAGGAAAAAATTTTAAAATCTGTAAATCTTGTGAACAGCTAAAAGGAACTACCTTTCAAATAATATACGTTTGGTCAAAATCGAGATAAAAAGGTAGAACCAAACATCGGTAAAAGTAATCTCCTAGCCTATTAATATTATAGATATAAAATTAATTATTAATGTGTAAACATCGATACGCGCAAGGGAGAGTAAAAATCTATTTCACAATACAATCACAAAAACAGCGTAAGATGTAAGACGACATCGGTGTGACATATGATTGTATTGGTGAAAAAATTATGATATGTAATAACCTTTTTTAAAATGAAAATAAAAAATGAAAAATAAAAAATTTAAAATTAAAAATAAAAAATAGAAAATAAAAAATTAAAATTAAAAAATTAAAAATGAAAAATGGAAAATAAAAATGAAAAATAAAAAATAAAAAATGAAAAAAGAAAAATTAAAAATAAAAAATGAAAAATAAAAAATTAAAAACGAAAAATTAAAAATGAAAAACGAAAAATTAAAAATTAACCAGTTGAAATAATAAATAATTTTATATTAGCAGAGCAGTTGATTGCTATAAGTGATACATATGTAGATACGCTTTCCATTTGATTTTAAAAAAGTGCCATGGAAATTGCTAGATGTTTAAAAATTTCCCCTGTGGTCGGACTCACATGATTTTTATTTATATATAAATTTTTTTTATACCCATCTTTAATATTATATACTGAGCTGGTTTAGTGATATAAATCTAGCCGTCCATAAGTAATAAATTTATAAATCTTACTAATGGCGCACGTTTATTGAAGATAGTTTTTATACCCTATACCACTATGTGGTTTGGGTATAATGACTTTGTGCTGCTGTTTGTAACAACCAAAAATATTTGACCTACACCCATCTTTAATTATACCGATCGAATCAGAATCACTATCTGATTCGATTTAACGATGTCCGTCCGTCCGTCCGTCCGTCCGTCTGTGTGTCCATGTAAACCTTGTAATCAAACTGCAGGTCGCAATTATGAATATATTTTGATGAAATTTGGAATTTGATCTTCTATCGGCCATGGGATGAAAGCTGTTGAAATTGGTGAGAATCGGTCCATGTTCAGACCTAGCCCCCATACAAATGACACCTATGAAATCAACATATATTGCCATAAGATCCAAATTATCATACAAATCTTAGTCAAATTGGGTTTGTATGTAAGTATATATTACATCCATTAATCAGTAGTCCAAAAACAATCCCTATTGGACAACTCTTAGTCATAGTCCCCATATATAGATATAGCATCCGATATGAAATTTTTCATATCTGCAGCCAAAAAAATTAAGAAAAATCCCACTCAAATTTGGTTTATGCTTATTTTCTATATCCACTTAGTTGGGTCTGAGAGATAGGGTCTCTAAAAGCATGGTATAGGGTATCATATAGTCGGTCTACACCGACTATAATTTTCTTACTTGTTTAAACTAAAATTATTAGAAGCGAAAATTGATTCTATTAAATAAGTGATTTGAGTTAAGTACCAACATTGTTACTAACATTATCAACAAAAAAAATTGTTGCTGAAAATATTGGTATGCAGACATTTTTTTACGACAATCCACATGTTATTGTCTTGACTAAGTGTTGAAAATATGTAAAAGATTAATATAAATTTTATATAAAATTTTCATAACATGGACACTGCATATATCCAAATTATTTTGTTTTTTAAGAGAATTACAAATTAGGCAAAAAAAAAAAAAAAAAATGGTCTGTGGCGTGGTGTGAAATGAACCAGCAAAGACGGAAATTGTAGGCAACAACGTTAACCACTTGTCTACATACAAGTTAGTGACTATGTTAATTAATTTATCTTCCATTTACACAAATAGAAAAATAAAATTAAAAAGCCAAATATTTAAATTATTTTATATTTTATGTTGTGAAACGCCTGTTTTTGTAAGAAATATTAAACATTATGAAACGAAGTTGTCCTAAAGTAAGGGATGATTTCTATATATAAAATTCTCATATTTTCTAAAAATTAATAAAAGTTGGAGGAGGCAATTTGAAAGTTCATGTCGCACAAGAGCCACAGTACATTTGTTTTTAATATGCAATTCCCCTAAAAAGCAACACAATTTATAAAAATATAACTATTTTGATTTTATTAATTTTGGAAATTTCAGCATATTTGACAAATTTCATTTTATGGTTTTATAATTTTTAACGTAAATACATTTTTCAAATAGACTAAAATTGCCATAATTGAAGAAAAAATACATTTGCACAATTTTACCGTTATTTACGAACATTTTAAATTAAATAAAAAATGCATTCATGTTCATCTTAATATGATTTATACTAGCAAAGACAGGATTTATAGGCAACAACTCTAACCACTCTACCCCATGCGAGCTGCTGAATATTTTAACTATTATTAATAATTTAAAGAAATGCTTACATATTATGCATACATATTAATATTTTACTCATTATAAACACTTAACCTAGACAATAAATTATAGATTGTCTTGGCTAAATTACAAAAATTATATGCAACAATATATTTTTTGATAATGTTAACAAGAAAATTGGCACTTAACTCGGTTGTTTTACCAACCATTTTTTAGTTTGCACATCATTTAATATGTACGATGCTAGTTGTTTGGCGATTATTATTATAACACTTTACTGTTAAATCAATTTACATCTATTAAGAATATTTAATGTAAATATATCAAAAATACCGGTTTAACGTATGTAAGTAGCATAATTGGAAAGCGCCCTCATGTGGTGCATTGCTGTAAAGTTAAAGGGAAAGTAAACAATATAAATTTGGTACAACAGTATTGGAACAATGTTAAAAAACCTTTTATTATAAAGTATTGTATTGTTGCAGAACTGTTATACTTGTATGGATAAAGGAATTTATTTTATTAACAGGACCATTGCATATTAGGTTGTAATATAGGAAAATAAATATATATATATTTATATATATATATATATATATATATATATATATATATATATAAATATATATAAATTATAGATATATATATAAATATATATTCATGTCTACAGTATTAACTGAGAATATGAGGAAACGTCAAAAAAATCCAAAACAATTTTTTCGAAATATTAAAAATGTATTGCATAATTCAATATAGGTTAGTGTCCAAACTACGCTATATGCCAAATATTTAGTCACAATTTTGAGAAGGTAATTTTACTTGTAGCAAAACTGCGTTTTATCAAGAGGGGAAAGAGGTGAGAAGTACTGAATGTCTCGAACTGGCAATTCCAAATATCTATATATCTTAATATATAAAAACGTTGGTGCGTATGTTGGTACTCTAATAACTGTTGAACCACTAATGCTAGCGACTTCGTATTCATACCATATGTTCCTTTGGTTCTCCGATTTGCATAACTTTTTTTGTACCCGATAGGTGGCGCTGGGGTCGAGATTTTCCCAAAAAATTTATTTACGGTCCAATTTAACTCAAATTCGCAACATATATTATGTACATAAAACTAAAGTTGCTGACAAAGTTTTTCACCTGTAGGTGGCGCTGGTGTTAAAATATTCAAGAAAACGTATATTTTTTTTCAGTCATATTCATAATATTATTAAATCGTGATTTACTTTTGCCCGACACTCGGTATTAAAATTTAGATGTAAAATCCAGATGTTTTCTTCGGGCCAGCAACGCGGACCGGATTCAGCTAGTATATATATATATTTATATGTAAGCCTGTGTAACAAGACTGAAGTATTAAAACAACACAGGAGTTCATTAAGGACATATATAATAATTGAACATTGTTTTTAAAGATAATATGTAATAACAAAACTGATACTAGGAGCATCAGAAAAATTAATACATTAAAATAATAAAAATTCAAAAATAAAAATTAAAAATTAAAAATTGGAAACTAAAAATTAAAAATTTAAAATTAAAAATTAATAAAGATAAAAAATAAAAAAAAAAAACTTAAATTAAAAATTAAAAATTTAAAATATAAAAATCAATAATTTGGAATTGAAAATTAAAAATTAAAAAAAATATTAATTAAGTATTTATATCAATAAGTTTACTTAAATAAAAAAAAAAAAACAGTATTGAAAACAAATCAAAAATAGAAAATAAAACAATACTTATGTATATTACTTTTACGAGTATAGCTCAAAAAATTTTTCTTAAAGGAACGGGCGGTGCTTATATCTTTAATGTTTACTGGTAGCATGTTCCAAAGACGAATAGCATCTATAATATTAATATGCCAGGCGATTTCTTGTTACCGATGTTTTGTTCTACCGTTTTATCCCGATTTTGACTAAGCATATATTATTTGAAAAGTATATCTTTTTAGCTGTTCACCAGATTTGCAGATTTTTTAATTTTTCCGTTATTTTTAGTAAATTGCATTTAAAATTGCTACTACATATACATACAATTATGCATATGCTATGTGTGTGTTCATTAAATTTGTTAGTGTGTTTGTTAATGAGTTTGTTATCTTCATTCATAATAATAATAAACCAAAAAAGTGTTGGTTTGTGAATTGGCTAAGTTGAGAAATAAAGTTGTGCAGAAATTGCACTCAAATTTCGAGCGCTAAAATCTGCTGGTTAATATAAAATTGCCATTCTGATATTAATCGTTATTTTTTGAATTTTTAAAAGCAAAACATATTAAAAAATTCAGAAAATAACGATTGTTTGTTTGGACAGAGTTGTGTTCTTCTGATTTTAATACGAAGTAAAAGCTGGATGGTACGAAAACTGATTCTAACCACACTGCTCGCAGGCCTGACTTTAGGTGAGTGTATTAAAGGGCTGACCAAAAAGTGCAAGTACGAGTGTATGTGAAGGTTCATGGTTCAAACCTCACGGCCGCGGCAGTGGGATTTCTTCATACAAGCTGCTCCAAAAAATCGAAGGAATCGAGGTAGCGCTTTGAAATTTGGCACACATCTCTCATGCTGCCAAATTAGATGAAAAATAAATTTTTGTTAAAATCCGCCCACAACCACGCCTACCTCCCATATAACGTCAAACTAAAAATCGTTGTATTTTCCTTATTTTCATATCTATGTTAATAAAAATTACTACCAGTGGTTGCATTTGAGTCCTCAATTATATTACAATTTTAATTGCCACGCCCAACGCCCATATAACAATTTTAATTTTTCAAGATTTTCAAAAACACAGATATAATCCTTTGTAGTTCGTGATCGATGTGAAGCAGCACTTACATCTATATGAATAACTAAAGACCAATATGTTAGCATAACATTTGCAAAAAATTAGGAGGCCATGGCTTACCGTTTCTCTTTAATTAACCAATCATTCAAAATAAAAGCCAAATTTTTACTATAAAATTATCCATTGTTTGGGTCACATAGAGTATTTCTCAGTGCATACTTTTAGGGATGTGGAAAAACACAACCAAACCATAATGTAAATAGCAAACAAGATTCAGTCGGCTAAACACTTGAAAATTCATATTGTGGTGTATTTTTATTTATTGTTTTATTTTTTCTTATGTTTTTTTTTTCAAATTGCTAAAAAATAATCTTTAACCCAAAATAACCCAAAAAAAGTTTTTTATTAAAAAATTTTGTTTTCGAGACAAACTGAAATATTTTTGTAGTTCGGCTTAGTTCCATAAACAGGACTATGTTAAACAGTGTAAACGAACGTATGCAAATTATAAAATTAAAACTAAGCAAATAAAAATTTCTGAAGTCCGAGAGCAACAAATAACGTTTAAGCATGATGCGTGCATTCATTGTATTTATTTGGATCTTAACTTTCATTCTTAATACGTACTTTTTAGCCAAGATTCATTTTTCTTAAAAAAATAATTTATTACCTCAATTAACGCCCACCACTCACCGCCCATATAACCCATATTATATTTTTTCCCACAACTTTTTGTTTCTTTACCAAAACTAATTATTTTATAAATAAATTTCAATACATGCATTTAAATATAGACTTTTATTCATCATCTATCATTTCCGTAACTATATCATCAAGTTCCAGAACCTGCTTACGGGGTTGACATCTAATGCTACTTATAAAAGGATCAGACGATACTAGAAGTCGATGAAAAACATCTGTATTTGTTGCAACTCTATCACACTTTCTGGAGAACCTTAATCTATAATTTTTATAATCTTTATTTCTGGCTTCTTCGGCTTCTTCAGAAAGCATGCCAATAGGAAGTATTGCCGCATCCATGATATCTTTTCCGTGTATCAGTATTTTGTGTACTGTTACTGGCATATAATACCAACTATATTTTTCAACAAAAAGTTTTGCTGTATCTTGAGCAAAATTCTTGAACTTCAAGGAATTAATTTTTTTGCCACAAGTTATTATTTGTAGTAAAATGCGAAATCGATCAATTAGTTGCTCCTCTACACCAGTCACATCGGCAACAAGTGCGGGGTTAGAAAAGAAACGCCTGGACGTATTTCCATCGTTAGTAGACCCAGTTCCTTGTTGGACTGCATCCACTCGTATACCCATCTGCTCCTTTAAGGCCTTCTGAATTCGAAGTTTATTTTCCAGTTTTAGACTTTTGTGTTCATCCTTGAGCGCCGACCATCTTTCAAATGGTTTGTTGTAGGCAATATGAAGCATGCACTCCATAAATTTTATGCGAGCATGTAAGGAGGAAACGCCCATTTTGATTGCTTCACTATCAATAGCTTTGCTTGAAACTAACTTAAGATTATTCATTTCAGTAGTTTTCGCTTTGCAAATGTAACAAACAGCTGCTGAAGATGTACCTGTAACAGTTTGAGCTGTCTTGCCATCTAACATTGTAAACACGAAATTGTGCTTGATCGAAAATTGCTTCCCGCACGCTACAACTTCGGTATTTTTCAAAGCAGAAATATCTAAATTAATTTTTTCAACAAGGCTTAGCACTTTTTCTTTTGTTTCTTTGGTAAATTCAAAGGAGATAGGACGGCAGAATCTTGTTGATGACGGACTTTTTTTTCGCCAATATTCTACTTGAGAAATCGTCTGTAGGCTTAACGGAACCATACATGCCAGTAACAAAGTTTTATCGCTTACATCAGCTGCTAAACTCTGATTGTACTCAACATGTCCAGAAGAACCATCACAACCCCACTTACATGTCAACTCTAATTTATCCGTCATACCATTTAAGTCTTCATCCGGAAAAGTTTGAAATAATCTGCTTAACGTATGATCCATTAAACTTTGCAAGGAAACAGACGCAGCTTTTTCAGATATTTCAATTTCATCTGGATAGCAATGCCTTTTTTCTTCTCTGACGTTTGCATATGGTGGCAAAATATCGTATCCTTCATTTTTTAAAAAACTTTTGATGGCTTCATACTGACTCTTTGTAAGTTCTGCATCCATCATCATTGCTAGTACAGCCGGCGAAAGAATATAACATCGAGTTAGTATATTTCCACCCATCACTTTACTTGCCATATTCAAATGTTCTTGTGAATATTTTGAAGCTAATTCAGCTGCCTTGAACCTCTTTGTGCGAACTTGACAATCTTCGAAATCTTTCGCTGGCCTTCCTAGTTTAATTGAACAACTAGGCTCGCTATTAAGTGATACTTCAAATACAGCTAAAAACACAATAGGAAAAACATTTACACATATAAAATTTTATAACTCTTTAAACGTACTTTTTAGCCAATCTTCATTTTTTTAAAAAAAATGGGATTTTAGTTTGTGCGATTCTTGCCACCGTTTTTTGAAATGACCAAGAAACCTCTTTTGAATAGCTCTTTTCACTATACCGATTTCTTCATCCTGAAGCATTGCATTTTTTGATTTAATGAAATCGGTTATTAATTCCAAACTTGCATTGCAATTAATGAGTTCGTAACTCAGTTCACTATGTAACACAGAAAATAAACTCATTTTAATGATATCTCTTTCACTTCGCTATTTAGTGTTTTGACAAATTGTTTTATTTTTATTGTTGTTAAATCATATGGTTTTGTTTTTAATCTATTCGAAATAATTTATTGTTGGTGTTTTGACAAATTGTTTTATTTTTATTGTTGTTAAATCATATGGTTTTGTTTTTAATCTATTCGAAATAATTTATTGTTGTAACTAAATGTAATAATAACGCACGTGCCTAAAAGTATGCCATATCTTTTTGTAATTTTTAAAATTAAAAATTTCATGAATTTGGAGACAAATTTTATGATTTTATAAAAGATTATTAATTATTAAAACTTTTTTTTTTTTAATTGATAGTATGGAGTCTTACCTTTCATTTTATTATAGCGGGAGCACCTAGCACGACCGAGCAACCTTTTTTTTCTTCCAAAGAAGTTTGCAATCACAGCACATTTTAGAACAAATTTTATTCTATCATATCTTTTAAACCATATGAGCGAACTTTATAATTTTTTTTTTTTAAATACGCAGAAAATGCTATATTTGAAAAAAATCACTATTTAAATCGGAGCAATAAAATTATCTTACGTACAAACACTATAGAAGTGCGTAAACAGTTTTCAATATCTTGGACAAAAATTTACATGTGAATTTACTTCATTATTTCAAAGACAAATAAACGTTTTTTTGGGATACAATTTATGGATTCTTCATACTGAATCAATTTTCGACAAAACTGCATCATTACATTTTTACATTTTATGTGTCGAAAAAATTACTTATTGCACAAAAAATCCCACTGTGCGGCCGCCCAAAGTAGAAAAAGTTCATATAGAAACAATTTATCAATTATAACATAGCAATTATCACAATGTTCAATAAATCACTGATGAAGGCTAAAATGCCAGAAACCGGTCCGATTAAGAATACAGTGTAGTTATGAATTTTTGATATATATATGAAACTAAACTACAAAATATTTTTTAATCAGTTAAAAAACATTATTAAAATGCGTCAATGCATAACATTTTAAAATTAGTCGCACTAAAATATTTCTTCTGGTTTTACTGAAATAAGTATTTGAACAGTTCGCCCTGAAAGTGACTTCTTTTTTTGTGGCATGCGAATGCCTTGGTTTTTTGTAATTATCTTGAAAACGAACAATTGCCCAAAATCAACCGTAGCACTAATTATAGTGCTAATTAAGAGGTAAAAGTTTTGCCATTTGGCAAAATAAAATAATGTTTTGGCATCTGTTTTTTTTTCACTTTGAATGCGTACGAATGTCGCATTCGACATTGCAGAATTGCCCAAATTTTTTCCTAAGTTATATTCAAATTTTTATAGGTGTATAGCATGGTGTTGGCCGGAGTGTCACATACTACAATTACATGATCAGACCAAGTAAGCGTATTATTGAAGATAACTTCTAAATTTTTTGCGCTTTCAACAATCTCAATCGGCTGATTATTTAGTCCTTTTGCATATAACATTTAGATTTTCGTGGATTTAAAGTTATACCATTTGCTGAGGCTCAAAGAAAGACTCTGTTAAAATCCTCATTCAAATTTCTGGTGCAGACCTCAAGACATCCATTTTTGTTGCTTATATATAATTATGCGTTGTCAGCACATTCGTTTTGATTTTTCGTTCGTGTTTTTGATGAAGACAGCAAAATGTAACAGAATTGCTTTGTATAAAGACAGGGGCAACTTTAAACGTTTACATTGGGACCTAGCCGCTAGAAATTGGTTAGCATATGAAAATTTTCGCAGCGCTTGGTACAAAAAAAAATAAATTTCCAAAGGTATTCAAATTTGAAAGAAAATAGTAAAAATATTAAGACGATTTTAAATATTAGGAATTTTATATTGTATAGTTATGAAGAATATATTGTGAGTGCAGAAATGGTTCAAAAAATTTAAAATTTAAAAAATTATTTTGCTAATATTAAAGAAATGGCATTCTGAGATTCTCTGAATGAATTTTAAACAAGTAAGAAAATTATAGTCGGTCTACTCCGACTATACGATACCCATACCATGTGTTTATAGACCCTATCTCTCAGGCCCAATTAACTGGATATAGAAAATAAGCATAAACCAAATTTGAGTGGGATTTTTATTACTTTTTTCAGCTGCAGATATGAAAAAGTCCATATCGGATGCTATATCTATATGGGGACTAGGCCCAAAAATGACCTGACCATGTTTGGTAAAGTCTCTTGTGTTTTGCAAAAATATATACAAACAAAATTTGAGAAGAATCAGTGCAATATTTTTGTTTTTTGATAGATTTAAGTGAAGATCGGGAAGCAGCTCTATATGGGGCGTATGATTAAGAGTTGTCCAATAGGGATCATTTTTGGACTACTGATTAATGGATGTAATATATACACACAAACCCAATTTGACTAAGATTTGTATGATAATTTGGATCTTATGGCAATATATGTTGATTTCATAGGGGTCATTTGTATGGGGGCTAGGTCTGAACATGGACCGATTCCCACCAATTTCAATAGCGTTCATCCCCTGGTCGACAGAAGATCAAATACCAAATTTCATCAAAATATATTCATATTTGCGACCTGCAGTTTGATTACAATCTTTACATGGACACACAGACGGACGGACGGACGGACGGACGGACGGACATCGTTAAATCGAATCAGATAGTGATTCTGATTCGATCGGTATAATTAAAGATGGGTGTAGGTCAAATATTTTTGGTTGTTACAAACAGCAGCACAAAGTCATTATACCCAAACCACATAGTGGTATGGGGTATAAAAATATTTAAAATGTGATATTCTAAGTATTACCAAAACATTTTTGAAACACAAACATTTCATATTTCCGAATCCATCAAAGTCGATGTAAAAACATCTCAAAAGAACAGCTGTTACATATAAATTTAGTAGCAGAGCCCAGCCCTCGAAACTCGAGTGCAAATTCTAGGCAATTTTATTTTTTCATTCCTAAATAATTTTATAAAACCTTAAGGTATGCTTGTCAATTTAAGCCAATTCATAATTCAACACAAGTTTAATAAATACACACACACAGCAGTATAATTTTTTTAAGCTTAGGTATGTGTTTTTTGTATGTGTTAGTAGCAACTTTAAATGAATTTTGCAATATGCAGAATATGCCACAAGAAATCGCCTAGCCTATTCATATTATAGATGCTACCAACCATGGAATTGTGTGTAGGAATAGCCTTATATTCACTCCTTAATCAGAAGTATGCAAATATGAAGAAACGAAGTCTTGATATAGAGATAATAAAATAAGCATATTTTAAGGTTTATATATTGATTTGTTGTATGTGACCTTCTCCGAGAAAAGGGACCTAGTGTGTTAAAATTAAGTTTTGAGAAAAAAAAAACGCATTTAAAGTTTCAACACCCTTTTAGGTACCAGAATCCACCGTTTTTGACACAACCCGTTTTTTCACACACTACGTCCCTTTTCTCGGAGAGGGTCACATATTGGAAAAATAAAGAAAATAGAGAATGTTTCACTTAAAATTGGTACTGAATAACCTGGACGCCATAACTTTTGAATGTATTAAGATAATTTTAAAATTAGTGTCACAAATTAAAAATAGTTTTTAAATCCACGTACATAAATAATATAATATGTAACAATAATTACTTTTTTCACAACCAAGAGTACTCCCAAAATTTTTTCAAAAATCCTTAAAATAGCCAGAAATTTCAGGGTCACAACAACAAACGCGGGTGTTCTCGTTAAAGTTTAATTTACCATTTAGTTATGTTCACAGTGAAAAATAATAGAGTTTAGAATATTTTTTTTTTAAATTTTGCTAATATTAAATAAACGGTGAAATCCATTGTAGTTAATGTGTTCCGGAACCAAATGTTATTGTGAATAAAACTTGAATAGATATATTTTGGGTAAGGCAGTGTTCTACACAATGACAGACGTATAACGGCAGTGGTTATCGGTGCATTCAAGTGAAATTTAATTTTTCAGTTAACACATATGATTGTAATGGCCTAAGAATTTATCAATCAGTACTGTATTTTATGGTTATTTCTTTGTTTTCTAATATAAAAGAATAATTGCTAAACAAATTTCGATATCTTTAAAATAAACCTTTAAATCACACTTTTTACTCTTTTCTTTCAACAGCTAGGAGAACACCTGTATGCAGTTTGATCAAAATTTTTAATATTGCACGAAATCCCATTGAATAACTAAACTATTAAAAATACTTGACCTAGACCGCCTCAGATCAATTTCTGATTGTTTGTTGCTATGTCAGATTATAATGATGTCAGTCCGCTCGTTAATCCATCTATCTACCAGGGTGTATGTTCATGTAACCTATATTTTTTGTTATATATAAATACATGTTGGCCCAAAATGTATCACACTATCAGAAGATGCTAAAACTTGTCAAATGGTGGCAACTGTCAGACTTGTTTTGATATTTGTGAAATAAACAAATACAGAACAAATGTCGACAAGCCACAAAACGCTATTATCTTGAAGAACGAGTAATGTTCGTGAATATTACACTGAATAATTCGTCAGTAGTTTTGGGGCGGTTAGCCGCTCACCTCGAAGAGACCGGAACAACAGAGATTCTCTCGATCCAGTGATAATATCTTTGCTGTGGCTGAAAATGTTGCGAATGAAATTGCTGTGAATGTTGAGAGAGTTTTTATAGCTACAATTCAGTGAATTGATGTTGGATGACATACGGTTGTAACTGTACAGTTCAACTGCGCACAGCTTGCTTGAGAACGGACAATTTGGAAAATTCGTTTCCTGGTTACGTAATGTCTCATTCTGGGTATATGCAGTTGTCGGCAAGATCGCCCAATTTGACTACACCAGACTTCTTTCTTAAGGGCTTTTGAAGTCACAGGTCTATGTGAACAGTCTCTGAAAGCTCTCAAAGAAATTATGAGGAAAAAAATCGAGAACTAATCAGCCAATTAGGTAAAAAGAGCCCAACTCAACTCAACAGTGTCTGACATTATTTAATGGTAAAGAATTTAAAGATCGAAAAACCTTTGAAGACAATTACGACAATAGGTTGTTTCATTTTATTGGGATTAACTTGTATAAGAATATATTTTGATGCAATTTGGTATACTAACTTTTGTCGAACATAGGACGATCGCTACTGAAATTTCTTAAAATTGTTTCATGCTCCTAGCTGGCTCCTGTACATATGTCGTCTAAAATAACCAGATTATATGCCTGTCTTCATCAAATTCAGTCTCTGATTGTTAATATCAGATGATATTATTATTACGAGCAATCCAAAAACAAACCTTGTAAAACTATTTTTAGCCCTACTCGCGATTTAAAGCTGTTTTGCGAACTTCACTCAAAGCATTGAAAAGGCAAACAGAGGACATAGATTTCACTTAAATTTCCTATCAAAATTCTGCACTCAAGACAGTCTCTAGTCAAGTTATATTGAGTATGTGCTGATGTTGGAAACTACCAAAAATATCAGAGTAAGATCCACATTTTTTATACCGATCGAATTAGAATTATTTTCTGAGTCGATGTAGGAAACGTCCGTCTCACAGTGGCGCCATTTGAGTTTTTTTGTTGCAAAAATCATAACTTTTGAACCAAATAAGATAATCAAAAAATTTTAAAGGCATATGAAAGATAATTGATCAACGTATGAAAAGGATTCTACGCATTTTAGGTGCCTTCTAATGGGTTAGCAAACTTGAAATATTTTTTAAATTTTTTATTTTTTAACTCTTTCTTTTAACTCATACTCTCTGTCTGTCTGTCGTGGGTCAACCCCATTCCCCCTTATCCAATTGATCTGAAACTTGACCCATAGTCTTGTTGTGACCACAGATTAATTTTGGGGTAGTCACGCATAACCGCGCACAGCCACGGAGTGATCTAAATGTCATTTCCCCTCATCCGATCGATCTGAAACTTGCTGTGAAATAAATATTAACTTTGACTTAGTCACGCACAGTCACGCATAGTCACGAAGTGATTTAAAGCCCATTTCGCCTTATCCGATCGATTTGAAACTTGGTCGATAGACTTGCTGTGAAAAAAGATTAACCTTGACATAGTCACGGACAGTCAGGCACAGTCACAGAGAGATTAAAACCTCACTTCCCCTCATCCGATCGATCAGAAACTTTGTCCATGAACTTGTTGTGGTCAAAGAATAATTTTAAGATAATCACACACAGTCACGCACAGTCACGCACAGTCACGGAGATATTCAAAACTCATATGCATAAGGAAAGAAAGAGTTTTAATAAAAACTTTGTTTTATGGGTTAGATTATTAAATTTTTTCTTTTAACTCATACTCTCTATCTGTCTGTCTGTCCCCCCCTTTATTCAATTGAGCTGAAACTTGGCCCATAGTCTTGTTGTGATCATAGATTAGTTTTGGAGTAGGCAGGCATAGTCACGCACAGTCATGGAGTGATCTAAATGTCACTCTCCCTTATCAGATCGATCTAAAACTTTGCCCATACACTTGCTGTGAGTGAAAAATTAACTCTGACATAGTTACGTACAGTCACGCATAGCCACGCAAAGTCAGGCAGTGATTTGCAATGCATTTCCCCTAATCCGATCGATCTGAAACTTGGTCGATAGACTTTCTGTGGAAAAAGAAAGAAAGTCGTGGAGTGATTTAGACCCCATTTTCCCTCATCAAATCAATCTGATAGTTGGTCCATAGACTTGTTGTGACCAAAGATTAATTTTAAAGTTGTCACGCAAAGTTATGCATAGTCACGGAGAGATACTAAATTCATATGCATCAAGGAAAAAATGAGATTTAATAAAACTTTGTTTTTATGGGTTAGATTATTTATCTTTCTTTTCAAAGGCTTTTGTCATTTAAAATTATTCCAGAAAAGATTTACAAACATTTTTTTTTTAAATTTATTTTTCAATTTTTTTTCAAAATATTGCTCATAATCCCTAAAAGAAGGTTTTTCCAAAAGACTAATATTTTCTGAACTATAATCATTTTCTAACTCTTTTCGTGACTTTACATGCCGCAGTGATGAAATAAGTGGATCGGAAGATGTTGAAGAGGTCCTCATTTTGTCTCACACTTGATGATTTGAAAGTGTTCAGAAAGCTCTCCAATTGCCAAAGTCAGATATTCAATTATATCTCTGCCATGCGACAATATTTTATGAACTTTTACTGTGGATATAATTCAGCTAAAAGTGATTTTTCAGAATAAACTTTTTCCTTTCAGTTTAAAACATTCAAAATCGTTCCCAATCTCTTAACGATTTGATACTTTATTCCAGTGTTTCGAGTTACAGCCTCATCATTTTCAAAAAATCTTCTCGAAGTGTTTCCATCGTTTGAGTTCCAATATCCGTACTTGGGGAAGTCTACTTTTAGTCCAACTGGTTTAAAAAACGCATTCTGTATTCGTTTCTTTCTGATCCTTTCCTTATCTTTTTTGATGTATTTACACCAAAGTGTTGCCAATATTGTGGAAGCATATACGCTAATTTTAACAATAACTCCATATACCTTATGCTTGCGTGCGATTCTTGCGCGCTTCGTTTGTAGAAACGTTAAAATTTCCAAAGTTCTTTTGCGTCTTTTTGCATATTGGGCATGACAATGTTGAGGTTGTTTTTGTCAGTTCGCTAACATCTTTTCCGTCGACCGTGGTCAGGTGGAACTCGCAACTATATTCAATGTATTTTCCTTTACTGATTTCGAACTTTGTGGGTTTAATCTTGTTTAGTTGTTCTTGAATATCCTTCGTTGTGGTCCTTACGGTTATATGTCATAAATTGTATCAGTATCTGAATTTAGGGAGCAGAATTACGGAATGAAAAACAAATATCATATATCTTAACAATAACGAATGAAACAAAAACAATAGGAATGGGTTTTCACGGTTATACGAGTATGTCATAAATTGCGCCTAAATGAATGCAACACATATCTGGAACCATGTCTTTTTTCAAAATTTAACCTCTAGCAAAAAATGGGGCAAGGACGGGCGGCTGGTAAATAGCAATTATAGAATTTTATAGTTTTTTTTTTCTATCAAGTTTGAGAAATATTGAAAAAATGAATAGTTGGTAAATATCGATTTACCTGGACAAACACTAACCAAACAGTATAATTTTTTTAATCCTTTCTTAATAAATAGCTCTATCAACAAAATCGAAAGGAATGGTGAACTGTTACCTAGTTTTCGAGATATTGTATCTGAAAGCGGATCATATAACCTAAAATGGTCTGGTTCTTTGAACACTGAAAATCAATCAACTTTGAAGGGCTATATCTTCTGAATCAAAAATCTGATTGTAATAAGAGTTGCATAGTTGAAATCGTTGGATAACTTTCTGTAAAATAGGTTTATTCAATATTTTTTAGGGGCACATGAAGTTTTTGCAACCTCACTTCTTCTACAGCGAAAGCCTTGGTACTTTGTGTGAGTTCATAGGTTATCAATGTAAATAATTGGAAAGAAGCGGTGGGATAAGATCAGTGAGCGTGGGAGTGCCACCCATACAAAGTAAATAATTAATGTCATATAACCTTGGAACTTTGTTCTGACATGTGAGTGGTAGGACAACAATAGGCGGGGTCAGATCAGTTACATTAACTACCAATTTGAGTAGTCGTGGGAAGTATGGGCGGAAATGCTAACATCAAAAATCGCCGAAAACCGATAATCGCCGCAATTATCAAAAATCGCCAAAAACAAATAATGCCAGTACAGAATATCGCGAATATCAAAAATCGTAAAAATCAAAAATCGCAAAAAACAAAAATCGTTAAGTCCAAAAATCGCAAAATCAAAAATCGCTCAAATCACAAATTGCAACAAAAAATGAATCGCCATAATCAAAAATGGCAAAAAAAAAAACAAATATTGCCAAGGTCAAATATCGCCAAAACCGCGAATCGCGAATAACAAAAATCGCCAAAACAAAAAATCGCCTAAATCAAAAATCGCCTAAACCGAAAATCGGGAAAAAACAATAACCGCATAAGTCAAAAATCGCCAAAATCAAGAATCGCCTAAAGCTAAAATCGGAAAAGCAAAAATCGACAAAACCAAAAAACGCCAAAAATATATCAAATAGTTTTCTACAAAATGTATCCACGTTTTTTATTTCGTTACGATGTGTGTAGCATCATGTTGCATGTGCTAGCATTCAAATTCATAAAAATAGGTTGAATTGACATAAAATAGCATTAAAGCAAACATTTTAAGATTTTAATAAAAAAAAAAATTTTTTACTTGAAAAACAACAGAATTTTAATTTTTGCTAAAAATCTTTTGCAGCAACAACAAAGTGTGTGGGTCAAAATTTTATGATTGTATCCACCTTTGACAATTTGGATCTAAGACGTTTTTTTAAAACTCTTGGTATAAGATGTCGTATAGTAGGTCTAGAACAGTGGTCGGCATTTCATAGCACAATTGTGCAGAGACCTCTTCACACATATACTTATGCTCTGTCATTTAGTCGTCGTTGAGACAGCGATGTACGCACATGCGGCGGATGCATTTTTATTTTTTTTCAGCAATACTTCCCCAACAAACATTTCAAATTGATAAATAATTACAAAAAATAAATTTGGATAAATTCGCATTTCCCGAACTAAGAAAAAATTATTTAAAATGTTTATCGTTCTTTCCTTATATTTACCTCTGTGAACAAATTTTTTCAGACTTAAATTCCATTTCTTCCAAGCAACGCTATAAGTTAAGTTCGTCAAATTTAGAACACATTTTATTAATAAGAAATTGTCATAACAGTATAAATACAGAGAATTTGTATGTGTAAATAAATCAGCTTGGTAGTATTAAAAGTTCCGTTTGTATATCAATCTCGTTGTTAATTTCTTTTCTACATTGGAAATGGTAACTTAAAACGCTCGATTTCGTGTTTGCTGGGTAGTTCGCTCACACACACAACCTCATTTTACGCTTTGCCGACCTATGGTCTAGAACGACTATAACTTTCCTACATGTTTATTATATCCAGTTATGACCTTGGTGTAGTAGTCTCAAACACCATTTCTCCAAACTTCTGGTATTGAATATTGTGTAGTCGATATATACGGATTACAGCATACTTACTTGTAGTGTATATTTTTAAAGCCTTAAACCAAAATATTAAATGAAAGGCCTTCAGTTTTATATATAATTTTTTAATGTTTTTACTTTAATTTTTATTAAATTGTTTCTTTTTTTACACATACATTTTTAGTTATTATTTGTGCTACATAAATTAGTTTTTATGAATGACGTTCAATAATAATTGTTGATTTTGTTTCTTGTTCTTATATTTTGTAAATTGTAATTCTGGTTGTTGATTGCTTGTTCTATTTTTTTTTTAAACTTGATTTGATATAATTTCGTTTTATTATTATTTTTTGTATTTTTTTATAACTATTTTATAAGTAAAAATCAAGACATTGTTAAAGTTTTGAAACCAGATAAAAAAAATCTTTAATAAAAAAACAATTTTGATTTTTTGTTTTAATAAATTCGTTAACTTCGATGTTTAATGAAATGAAGTGATAATACTTAAAAAGAAAACTTTTAATATTTATCGATTAACAACTTATAAAATAATAATTTTATATGACTAACTTGGTACTAATTTTACAATATTTTAGGTTATTTTATTTTGTTCGATTTATGTACTATTTGTTTAATGTTCTATCATGAAAATTATTTTTGGTGATTTGATTTAAGATTTTTTATGTTTTTTTTTAATTTTTAAAATTTTGTTGTTTTTTTTTTTTTTTTTGAAATCTAGAGTTTTAATTTTTGGTAATTATTCTAAAACATTTTTTGTTTTTGTAGAATAATATAATATGTTTTATAAAAAAAAATTAAATTTATTATCAAAAATTTTGTTTGTCTTTTTTTTTTTGGCAAATTTGTTGATTTATGTTTAATTTTTGGCACATAGTTCCCGAAATATTTTTAAAAACTATAAATTTCTACCTTATTATAACTTTTTGTATCATATACAGTGCGCACTCGGTTAACGTAGCTAACACAAAACGAAATAGTCGCGAAAACAGTGGTAGTTGCAGGAAACGAGTATAAAAGGACTTGTGGTCAACAGAGCTGGCTTAAAAAATAAATGCCAAGAAAGAATCTGAAATTATAGCTTATAGTATGTTTCATTATTTTAGTTTAAAACCACTAGGAAAAATATTTTTTTAAATAAAAGTATATAAAATAAATCAATACAAATGGCATTAATTGAGTTTTTAGTTAACCGAGTTGGCATTGACAAGTTTTTTAAATTCTAAAAACACACATTTTTTTTTGAGAAAAAAAATATATATATAATTATATGTCTATTATTAATATAGTTTTTGATTTTCTAAATACATATTTGTTGTTGTTTCTTATTAATTGTGTTGTTAGTTCATTCATTGTACATTTATTTTATCTCTATGACTATTTTATTAATAATTAATTTAAAGAAGAAAAATATATGTTCGATTTTTGATTTATATATTTGTAGTTAGTTCATTAAAATTTTAATTCCTGATATATACAAGTTTTTATTAATACTTTCATATTTTTGTTATAGATAAATTAACGTAAATATTAAAAAAAAAAAATATATATATATAGACGAGTATATATAAATTGATATTAAATATCAGTCATTTCATTTAAATAATGAAAAAAAAAAACATTTAAATATTATTTCTAAAAGTTTTATTTTTAAAATCTTTTATTAATAAGAACTAAAATTTAAATAATGGAATCAACATAATTTTGAAAGTTTTTATAAATAAATTAAATCTATATAAAAATCGTTGATCTTGGTCCCTTTTTTTTCAATAGTTAATAGGAGTAGCTAAACTTTAGTGAATGAAGAATTTATCAGGGACACTGAGTTTAATTTGTATTTGGACATTTGAAAATTGAATAAATTTAATAAGGAATGCATATCTGGTGATTTATACTGAATTTGCTGAGACGATTTCTAACAGAATTTAATAAAAGAAACTAAAGTCACGCAGTATTTAAAGAAATCGGCATATATGGTCTTATCAGAATGATTTCTATTTTGTATAAGGAAATTGTAACACAACAAATGATTCAAAAACCGACTGTGCTATACCGTACATTGTGAACTTCGGTCTGGCCATGTTTTGTTTCCACAAGATAAAATAACATTTATATCGAATACGATTTCTATACCCTAAACCACTATGTGATTTGTGTATAATGACTTTGTGCTGCTGATTGTAACTACCAAAAATATTTGACCTAGAACCATCTTTTATTATACCGATGGACTCAGAATCACTTTCTGAGTCGATTTAGCGATGTCCGTCCGTCCGTCCGTCTGTCTGTGTGTCCATGTAAACTTTGTAAACAAACTGCAGGTAGCAAATATGAATATAGTTAAATGAAATTTGTTATATAAGTTTCTATCAGCCATAACATGAACGCTGTTGAAATTAGTGAAATTCGGTCTATGCTCAGAGCTAGTCCCCATATAAATGACCCCTATGAAAACTACTTAAATTGTCATAAGATCCAAATTACCATATAGATCTCGGTAAAATTGGGTTTGTGTTGTTTATAACATCCACTTATCGGTTGTTCAAAAATAGACCCAATACGGCAATTCTTTTTAATAGCCCCCATATAAAGCTGCTTCACGATTTTCACTTAAATCTATCAAAAAACAAATATATTGCACAGTTTTTTCTCAAATTTGGTTCGTATATATTTTTTCTAAATATAAGTAACTTAACCAAATATGATCAGGAGCGGTCCATATTTCGACCTAGTCACCATATACAAATAACATACGATATGAACTTTTTCATATCTGCAGCCAAAAAAATTAATTACAATTTGGTTTATGCTTATTTCCTATATCCACTTAGTTGGACCGAAGAGATAGGGTTTCTAAGTCATTGTATAGGGTATCGTATAGTCAGTCAAGACCGACTATAACACCTTATACCACTATGTGGTTTGGGTATAATGACTTTGTGCTGCTGTTTGTAACTACCAAAAATATTTGACCTAGACCCATCATTAATTATACCGATAGAATCAGAATCACTATCTGATTCGATTTAACGATGTCCGTCCGTCCGTCCGTATGTGTGTCCACGTAAACCTAGTATATAAGCTTTTATCGGCCATGGGATGGACTCTATTGAAATTGGTGAGAAACGGTCCAAGTTCAGACCTATCCCCTTTACAAATGACCCCTATGAAATCAACATAAATTGCCATAAGATCCAAATTATCACATAGATCTTAGTCAAATTGGGTTTGTATGTGTTTATTGTATCCATTAACAGTAGTCCACAAAAAAAATTCCTATAGGAAAATTCTTTCTCATAGCCCCCATATAAAGCTGCTTCCCGATTTCAACTTAAATCTATCAAAAAAGAAAAATATTGCACAGTTTTTTCTCAAATTTGGTTTGTATATTTTTTTTTTCAAAATATGAGTGACTTTAGCAAATATGGTCAAGATGGGTCCATCTTTCGACCTAGTCCTAATATAAATATAGCTTCCGATATGAACTTTTTCATATCTGCAGCCAAAAAAATAAATAACAAAACCACTCAAATTTGGTTTATGCTTATTTTCTGGATCCACTTAGTTGAACCGAAGAGACAGGGTCTCTAAGTCATGGCGGAGGGTGTAATAATCAAATACTAAAAGCTTACAGTCTTACTACACTCAGAATATCTTTTGCTAACACAATTAGCACAAAGAGCAAAATTGGCAACGTGGATAGATATTTTATACTCCATATATGTTGCCATCAGAATAGATCATATAAAGGGTCCGCCAAATAACTTTTTTTTTTTTTGAAAATGCTATAAAAAAAACTACTGAACACTATCTCAAATTTCTTTTTTTATTTGAAAGCACAATCCTTCCGATTAATAATGGAAAATAATTTCATTCAAATGGCTGCCTCGGCTGGCCATGCACAAGCCTACACGATCGGTCCAATTTTTAAGCACATTATCGAATGTGTGCAGCTGTATTTCACCAATGGCTTCACGAATATTGTCCTTTAAAGCGTCAATTGTCTCTGGCTTGTTGGCGTAACACTCATCTTTGAGGGCACCCCACAAATAATAGTCCAACGGTGTCAAATCACAGCTCCGAGGTGGCCAAACGACATCAGCTCTGCGGCTGATAATGCGATCTTCAGAAACAGGTCGCAAAACATCCTGTTGAAACCAAATGTTGCCAATACCCTCCTCTTCAATTTTTGTGAACAAAAATTCGTTCAACATGGCCCGATAACGATCGCCATTGACTGTAACGGCCACTCCTTGCTCATTTTCGAAGAAAAATGGCCCAATTATGCCTCTGGACCAAAATCCGCACCAAACAGTGACTCGTTTTGGGTGTATCGGCTTTTCAATGTACGCGTGCGGGTTTTCTGTGCCCCAAATGCGACAATTTTGCTTGTTTACATACCCGCCAAGATCAAAATGAGCTTCATCTGAAAAGATGATTTTTTTTGGCAACATCGGCATCTTCTGTAAGTCGATCGCAGGCCCACTTAGCGAAGCGAAAACGCATTGGATGGTAGTTGGCTTCAACTCCTGAACCAATTGGAATTTGTATGGCGTCAGAACAAGGTCTTTATGCAAAATTCGTCTCAATGATGCCTCAGAAATGTTCAATTCTTGAGAACGACGATGAATTGATGTTGATGGCGCTTCACGCACACTTTCTGCCACAGAAGCAATATTCTCAAGTGTACGCACTGTTTTTGGCTTTTCACGCTTTGGATTATCGATGAGGATGCCAGTTTCCTTCACTTTTTTCACAAGATAACGAACATACGGAGCTGACGGTGCTTCTCTTCTTCCAAAATCCGTACGCAATTTTCGCACACATTCTGTAACATTACCATGATTTTCAAAGTAATGTCGCAATATTTCCCAGCGTTGTTCAAGGGTATACGCAACCATATTCGTTCAGCGGAAGGATAAAACTAATTATCTGTCAAATCAGACATGAGCTAAGTGTTACCATTCACGAAATAAGCACTAGTTGAAAAAAACGTTAGATGGCGGACCCTTTATTTTAGTGAGAATTAACTATTAAAGCCAATAGAAATTTTAAACGGACTACGATGGCTTTAAGGATGATTAAATTATGTTTTTGAAAAAGAAAAGGAAATTTATAAGTAATTTGGACTGCAGTTAAATAATGGGGACTCCTAAGTCAGAAACAACAAATTATTGGAGAGCTGAGAGTAAATCAGAATTTCGTATAAGGCACATACAGAAAATTAGATCCGTTGTTGGGAAATGATTGAAAAGTTTATTTTAAGGGTTACAACTATTGTTTAAGGAGACGAAAGTACAAATGCGTGTACTGAGGACATTGAATAGCCAGATATCATACGATACAAAATCAGGCGAATACGGTGATTGTGCATATTTTGTGCAAAATAGCCAAGAAGAACCAATGTAATGTTGTAAAAACGATTGGTCATATAATAGCCAATAATTCTGGCTTTTTTTTTTACAAATAGGTTCTTGTAAACATCATCCAGCATGCAAATAATAATCCTTGAATAGTTTGGCCCAGCAAAAACGGTTCATAAGAACTTTATTTTTGAACGATATTTTCTGTCTTGCTTCACACTTTATACGATATTTGCTTGGGTGGTCGATTGTTTCGGGGTCCTCGGCATAGATCCAAGTCTCATCAACCACGATTGTGCAATTTATTTCATGCTGGTAGTCAGAAAGCATTTTTTTTTTGCCATGGATTGGTCAGGAAAAGCCGTCTACAAAATCCTCAATGTTTCTTCAACAATATTTAATGGAATTTTTTGTTCCACAACATCAAACAAATTTGCGTATATTTGCTTGCAATTTAGTGTGCATATCAGAAACGCGAATGTCAATATGAAAAAAGTATCGATTAGCCCGTGAAGTGTAGATTGAAAAGTCACATTTTCATTTGGTCACAGCATTTCTTTATAAAAAAATCTCCGCACTAACCAACTCAAATACAGTGTCCCAATTAATATTGCATGTATATTTGCTCGCGTTGGATGCATCATAATATGGCAACCGTTCAAAAAATCTTAGTGTTGCTTGGTGCAAAGAAATATTGAAATAATTTCATCCCGTTTCTTCAAATGACAATATTATCATCATGAGTATATGTATACGAAACCAAATCTTTAAACCAGTCTCTGTATGCATCATTCAAGAGAAAATAAATTCCATTTAAGCTTTTCCCACACGAAGCTTTTCTCAGAAAAAAAAAACCGAATACATAGCCAACATGCGAAGAACGGTCAAAGCGGAATGATATACCAATATTTTTTACTTGAATTCTTTGGAGAAATAAGAAAAAGCAACGGTCTTAGGTCTAAAAAGGGTCTTATGTCCAACTAATTGGATATAGAAAGTAAGCATAAACCAAATTTGAGTGGCATTGTCAAAAAGTGGTCCGATCCTAACCATATTTGGTAAAGTCACTTACTTTTTAAAAAAAAATATGCAATGAGTAAATCTGTAAAAAAAATTTTTTTTTTAAGATCGGGAAGCAGGTGAACTTGGGAGCTACGAATAAGGATTGTCGTACAGGCTTTATTTTTGGAATACTGAATAATGGTGTAATAAACATTTACAAACCAAATTTGACTTAGATCTATTTAATAATTTGGATTTTACGGCAATTTAAGTAGATCACATAGGGGTCATTTATGTAGGGACTCCCGATTTTCTCAAATTTCAAAAGCCTTCGTCCTATGCCACATGTAGCTTGAATACAAAGTTTACATGGACACACAGACGGATGGATGGACGCGCAGAAGAACGGTCAGAACGATCAGCATAATAAAGTATGGGTCTAGGTCATATATTTTCGGTAGTTACAAATATCAGCACAAACTCATTATTCACTCACCACATAGTGGCAGAGAATAAATATAATCACAACCACCACGACATTACGAATTTCCACAGGTCGGCTCAAGCAAGTAGTTTATTGAGCATTTAATACATCGAAATGATACAGCCCAAATTTAACAACCAATCATTTTTTATTATTTTTCCATCACATCAAAAATAAATCGCGAGGTCAATGTCTTTCGACACCAGAAGAATCATTTGAAGCGTTTCAAGCGTATATTTTAGAATTACATTGATTACAGAGAATTTGGGTCCCACACGTGCCAAAGTAAATTGATCTTCATGAAGAAAAACAGTAACTAGTAGCCCTCATAATGGAAATTTTTTAAAATATAACAGGTCTGTTAACTTCAAATTTAAGCTTTTGGCTGCCTTTTTTTAACTATGGGTACAAATGATTTATAACAATGATTTATAACAGTAAACCAGAGACCGAACGCCATCCAAATCAGTGGAATCTTCCCGCCAACAAAATTAAATTAAAAATTAATTGACCAGATACATGCATGGGAACGCATATCAAGTACTTAACACACAGAAAATTATAAAAGTTTAACAATGTTCTTTACGATTGTACGAGTTCACCATTTTCTATATAATATCTTTATCGTTAAGTTAACGGTAACATTATAGAAACGTAAATTCGGTTATAAAATTTATCGCAATTCGATTGATGAAATTTTCGATATTGTTGGTCTAAGAGAAAAAAAAAATCATGTGAGTCCGATCACAGGAAAGATGTGTAAACATTTAGTAATTAAAAATTTTTTATGTCATTTTTTAAAATCAAACAGAAAGCGTCATCTATGTATCACTTATAGCCAAAAACTGTTTCAGCTAATTTAACAACCCTTTGCTGTAAAACGTTAAAAATATCCCAATATAAACGTATATAAGTGATACATAGATGACGCTTTTAAAAAAGTGGCATAAAAATCAATGTTGTATCATAATTTTTTCACAAATGCAATCATTAGTCACACAGCCTTATGTGTCAGCTCTCACCTATTACGCGTTACACTGTTTTTGTGATTGTATTGTGAAATAGAAATTTAACCCCCTGCGCGTATAAATGTTTACACATCAAAAGGATTAATGCCGAATATTGTCACCACTTATTGGAATATCTGATACTGATGAAATATTTACTGTTAATATTACAGGAATGTACTACGGTTGCTAACTTTACCACTCTTCAATTATACAAATTATCGGTAAACACTATGAATCGGTTTTGTGGGTGTACGAAGAGAAAAAATATTAAAGGCGAATATTATTCTCACGATATTTTTAAGGAAAACGTGCGATGTAAAATATGAATTGGAATTAATTGCTGTTTAAAACAAGATATAACATAGATTCGGGCACGCTTTGATTTTAGCTTTTTCAAATCTGAAAGAAGTTACTTTGGTTGAAAAGCTGTTGAAGAAGTAGTATTTTTTGGAAGCGATCCATTATTTGGAAAAAAAATCAATTTCTGTGGTTTTCTGGAATAACCGCGTATGTCCATTTTTGTCAGTTTTGAGTTAACGATGCCAAATATATTAATTTTTAACGCTCTTTACATTTGTTAAATTTAAAAAAAAAAATATTGACCATTTCTGAGCTTTTTTTTAAAATAACGACGTAAGTTAAATGTTTATTAAATTAATTTGGAGCACTATCGACGTATGTCAACATAAGTTTGATCGCTGATAAATTATTTTCTCAAAAAACGACACATATGGACATACGTTGTTATTAATGAAAAAAATGCAAAATAATTTTGGATTATTTTTCAGTTTATAACCACTTATAAAAACTTGTGTGTTTATTTCTGTTATTTTTTGTCACTATTATTCTTGATACGTTATTATATTCTCGTACTAAGTCCCGTTAACTTTCTGTTGAGGAACAAAAAAATCCATTTTTCAAGCCACAATAACTTATGTCTACATGGGTGGTTGCGTTGATAGTTTTCTTTTTTTAAAGAAAACGACTTTTATCGACATAAGTTGTTTTATCTGCACCCATTTTAAGCGTTATTTACATATTGTTTTTTCGTCCTTCTCTAGGATCTATTCCTCTGAAGATTTTTGACCCAAAATTTTATATAAAGTATTTATTGCCCATATCTACAGGACTGTTAAATAGAAAGCTCTAAAAACTTTTTATCGAGCCCATTATTTCAAATATAACGTTTTTTGGCTCCCCTGAACTTATTAATTTTATTACATACGCGGTTATTCTAGAAAACCACAGAATTATGTTTATTAGGAAATAAAATAGTATTCTGATTGGGCCCGGCACACAATAGCGAAATTTAGTCATGGGTTAGTTCATCTAAGAATTTTTGTTGGGTTTCAAATGATTATTTTAAACGAAACTTATTTAAGTTAGATTTTATTTTCAATGGTGATAAAATCCTCAACTAATATTGTTTTTATAATGAATAGTTAATGTTTATTCGGATTTCAGTGAATTCTGCTAACGATTTCTACTAGGCCTAGAAAATAAAATTTCTAAAAATTACATCATTTAAAATCCTAAAAAACTGAACCTAAAAACAATATACGAATTTTCTAGAATAACATATAAAATATTGAAACATGATCTAAAAAATCAAATATATATTAAATTTATAACTTTTAGAATTTTAATTGCAAGACGAATTGTATTTAGTTGTAAGTAATAGCGATTTACGTATTATATTATTTATACTAAAATAAGTTTAGAAATACATTTGATTCAGGATAATCTCCTCAGTAAATATTATTAAGAATTTGATTTAAAATAGATTAAATTTATTTTTTTTTTTTTGACATTTTGAAATATTATAAAAAATTATAAAATTAAAAGAAAGTAAAGGATATTAGTTGCATTGAAAAAATTGGAATACAAATACATTAATACATTTAGAAAAATAATTACATACATACAAATAGATTACATAAAATACAACCTGATTCATAAAACATGTTTTTCCAACATTAATTTTGTTTTAATGCGAAACAGTATAAAGTTTAATTTATTTATTTTTTTTTATATGGGAGAGTTTTCATTCAGGAAATGCATGCAATATTAATTGTGGGGTATATGTTGGAGTAAAGTGTGTAAGAGTTTATTTTAAAAAAGAATTTTGATTGATTGTCCGAAAGTTTATTTTTATTGTTATGGTTCATCTATGTTAATATTGAGAGAGATACGGGTTAAGGGCGGGGTTTAAATACAGTAAGATCATTAAGAGGTTGTTTACTCAGGGAGGACATTTAGGGGATTAAGGAGATGTTGTCGTTCATATAATACTACTTGTTTTTTGTTTGATATATATTAATATTTATTTATACAATGTATATGCGCAAGGCTTTCCAAATACAATCATAAATAACAACAATGAATTCATATACATATAAAGTTGATACAAAGAGCGTTAGAGAGATCATTTATTTGTGTATATACATATATATGTATGTAATTCAACAAACCAATACATATACACAACATTTACACACACTATACACAAACAATCATTTGTATATAAACTGAGAAAAACTCACACCCACCTAATAACAAATCTGCTGGCATACACTCCGTGAAATTCAATTAAAGGCTGTTCATAATTTTCGAATTATTTTTTATTAATTAATGATTTTTTTTTTTTATAACTCTGCATTAATATTTATCGCATTAAAGGTTATCGTCAAAGTCAAAGGTTTTAAACATTTTGTAAAACTAATCTAAGCATTTTCTTGGCTATTACCCACAATAGGGACTTTGTGTTGCAGCGTACTTTTTATCTGAGTATAATTTTTGTATCCTTTTGTAGTCAGTGCTGACTGTTAAAAAAGTTTTCTCCAGAAATAAAAAAAATATATATTTTTTTTAATATAATTTAATATGAAATTTTTTTTATGGGAAAACTAATAATTATTTTCGCATGGGATATGTAACAAACAAATAAACCTAGGATCTCCAGATCAGATTTTTATATAAAGTTGGTTCCAAAAGTAAGCGGTTTAGAATTTGAGTTATAAACTTATTGTCACAATTCTGGACAACATTCATCGCATTGATTTTCCTAAAACAGTAGGAATGCTTCCAGCATAAGCATTATACCAGATGGATAGAAATGATACCCAGATTCCAAACTGATGTTGGTGTCGAAAAAATTCTTTGTCGTTTGGATATGAAGTTAGAGTTAACAAATTTCGGGAATCGATTTTCTAAATAAGCTTTGAATTACCCAAACATTACTAAAGTATCGAAAAAAAATAATGGTCTCCCGATACGCAAATAATGGTGCTAGAAATGAAATATCACCTCTTGATTTCGAAAACATTAATGCCATTTTCTTTTCTGACAAAAATGTTACATTTTATTTTCACTTTTTTCGAAAACTGTATTTTTTTATATATTCTGAATTTAGGGCATCCTTATTTTATACATCAATCGAAAGGTCTTTAAGTCGAGCTCTTATAAATCGCAAAAAATTGTAGCCATTGACTTCTTTCAGGTCATAGTGTTAGAGTATTTCCCCATTGTCCCCTTTTTTTAATATATTCACCGTTTTGAGTTCAAAAAGGATAATAATCAAATTTTTTTTGCATTTTATGAACACAACACTTTGAGACCTTTCGATTGATGTGTAAGATAAGGCTGCTCTTAATGCAGAATATAGAAAAAAATACACTTTTCGAAAAAAGTGCAAATAAAATGCGAAATTTTTTGTCAGAAATGAAAACGGGATTAGTTTCAGGCCTTTCAAAGAAAATAAGGTTTATCTCATTCCACGTATGTTATATTAGTTTCGTAAAACTGACCAACTATATTTTCGATTGGACCAATAGAAAACTTGTAACAGTTAACCTTTGAGTTTTACTGTCTCAGTACCTCTTCCTGAACCTGGGCCATATCTAGAACCTTAAAGGTGCACGACCAAAGGTTACTCACCCCTAATCCGGAGTGTTACGCGACCCGTGCTCATCGGACGGTTTGCAGTCAGGGGTTACCGACTGTATTTTAACGGAGCCTCGCTGATACCTGGGCAACTCAGCGAGTAGGTAGAGGCAGTGGGCCGCCCTTACTGCGTTACTGGGGGCTATGACGCGGCTGACATTCTTTCCCCTACACTCGTGGGACCAAAAATGGAAGCAAAATGCAACAAAAAAAATAAACAAAACAAAATTCGAGGCTCTGCCTCACAGTCTGCCGCTAGCTTAGCTAGCAGCTGCTCAAAGGCTAAGACCCAGGAGTCTGGCCAAGTAAAAACCGCTGCGACCTCTGGTCAAAGCTCAAGCGGGTTGGGGTCCGTTCTCGGTCCGAATTCAATCCTCAGCACCGGCAGCAAACCCATGGTGGCTACGATCAAATCCGGTCACCTTGGAACAGCTGCTAAGGAGGGGTCTATGTCTGCCAAGACAGGGGGTAACAAAGTCCGTCCGTCTAAGGTAAGGTACAACGAGAGAAGGTTGTGCCTAAAAATCATCGAAAGGTTGGGAAAATTAAATCCAGCGACGCTGTCTGAAAAACAGAGAGAATCGCTCGCATGAGCTAAGAAGGTCACTGAAGAACAGGACCTCTCAGCTAAGACAAGTGTTACTGGCAGTAATAGCAATCAGGACACTTCGAAGACGGCTAAAAGGTTCCGCTCGCCAGATGAGAAACCATTACGTAAATGTACTAAGGTGGCCGGCAATGCTGTGCCGAAGTCGTTTAGCCAGGTTGTCAAAGACAACCTTGTAATGGCAATCATTAACAGGGGAGATGGAGATGGCACTATCCCCAAGGACAAGTGGAGTTATGTGGAGGCTAAATTAGCCGAAGTGTTCTTCACCGTCCTTGAGGACATGCCAGGTCCACCTCCAACCTGTCGTGACGCAGGCTGGTATCAAGGCCGCGCAAAGTTGATAGCTTTTGCTGATCAACGATCAATAGACCTATATAAGGCTGCCATCAGCAAACTTGGAGAGCTATGGCCGGGAGCAAAACTGGATGTCGTGCAAAAGCATGGAAGATTGGTAGATTTGGTGATGCGGAGGGGAATCGGAGACAGGTAGTACTACTACTCAATGTCGAATCCCTCCCGCATTTAACCGGCACAAACGGCATAGTTTCCTACGGCTTTGGGCAAATCCAAGTAAAAGTCTACAAGGGACCAAGGACCAATCACGGAGATTGCCAAACCAGTAGAAAAATCTGCTGGGGAGGGGACCACAGGTGAGGTCCAGGCTGAGGAGAGCTCCCAAACAGCCATGGAGGAAGGATACTTAACATCGGACTCCGAACTGCTGGGGGACGCTTCTGGCCTATTTGGTGGCGAAGATGACCTCCTTGATAGCACGGAGGACGAGGCCGAAATCACGGTGATGGAGATGGATGTGCAGGCAGCTTCAGATGATGCGGCTCCTACAGATAAATCTCCATCACTGTAAAGCCGCCACGGCTGCACTTCTACTTCGCCTGACGACAGGTGAAGTAGACATAGTCTTCATCCAAGAGCCCTGGGTTTGTGGAGGCAGCGTTTGCGGACTGAAGACGCCTGATTACAAGCTGTTGGTCGTTAAAGATAAAGGTACACCAAGGACCTGCATTTTGGCGAGGAAACGCCTTAATATTTTCTTGTTATCTAATTTCAGTGACAGGGATGTAATAGCGGCCAGCTTGGAGCTAGATGGGATATCAATCTGGCTCCCCTCCGCCTATTTTTGTGATCCTGGGCCTATCCCGCCAGTCAATGTGGCAAAGCTAATCCGTGAAGCCGAAAGGACTACACATCAACTAGCATAAACAAAATTTGAGTGTACAAGTAGCACTACATATAAAATTTTAAAAAAATATATAAATTTAAGCTTACCAGATCCAAGAATGAGACTTTACATGCTTTGATTGATGAATACTACGGACGGCTAATATTTTGCTCAATCATGTCTGAAAAAACAATTTTTTATATAAACAAAATCATTCGCTTTTATGATGTGCTAATCAGACGTGCCCAGAGAAGTGACCTGAAACACTTTCAACTTTCTATAATCCTAATGGCTGTTAACAATTACTAGGGTTTCATGGTCATTGTAAATTTCGTCAGTATATTCCAACGAAACTGGAGAGATATGGTGTGAAATTTTGGCTGCTCGTTGATTCACGATCTTGCTATGAGTGGAATATACAGCCATACTTGGGTAAAGATGCATCCGGAAATCCAGAGCGGAACCAGAGAGAACGGGTTGTTCGTAATTTAGTCGACGGACTAAAAGGGCATAATGGCACCATGGACAACTTTTTTCATCGCACGGCCTTGGCCAAAACTTTTACAAAGAAATATAACAATGGCTGCAACCATGCGCAAAAATAAAATATAAATTTCTCCAATGCTGTTAGAAAGCATGAAAGTTCCATGTTACGAATCAGTTTTCGACTTTACCCCTGACATTTGTTTCGTATATAATTCACAAAGATAAATTCACTATTGCAATGAGCACAATGTATCACGAACCAAATGTTGCTAACGGTTTGAAAAAGTTTCCCGAATTAATCTCTTTTTATAATTCAAAAAAGGGAGGAGTTGATAAGGTTGACAAAATGCTGAGTTTGAATAGTTGTAAACCTAAAAATAATCGATGGGCTATGGCTGTATTTCCAACATTAAAGATATTTCCGAATTGAATGCGTATATCATACATATATAACGAAATTGATCCCAATTGGAGGCAAACTCGGAAACAAAAAAAACTTAAATATTTCCTACACGAGCTGGCGATATCATAGCAATTCCCTATATGGAAAAATGGAAAAAATGTCCTAGGAATGAAGTATCATTGATATATCCCTCAAAACTATCAAACCAGAATATTGCCGATCCTAGTGATAATGCAGCTGGACCATTTAAAAAACAAAAAGCGGATAAGTCGCCAAAAAAGAACTGTGCTGGTTGTCTAAAATGGCAATATTGGGGAAAACAAAAATAAATGGACATCGTCATTTTACTTATTATGTAAAAAGTCATGCTGTAATGAAAAACAAGCCAAGAATATTTGCATATAATGCATAAATAGCGCTTGGAAATGTATGAATGTAAAAAATTTCCCTTAAAATGCATCAATATAAATAAATATATTAACACTTTTTAACAAATTGTCTTAATAAGTCAACTATTTTCATGGACTGTAGTATGTATCAAAAATGATACATAGCTAGAATTATGAAGTGCTTTTAAAGCCTGATCTACGGTTAATAAAAATTTTTAATAAAATCATAAATATTGAATTTAGTTTCTCAAAAGTACCAACCATGTGCAAAATTATTGTTTTAATTTGTTCATAAATCTCATTTCTATTTAATTGAATTTCACTGAGCATAAAGTCGAGTATCGTCGGATAAATAAAAAACATACATACACAAATACTTTCTTTCTTTCATTGTATGGATTGATAGATTGCTTAAGAAAAGAACATCAACTAACATCATATTTGTAGTTATGACACCGCAAACATTTTACTTAGTAGTTGTAGTAGTGGTGGTTCTGGTAGTTTCCTTTTTAACAGTCTTAATAACTTGTTCTAGTAGTTGATCGGAAAAAAAATCGTAAAACACTTGTAACAATTAATATTATTCATAAATATTTCACACTGATATGGAATAGTCGGATTTTTCTGTTAAAGGCTTTTCTGTGGGGGCTGGCGAATGTTGACGTGATTGTTGTTTTTGCTTTTGAGATGTGCCCGATGGTGACTTGGATCCTTTATGCCCTACCTGGGGTTGCTGTTGTGATGGCTGCAATTGCAATTGCTGTTGTTGTTGCAGTTGCTGTAATTGTGGTTGTGATGTGGGACGAGTTTCCAGTGGCCTCTGCTGTTGCTGCTGCTGTTGCCGTAACACATGTGAGGTGGTCGAGGTAGGACGTGACCATAGTGTTGATCTTAAGCCTAATTTAAGTTTTTTCAATGTTTCCACATCACATTCAACCGCAGCCACTGGATCAATGCGTTCAGTTGGCGGCAATGCTACCTCCACTGGGATCTGATGAAATCCAGTATTTGAAATTACATTACATTCAGCTTGTAGCTGCAATGGATGCAGGGTGCGTATAACACCTCCAGGCCTAAGTTGAATATTGGATATTTATGATTTTGTGAATATAGTTAAAAGCTAAGCGGTAGATTTTTGCTACAGAAATTATAATACCGTTTAAGCGAAGTTTTGTATGTTTATATACACAATGAAAGTATTTGTGTTGCTGTTAAAATTACAGTTGGTTTGATAATGAAAGCGTAGGCGTTTAATGAAAGCGTTAAAAGAAATAAATAATGATTACCTAAAACCCGGTTATTCCCATACATTTGCATAATATCATACTCAAAGGTTTTCAATTTTTTTTTTTTTTTTTTTGTAATTTGTCACAAAAATTTAAAATAGCTGCAATAAAATTTTTTTATATAGAACATTTATTTCATAAAATTAATCAAAACTTTAAAAATATTTTATAAGCAATTTTCTTAATTTTGTGACCATTTTTTTAGATTTTGTGAAAGTTTTTACAAGTTTCATAAAAGTTTTCGTAATATATATGAAAAATTTTACGGGCACTATTCTAATAAAATGTCAATGATTTTATGAAAAAAAAAATTAAGATATATGAATAAAAAGAATATATTTCCAATATAAATTATATTTTTACTAAATTCAAAAGTAAAATTCAAAACATTTTTTTTTTAAATTTTTAAATAATAAATTTTTTTCTAAGATTTTTTTCGCTGCTTTGTTACAAGAGTACTAAATAAACATAATCACGAACCATAACCGCAAAAACAAGCCATATAATATGCATTGGTTTTGCAGTATATTTGTGACGGTACTTCATACGGCTCTAAAAAATATCGCCCAATGAAAAATCGCAAAAAAGTATGAAAAATTGAAAAAAGAAAAAAAAATAAATCCTCCCATATAAAATTCCCTCAAATGAAAAAATGAGCAGTGACACAATTTTTTGAGTTATTTTTCGGCTCTTTTTTCGTTCTTAAAAATTTGTCATTTTCATTATGAAAATTGACCCACAAATTAGAAATGAAAAAAAATTAGCTACAGTTTTTGAACAATTTCTTTTACTTTAATTTTAGTAAATTGTAATCAAAATGTATAAAAATTGCTATAAACAAAGTTTTGTTTTGATTTTGATCTACCTAATAACTGTAATATATTCATATAAACCAGCAGAGCCCAGTCCTCAAAATCTGAGTGCAAATACTATGAAATTTAATTTTTTCATTTAATAAATAATATTTTGAAAGCCTAAAGGTATGCTAATCATTTCAGCCAATTGACAATTCAACAGTTTTTAAATAAAGTTCATTAAATTTAATTATAAATATTTGTTGAATATATGTTAATAAATAATTTTAAATGAGCCAAAAGGTATTTTAATCAATTTTAGCCAATCCCCAAATCGACGCAGGGCTTTTGATATTTTATGTATGTGTTAGTAGCAATTTTAAATGAGCATTAATCCAAAAAAAGGTTCCAGACGGTAAAAGTCTGTTAATCTAATCCACAGCTAAAAAGAAATACCTTTAAAATGAGGTATGTTTGGTCAAAATCGGTTATTAACTACAATTTTTATATCGGTCACAAGAAATCGTCTTGCCTAGATACTCAGTATACAGCTAACAAAATAACTGAAAGGTGTCTTGTACATCTGCATGACAATATGGCATTGGAAAGAACTTAAACATTGCGCCAAACTGTTTGCATGCATTTTTAAAATGCTGGCTATACTTTCCGCCACAGGTGAAAAATGTTAACGGAAGAGTATGCGATTTTTTGTTAAAATTTTTCAAAAGGGAATAAATGTAGGTTGTAGTCAACTTGTAAATCGGAAAATACTGATAATTTTTTTGGCTTTTTTTTAGCATTTTTCATATTTTCGGGCCATTTTTATTATTTAGGTGAACATTTAATTAATTTTCTTTGGGCGATTTATATTTATTATCAGATTCCAGCGCTCGAAATTCCAGTGCAATTTGTAGGAAATTTTATTTCTCAACTTAGCCAATTCACAAACCAACACTTTTTTTGGTTTATTATTGTGAATGAAGCAAACATATTTACAAACTTAATAAACACACACATAGCATACGTATAATTTTATGTATGTGTTAGTGGCAAATTTAAATGCAATTTACTTAAAATAAAAGGAAAAAATTTAAAAATCTGTAAGTCTGGTGAACAGCCAAAAAGAAGTACCTCTCAAATATTATACGTTTGGTCCAAATAGGGATAAAACGGTAGAACAAAACATCGGTAATAGGAAATCACCTAGCCTATTAATATTATATATTTATTTTTTTTGTTTGAGTAATTTTTTATATTTTTTGGGCAAAATTTCATATTTTTTCGGGCGATTTTAAACTTTTTTTCGGGTTATTTTTCATTGCGCAATTTTTAATATTTTTTTGTGATTTTTCATTTGGCGATATTTCCTAGAGCCACTTCGTATATGTATGACATTTTTAGAGATGATGCTTGTAACTTATCGATTTTAATAACAAAATGGAAATCGAATGTAATGTCTTTTAAGGTACTCTCGCGGTCATGGCTTGATTTCTTAAAAGTTTAGTGGCATCCTTAAAATTACCTATTCGAATAGTGATTATTTAGCTCAGAAACTTTTTTTTTAAATATGTAGGAGTTATTGTTGCTGTCTTTCGGTTCGAAGGACTACAGTACGTGAAATTTTAATGGAAGCATAAATATTTTTCATATTTTTCTACTAACGTGGATATGAATTTTTGTATTTAAGTAACAATTAAGCAAATATTTTTCATAAAAAAAAATTTTTAAGCCAACCATATGAGAAATTACAAGTTATTTTTCTTTAAAAACAATTGAATTTAAGTGAAACCACAACGTACGTTTTAAAAAAATCAGCTAGAAAAATCAAACATTTTCGAAAGAAGGCAAATGCCGGTTTTCGCAATGTATCGTCAAACTGCCTGTTACTTAACCAGGACATAAATTTATTGGACCGATAAACTGCCGGTTAACAATTTTGGTTTTCGCAATGTAACAGCAAAAACATTATTTTCAGTTGGCAATGCCTCTCAAAATACGTACGAAAGTTGGGAGAACTATTCTCAGTTGACAATGCCTCTCAAAATTGATATGAAAGTTGGGAGAATAATTTATCTGTACGATAAATAAATAACTGGCAGATGAGTGCCGGTTAGCTTTGCGACAAAATAGAAGCAAACCAGACATTGAGAAAACCAAATATCTTTAATCGGCAGTTTCTCGTTGGGATAAAAGATAATCTCTATTGAGAAAACGGGCAAAAGAAATGCGGACAAATTTTCCTGATTAAGGAAAAAGCATAAAAAGTAAACGGGACTAGGTCGAAAAATTGACCGATCCTGACCGTACTTGGTAAAGCCACTAATATTTTGAAAAACATATACAAACCCAATTTTGAGAAAAATGCAATATTTCTGTTGTTGATAGGTATAAGAGAAGATCGGGAAGCAGCTTCTATGCGGGCTATGACTTAGAATTGCCCCATGATGTTTATTTTTAACTACTGGTTAATGGTATATCCATATCGACTAATGGAAAATTAATTTGATCGAGATCTATATATTCATTTCGATCTTATAATCCATTTGCATGGGCCTATCTGCGAACATGCACCGATTTTCACTAATTTCAAAAACGTTAGTCCTACGAAATTTCATCAAAATATATTTATATTTGTGACCATACATGGATACGTAGAAGGGCGGACAGACAGACGGATGGACGGACATTGCTAAATTGATTCAGAAAGGGAGTCTGAAGCAATCGGTATAATAAAATTTGGATCGAGCTCAAATATTATTGGCACTTTCAAACATCAGCACAAACTCATTATATCCTGACCTCACAGGGTATATGGTATTAAAATTAAAAGTATAAAATTTAGTATAAAAAGTAATTATCCTATACACAATCTGGTCCGGGTATAATGAATTTGAGCTAATGTATGTAACTATCAAAATTATTTTACGAATCGACTTAGAATCAATTTGATGAAATTTAGCTTATTCCGACCCAGTCCTCATACATACAAATAACCCTTATGTGATCAAACAAAATTCACATATAGACCTCGGTCAAATTGGGTTTCTGTATCTTTATTACATATATTTCTCAGTAGTCCAAAAATAAGCCATATAGGACAATTCTTATTCATAGCCCCCATATAACGCTAATTCCCGATCTTCCCTTAAATCTATCAAAAAACAAAAATATTGCACAGTTTTTTCTCAAGTTTGGTTTGTATATGTTTTTCAAGAAACCAGTGACCTTATGGTCAGAATAAGTCCATTGTTCAGCCTACTCACTATATAAATATAGCATCCGATATGAACTTTCTCATAACGGAAGGCAAAAAAATTATTAACAATGCCACTCAAACTTGGTTTATGTACATTTTCTCTATCTAATTAGTAGAACATAAGAGATTGGGTCTATAAACGCATGATATAGGGTATCCGTATAGACCGACTATAATGATTTACTTGTATCACTCACGTTAATTCATTCATTTATAAAAAAAAATAGTTGTTTAAGCTCTATTCTAAATTTATTCTATTAATTATTAAATTCATATAAGTTGCAACACAAAATTGTTGACAAATACAAAATTGTAAAGTCAAGTTTGAAAAAGAAATCCATTTAATATTACTCTTTTATTTATACTAGCAGATTTCAGTGCTCGAAATTCAAGTGCAATTTCTAGGCAGCTTTATTTTTCAACTCAGCCAATTCACAAACCAACACATTTATGGTTTATTATTATTGTGAATGAAGATAACAAACTCATTAATAAACACATTAACAAATTTAATAAAACACACATAGCATATGTATAATTTTATATATGTGTTAGTTGCAACTTTAAATGCAATTTATTCAAAATAAAGGAAAAAATTTAAAAATCTGTAAATCTGAAAAACGGCTAAAAAGAAATTGTTTTCAAATAATATACATTTGGTCAAAATTGGGATAAAAAGTTAGAACAAAACATCGGTCACAAGAAATCGCCTTGCCTATTAATATTACAGGTCTTAGGAACCAAAAAAACGCACTTATTATATTTCCCACAAAACTAGATAATGTTACTCTATTAGAAAATTTTGATCATGCGATAATGTTTTTTGAGCTTTTGCAAATGAAATATAGGTACACGTCTTTAACAGCATATCTTTTATATAAGACTAAATAAGGTTGGACTTATATGGTAAACAATTTTGAAGATAAACACAATTACAATAACAATTACAATTACAAAATGGTCTAAATTTTTTGCATTTTTCAATTTTCGTGCCACCATATTTCGAAAACTAATAGAACAAGAGTTTGGTAATTTCCTTTGGATAAAATATTCATGCCAAATTTTATCAAACTCAAAGAGGGAATGACGGCAAGGGTGTCCTCATTGATTATCTACAAATCGTAAAAACAATTATTCTTTCTATAGGGAAATACCAAACAAATCTACCAGATTTTGTCAAAAAATTCCAATGTTAAATGGATAAAATCAATGAAAGCCTACATTATAAATATTTCATCAAAAATGGATGAGACTTTGCAAGGAATCCCATACCTATGCTGAGTGTCGGAATATATATTTTCAAAAGAAACAAAATTTAATGTGGATGGTCGCAGTTATTACGGACATAATTTAAAGAAGCCAAACGTTCCTTAAATGTGTAGCATGTGGTTTGATGAGGTTACACCATTCACAAGAAGCAAAAATTTGAATATTAGAATTTGTTAGAACTCTCATAGGACATATTGTCGCTTATTTGGAGGAACATTAAACATTAGAACAGCAATGCGTGGATTTTTCAACCATAGCTACTTATAAAGATTAACCTGCGGCATCAGTTCCAAAGCAGGAATGAGAGCGGTTCAATAAATCCGTGTCCTTTTTTCATTTTTAAACTTCCCTCGCAGTTAAACAAAGTCAGCATGGCTCCCGTCAACTACCAACTATTGACAGGCAAATGTCAAATTTTGAGTAAGCCCCGCATTTGCTTATGACTGACCTTTAACACAACTTGATGACAATTTCAAAGCAAAGTTTGGATTTTTTTAATCGAAATACTAATGAGCACCAGGCAAACCGGCTCCGAAGTAGTTCATTAGGTCATGGCGATAGTTTTTTGGTATGTGGACTGTAGAGTGGTCCTACCTTATATGGACATTTTTCAAATTGCGATTTTGGGGATAGGTGGGGTCCAGTTTATTACCTTTCAGTATAAAACTAATAAATGTGAAGTTTGGGGACAATCGGATAAAGAAAATTCGCGCCGGAGATCGAATGAAAATTTCAAGTGTGTTTATATGGGGAAAATAGGACTTTCTTCAGATTTTACGAAAATTTTAACTTTTGCGACAAGTTGTTATAAGAATCGGGATCAGTTTTAAATTATCTTTTCAAAAAGCTATAAAAATTCAAAATCGAGTAAAAACTCGCCAAGAAATAGCAAATGCCCCAGACCACTTTTGTGCCAAAAAAAAACTAGGTCATGAAATTTGATAGCATTTTTTTCAACTTTGAGAAATTGATTAAAGCCATAACTGTTATTATCTCTATACTTATAAGTAATCAAATGTGAAGTATTGTTTTATTACCACGTTGTTAACCTATTGCGCATTGAGACCGAAAATGGGAAATTTTGTTGATAAAATTTTGAAAACTCCTTTTTCAAGTTTTGAAAAATTTTCTTAAACAAAATTTAAAAAACTGGATTTGACAATTTAAAGTTTTATTAAATACATGCAGGTGATTAACTGTATGATTTTTTGGGTAAATCCCTACATCATAATTTTTTTGACAAGGATTTTATTTTTGCGGATTTCGAGAAAAATGGGATTTTTGTAAAATATTCTGTAAATGTGCCCTTTCTAAATACCTTGTATCAAAATTTCATCGCTTTTCTAATTTTAAATGTTATATTTTATCTTTATAGCTTAGGGTTTCAGAAGAAAACAATATGACCGCATTAACTCTTTTGGAATTGGGGTCACATATGACCCCAAGCTAAGAAAAGACAATTTATTGAAAAATTCAAATATTTTGCAAATACTGTTGAATTTTTAAAAGCGTTACTTAAAATATTATAACCAATTATGTATTCTTCCGTTCCCAAAGTTTGGAATAAATCCGGGAACGTTAACCAATTATTAAAAATTATGGCTTTAATCAATTTCTCAAAGTTGAAAAAAATGCTATCAAGTTTCATGACATAGTTTTTTTTTGGCACAAAAGTGTCTGGGGCATTTGATATTTCTTGGCGAATTTTTGTTCGATATTTAATTTTTGATAGCTTTTTGAAAAGATAATTTAATAGTGATCCCGATTCTTATAGCAACTTGTCGGAAAAATTAATTTGTAGAAAGATATGGTCATATTTTCCCCATATAAACACACTTGAAATTTCCAATCGATTTCTGTTGCGACTTTTCTTTATCCAGTTATCCCCAAACTTCACATTTATTAGTTTTATATTGAAAGGTAACGAACTGGACCCCGCCTGTCCCCAAAATCGTATTTTCAATTTTAAGGACCACTCTAGTGAACTTTCTTTTAAAAAGGAAAAACTATGAACGGTTAATATTATACTAATTTATTTGACCGGTTCCAAGACTTCTTGTGAGTGTAGTTGAGGAATCACGTTCAAAGTTTTCTTGCTTATTCAAAATACTTAGGCCCTACAATAAGCCTACAGAATTGACTTAGGACTCTTTAAGTTAATTTCTTAGGACTCTTTAAGTTAATTTCTTGGGACTTTTTAAGTCAATATCTGTAGGCTTATTTTAGGGCGTAATCGTATTTTTAATAAACAAGAAAACTTTGAACGTGATTCCTCATTTAAGATATTGTCGATATTGCACCGCAGGAGCGATATATTCTGACTTAAGTACCGAGTTACTAATTTTTATTCCCAAACCTAAACAAATGGCTCGACTGGAGCATTGATCAAACCAATGCCTAATTTGAGGAATTAGAGATATCGTATCATTTGGAACTGAAAGCAATCCAGAAACTATTGACAAAGTATATTGAGCTAGTACGAAACTATTGTGAGATTAATTGCTTAATTATTTTATCACTTTTCTGTTCTTATTATAATTTTTGTGATAAGTTTCAAAAAACTATAGCCCTCATTTCGTTTATTTATAATTAAATTATTTAGTAAAACAGAAAAACTAAACCCATTTATTTTGTTTTACTCAATAATTGTGAACAAATATATGCTTCGATTAAAATTTCTCGTAATACATGTATCCTAAAAAGTTACAAAATGGCTACTTGTGTTGGTGGGAGCTTTTTAATAAATGGTGTCCTTTCATAAAAGTTGTAATTTAGTTCTCTAAATAATACTCTTTTCAAAGGTTCAAAGGGCCGTACATTTTTAAAAATTATTTACAATATTCCGTTCTGAATTTTTGTGTAGTAAGGTCCATTGTTTCTTTTTAGATCACAAAAAAGTTCTTAAATTTCTATGACCAAATGAAGCATAGAAATGAATCGCAAAAATTAATTTATGAAAATCTGAAGGTGAGAAAGTGATACACACAACTTTCAGTTTGTGAAATTTTATGGTTGCTTAGACGGGGAGTCGACCATAAATATTTAAGTTGTAGAGCTCAAAATTTTCCTAGCTTATTACAACAATTGTATTTAGAGCCATGACTGCCAAAGTATCTTATGTTCCAAAATTAAAATATTAAAGAAGAAAGTTTTTTTTAGTTATTTGTTTAACTCATTTAAGCCAAAATGACTTTAGCTATAAGCTCGCAAATTTTGACAGAGGATGAAAATTTTCGTAAATTAACGATATTCATATAACAACGAGCCGGGTTTAACGCTCGATTTGGTCGTTTGGAATTGATTAAATAAAAGATACATTGATCAGCAGTTATTTATGTGCTCCCAAAAATAGCTGGGTTAAATATTCCTTTGGCATAAATAATTTATAATGAAAATGTGTTCTTGTTTCGGAACATTAATTATTTATTTAAAATTTTTCCTAAAGTTTGTAAATTTTGTATAATTGATAGAAAACTTTATCGTAGGTTGTGAAGTCTTATGTTGAAGGTTTGGACGAAAAACTATTATTATAAATTTAATAATTTTCAAAGGTGTCCTCATGTTTTAAAAATTTAGAAATATTTTACATAAAATCCTTTCGATATAAAATTGACCACTACAACCGATTGGCCAAGTTAGCCTAAGTAGTCTAACCTCTTTCTAAAACACGACCCAATAGTTTTGTGTCTTTTATTTTTGTACTTTACACAAACTAACGTTCGTTTAAGAAGTAAGATGTTCCGGAAACATTGTTTCCGATTTTTTGCTTCATATTATGACACAAAATAAATTCATCAACATTGATGGAATTAATTTGAAATACTCTAAGTGTTGTAAATAAAAATTCCCTTAACATTTTTGTTAAGCGTCATCATCTAATAAGGTCTTGACCTAATCCTATGACTCAAAATCAAATTTCTGATCAATGGGGTTCGTGTAGGTACATGAAATCTCACCGATATTATAGCCAAAACTATTGACTATACCATCGCTATCGATTAGACTTCCATCTAGACTGCCCCCAAGGGCCGTATCCTATTTGGGCAATGTTGGTGCCGAAAAGAACTTTGACGATAGGGGTGCAGTTGATGGATTCAATAGAGTACCACCCGATAGACCCTCATCGGCCTTATGTGCTATGGGACGAAATTGTGACGAGGGTTGCATGCATGCCAGGGAGGGGGCTACAGATGCCAGGGAATTAGTACAACTATTATCTAGCAGGTCGGATGGTGAGTGGTGGTGGTGCAGTTGGTGTTGGTGGTCATTCGTTATATTCATTGTATGTTGCTGGGAATGGTGTGGTGCAATTTTGGGTGTTACGAGTAATGGTTGTTGTGATAATTTGCTGCAATTACTACTGGTAAAACTACTGGAAGTGTTAATGTTTGTGGATTGATTGTGTTTTTGTTGTTGCTGCTGTTGCTGTTGTGTTATGGAGGGTGACTTAACCAATGTGGGTATGTGACATTGTATGGAATCTTGTGATTTAAATGTACTCGATATGGATTTTAGATTACCGACACCACTACGTGGCGATAGAATCTTATTCGGATTCGAATTATTGGCGGAATTCGAGTTTTTGCTATTGTTATGATGTCGCGGTGTTGTGTTGGTGGAAAACTGATATAATTGATGATGATACCTTGAACGACCGCGACGTGGCAATGATTTTTGTTCGGACATTGGTGATAGATCAGAGGATGTGCTTGATTGTGCTCCATGGTAGATGATACCTGCGGGAATCGGGAAAGAGAAACAATTAAGCAAACAAATAAATGTTGATTTCCGTTTTTGGATGCAGTGTTGCTAACAAATAATAAAATTTATTTTCACTACAATATTTTCAGGTATATTATTTTTAATTTTCGTATAACAACTAAGTATAATAAAAGAAAACTTAAAAAATATAATAGTTTTTGTTTATACTGATAATAAGGTTTTAGTCTTTTTGTTTCATTTGTAAAACAATTTGTTTCAATATGAAATTAATACTATAGATATGTAATCGAGATATTGTGATTTTGAAAATGTGGTGTTAATCTAGAGTCTGTGAAAAGAATAAGATAATTGATAAGCACAAAAAGGAATATAAATATATAGTTATACTCGTATATAGAAAGAAAATTAAAAGTTTATAGTATTTTTATAATAGTTAGTTCTGCGAAAGTATCTGATGGCAATAAATAAATGCAAAAGGTAAGTGATTTCCAGATTTTTTATTTTAATCAGAAATTTCCATATCGAGGTCACCCTTCCGTTGGGCTTTAATTTTTATAAGTATCTTTATTTTGTTATAAATCTGTTTGCAGTTATCAATAAAATTCGTTTATATTATTGGACATTCTAATACCTTATTCTGATTTGAGATTTAATAGAATAATAATATTGGTTGGTAACTCTTCCCAAAACAGCTGTATAACCTATCATGCAAAATGTAGATCAATTTTTTAAACAAATGTGCAATGTTTTTTACATTATTTTAAAGTAAAAACATTTGATCTTGAGCCTGAAAAAAATTTTCAAACTCTATCTTGAAGCGATCAAAAAGAATATTTTTACATTTGTTTAAATATAAAATAACAGAATAATAATAATGTTTATATTCGTGATCCGACTTTAAAATCAACAGATTCATATATATTTTCTTAATAATTTGTAACTTTAATTACTTTTTCTATTAATTAATTTTAGATTCTGCTAGATATTTATATAACGATATATATCTTATTTTAAAAACTATCCTCCTGCAATACATATTTTCTATTATCACATATTTTAGATTTTCTTTTTTAATTTTTAGTCTCAAAACTGGACCTAAAGTCATTACAATGGTGTACCACATTTAAGCTGAACGTGGCTAAATAAACAGAAAACAAGTAAGAAAATTATAGGCGGTCTAGACCGACTATACGATACCCTATACCATGCGTTTAGAAGCCCTATCTCTTAGGCCCAACTAACTGGACATAGAAAATAAGCAAAAACCAAATTTGAGTGGGATTTTTATTAATTTTTTTGGCTGCAGATATGAAAAAGTTCATATCGGATGCTATATCTATATGGGGACTAGGTTCAAAAATGGACCGATCCTGATCATGTTTGGTAAAGTCTCTTGTATTATGCGAAAATATACACAAACAAATTCTGAGAAAAATCAGTGCAATATTTTTGTTTTTTAATAGATTTAAGTGAAGATCGGGAAGCAGCTCTATATGGGGCCAAACGGATCATTTTTGGACTTCTCATTAATGGACGCAATAAACGCATACAAAACCCAATTTGAGTAAAATCTATATGACAATTTGGATCTTATGGCAATTTATGTCGATTTCGTAGGGGTAATTTGTATGGGGGCTAGGTCTGAACGTGGACCGATTCTCACCAATTTCAATAGCGTTCATCCCATGGCCGATAAAAGCTTATATACCAAATTTCCCCAAAATATGTTCATATTTGCGACCTGCAGTTTGATTACAAAGTTTACATGGACACACAGACGGACGGACGGATGGACGGACATTGTTAAATCAACTCAGAAAGTGATTCTGATTCGATCGGTATAATTAAAGATGGGTCTAGGTCAAATATTTTTGGTTGTTACAAACAGCAGCACAAAGTCATTATACCCAAACCACGTAGTGGTATAGGGTATAAATATAAGAAAGTTTTTTGTTTTTGTATAGGCCAACTTAATGAGTTGAGTTGAGTTTCGAGATTACGATTTTAACGGACATTGAAAATACGGAACGATCGTGTCACCAAAAATACTTTTCCTTTTAGTTTTACAATTCCTCAAGCTGAATATTACGAATTCATTTGCAAATGAGTTTTTTAAAATTATTTCAGATTCTTTTATTCTTTTATACGGCAATTGATTTTATACAAAAATGAGGTTACAATCGGAAAATCTGATAAATCACTCAAGATTACGAACCTACTAAAAAATATACGCCTTAACAAATGTTTGTTTCAGAGGTACGTTGATGACCATAATAGAAGAAGTTTAACTCCATTGAATTATTTTGCATTAAATTCATCTTATATATAAAAATGAAGCTTTGTTTGTTTGTTTGTTGTGGTTTACAGGAGGCTACACCACTGGACCGACCGTCTTGAAAATTTTACAGTTAGTCACTGCTTATCCGCAAGGAACTTATAAAGTGAAGTTCTAACATCTAATTTAAGCATACAACAGCATATACTATCATATAATATAATATCTACTACGTCAGCAAGATTTCAAAAGCTCTGTACATATGCATATTAAACCAACATGAAGAATCGCGGTAAAAATGGTTCTGACCAATGGGCGTGGCACACATAATAAAAAGTAAATATTTAATAACATATACATATCTAGAGTATTGTAAGAGAGAAAGCCTTGGAACTCTGTGTGAGATAATAAGTTATTAATGTGAGTTGTCAGACAAAAAATTGGCGGGATCGCAGCAATGGGCGTGGCAACTCCTTTACAAAAAAAGATGAAGTAATATGAAAATGACAGTCTTGAAACGTTTGGGAAGTGCATTAATTACCAATATAGGAAGTACGGGAGAAATCGCCAAAATTAAAAATCGTAAAAAATCAGGAATAATAAAAATCGCTTATATCAAAAATCTCCTAAATCAAAAATCACAAAAACCCAAAAGCGCCAAATTTATATATCACAAAAAAATCCCCTAATCCAAAATCGAGAATAACAAATATTGACAAAAACAAAAATTGCCAGAACCGAAAATCGTGAATAACAAAAATCGAGAAAAAAAAAACTAAAATTGCCAAAAATCAAAAAATCGCCAAAATCAAAATCGCGAATATCAAAAAATCGTGAAAGCCAAACATTGCCAAAATAAAAAATCGCTAAAATTAAAATTCGCCAAAGTCAGAAAGCGCAAAAAATCAAAAATCGCCAAAAACGGAAAATCGTGAATAACATAAATCGCCTAAATCAAAAGGCGCAAATAATAATAATCGCCAAAATCTAAGATTTAAAAAAAATAATTTTGATTTCAACAAAATGAATTCCCAGTTTTGTACTTCGATACGATGAGTGTAGCGATGCGCATCGGGTTACAGCTAGTTTCTAATAAAAATGCAAAAATGTAAGACATATCTACGTTCAGGATTCCTAACCCGATTTGACGAATGTATAACGCTCTACGTAAAAGTATACATTAGATTAATTATAAGTCAGAAGTATACGTATTAATTTTAGAGTTTTATTAAAATCGAAAATTAAGCATCGTAGATCAAAATGGCTGCAATTTTGCCCAATCTTTGTAAAACCCCATACGAATTGTGGGCTAACTATTTATCAAAGTTCAGAAAATACACACATGAAACGCACAATGTTCTGTTCTAAAGCAGCCAACACATATTTTTTTTTCATATCAATTATGTGTGTTTCTAAATTTTGTACACAATCATGAGTGTGTTTCGTTTTAATATTTCGTTATCTACACGAACATTTTTCTATCACGAATTTTTTGTTTCAATCACACATTAAACACACAGATTCGAGTGTAGCTTTCTTTATTCTATGTTTGTTTTCTTGCACATGTACTGCTAAAAAAAAAACAGAACATGTTCTTCAATGCGTACATCTAAAAATTAAAACAGTACCCGCTCGACATCGAAAAAAAATTAAATTAAATCATAAACAACATACCAAATTTCTCTGTTTTCTATTTTATTACTATCTTTTCTAATGAATTATTTTAGTCTTTTTTAATAAATTTGGTTGAAACAATTGTCGTTATTATAGGGGTGTTTCAGATTTTTCCGATCGCGAGTGGATAATGTTTTAAATTTTAGATGTACGTGCTGGAGAACATGTTGTGTTTTTTAGCAATACATGTGCAAGAAAACGAACTTAAAACAAGTAAGAAAATTATAGTCACCTACACGATACCCTATACCCATGCGTTTAGAAACTCTATCTCTTAGTCCCAACTAACTGGACATAAAAAAAAAGCAAAAACCAAATTTGAGTTGGATTTTTATTAATTTTTTTGGCTGCAGATATGAAAAAGTTCATATCGGATGATATATCTATATGGGGACTAGGTCCAAAAATGGACCGATCCTGTTCATGTTTGGTAAAGTCTCTTGTATTTTGCAAAAATATATACAAACAAAATTTGAGAAGAATCAGTGCAATATTTTTGTTTTTTAATAGATTTAAGTGCAGATCGGAAAGCAGCTCTATATGGGGCCAAAGGGATCATCTTTGGACTACTCATTAATGGATGTAATGAACGCATACAAATCCAGTTTGAGTAAGATCTATATGACAATTTGGATCTTATGGCAATTTATGTCGATTTCATAGGGGTAATTTGTATGGGGGCTAGGTCTTAACATGGACCAATTCTCACCGATTTCAACAGCGTTCATCCCATGGCCGACAGAAGCTTACCTACCAAATTTCATCAAAATATATTCATATTTGCGACCTGCAGTTTGATTACAATGTTTACATGGACACACAGACAGACGGACGGACGGACGGACATTGTTATATCAACTCAGAAAGTGATTCTGATCGGTATAATTAAAGTTGGGTCTAGGTCAAATATTTTTGGTTTTTACAAACAGCAGCACAAAGTCATTATACCCAAACCACATAGTGGTATAGGGTATAATAAAGCTACACCCGAATCTGTATAGTTTATGTCTGTTCAAAACAAAAAATACGTGATAGAGATGGTCTGAGCTATTTTTGTTTACTTATATTACGAGTTTTTTATTCGGTGTGTGTTTTTCCTGAACTCTGCTATCTACAGAGTTTCAAGATCGAAAAATATAAAACTTTAGGGAGAAACATTAAAATTAAGGAAATTTTGGCCAGACTTTGCAAAGCACCATCCCAATTGCCATATCGATAAACGTAAAATTTTTAATTTCTCCTCTTTCAAATGTCCCATTCGAATTCCGGCTAAAGCCGAATGCTGAAACTTATTCTCGGTTGGCAGGCTGAAACATTTAACATTTAGTCGGGAAACATAATATTACTCATACCTTGCCTTTTAAATGTAACATCTGAATTATGTGCTAAATTTTTTAGGGATTCCGTTTTGAAAAACGTAAAATTTTGCCTGTTTACATTATATGTTGGGATGAACTGGTTGAATTTTTTGCTCCGCTATAAAACGAGCTATTCTAAAAGTGGACTAAAATCAATGATATCTCGAAAATTAAGCGTCGTACAGAAAGGCACCATCCGCTCTGGGCACACATTGTTTTAAGGGTTGCCAGATGGAAAATAAAATTGTTTATCCGATTTTGTTAAAGTAAAGTATCCGCGAATAATTTTTTAGTTACAATTCGCAATATAATTCACAATATTAATAGACTAAATATTCATAAAATGCGCTTCATTTCGATCATTTTATTTCTACTTTGTCAAATTTGAAAACATTGCCTTATTTACGTAAGAATTTTAATGTATTAATTTTATTATCTACATAAGCCTTAGCACAATTTGGCTGAAGAATGAAATGAAATGATAAATGATCAATATTAAAGCTGAAAAACTAAAAACTAAGAAAATAAACATTAGGATAAGGAACGGATATAAGGGTTTTTAAAAGGTTGGCATGAGAATGACAAATTAATTAGTTTTATCCTTCCGTTGAACGAATATGGTTGTGTATACGCTTGAACAACGCTGGGAAATATTGCGACATTACTTTGAAAATCATGGTAATGTTGCAGAATGTGTGCGAAAATTGCGTACGGATTTTGGAAGAAGAGAAGCACCGTCAGCCCCGTATGCTCGTTATCTTGTGAAAAAAGTTAAAGAAACTGGCATCCTCATCGGTAAACCAAAGCGTGAAAAGCCAAAAACAGTGCGTACACCCGAGAATATTGCGGCTGTGGCAGAAAGTGTGCGTGAAGCGCCATCAACATCAATTCACCGTCGTTCTCAAGAATTGAACATTTCGGAGGCATCATTGAGACTAATTTTGCATAAAGACCTTAGTATGACGCCATACAAAGTCCAATTGGTTCAGTAGTTGAAGCCAACTGACCATCCAATGCGTTTTCGCTTCGCTAAGTGGGCCTGCGATCGACTTACAGAAGATGCCGATTTTGCCAAAAAAATCATCTTTTCAGATGAAGCTCATTTTGATCTTGGCGGGTATGTAAACAACAAAATTGTCGCATTTGGGAACAGAAAACCCGCACGCATACATTGAAAAGTCGATACACCCAAAACGAGTCACTGTGTGGTGCGGATTTTGGTCCAGAGGCATAATTGGGCCATTACAGTCAATGGCGATCGTTATCGGGCCATGTTGAACGAATTTTTGTTCACAAAAATTGCAGAGGAGGATATTGGCAACGTTTGGTTTCAACAGGACGGCGCTACGTGCCACACAGCCGAAGCTACACTCGATGTTTGCGCCCTGTTTTTGAAGATCGCATTATCAGCCGCAGAACTGTTGTCATTTGGCCACCTCGGAGCTGTGATTTGACACCGTTGGACTATTATTTGTGGGGTGCCCTCAAAGATAATGGTACGCCAACAAGCCAGAGACAATTGACGCTTTAAAGGACAATATTCGTGAAGCCATTGGTGAAATACAGCTGCACACAATCGATAATGTGCTTAGAAATTGGACCGATCGTGTAGGCTACTGCATGGCCAGCCGAGGCTGCCATTTGAATGAAATTATTTTCCATTATTAACCGGAAGGATTGTACTTTCAAATAAAAAAAGAAATTTGAGATAATATTCAGTAGTTTTTTTTATAGCATTTTCAAAAAAAGAAAAGTTATTTGGCGGACCCTTTATAAGCAGATGGAGTTTTGAGCAGTACTACTACGACAATATTGGCTGGTATAATCATGTTGATTTTGGAGTGTGGTTTGGTAATCAGAATGAACAATATCGTACATCAAAAGGGATAAATGAAAATATTGTTGCGACATAACAATTATTTTTATATAATATTTTGGTATCAATATATAAATGGTTCTTCTTTTCTAATGTTGCTTACCTACAAGATAAATGTTTTTGATGTTTAAGTATTGCTGAGCAATTTTTCTCTTTACACAAATTTTTGTCTTAAATTTGCTTAATAGAAATTAGTCAAACATAAAATTATCGAAGATATGGAAATGTATGTATATAGAAATAGGTCTTCATAAAAAGTTTTAAAACCGTATACTAATTTTTCTAGTTTTAGAAATTTGTTTTAAAATATTGCCACCAAGTACTTTTATAAAACATTCACCAACTAAATAACCGGCTGGAATAACTTACTGTGTTTCATTTTGCCCTCATGTTGATTTGAAGACTCAGTACGACTAGAAGTCAATTGATCCTGATCTGATTCAGACTCTTCACTTTCAGGCTCCGTTTTACGGGAATGACGTCGGCGATTCTTTGACGACTACATTAAATTACAAAAACAAATTTTTTAAATATTATAACTTACATAAATCAATATTCATAATGATATGAAAAAAAATCTATGAGGATTTATGGGAATAATGCTATCAAAGCGTTAAGGCATTCTACGTTTAGATATGAATTTAATTTGTTAAATTACACAAAAAGAGGATACAAAGAGGCTGTATAATATCAAGCGTTCATTTAGCTTATTGTTTACACAATATGGGTTTTCCCCAATAAAAAAACAAACTAAATTATAAAGTTTTATATGAAACAAAAAAAAAATAAATATTGCAATTTCGTTGCTAGCGATAGAAAATAAATTTATAATTAAACCATAATTTTCGATAAAAACTATTGAAGAACAGAAAATAAGTACATAAAAAATTTAAGAATAAATATTTCTATTCGTTCAAAAAGTATTATTGAATTACGATAAAGCGACTTTGTTTTTGCATTCAGACGAGGAACACTTTTAAGTCGGCTTATACATGTGATAAAAGAAACAAATCTAATTGACCCATATTATTCTTCTCGGCTCAGTGTAATATATGAGCAAGGAAAGGGTCATAAGTTGTAGCTAGTAAAAAAGTCTAAACATTTTTTCTTAGCCCTTTGATTTGATTGGCCCGGTAAGACAAAATATGGGTCATATTGCATTGCTTCTTCTATGGTACATATAACCTTCCTTGTTAGTTTTATTACTACTCTTAGTAGCATTAAATCTAATCTTCTTTTATAATATTTAGAATACTTTTTGAGCATGGTTTATATACAAAAGCTATTGATAGTAATTGTGGCGTTGGCGGTTGGTCGTACAGCAATTATGGCACAACAAAGCTTTTCTTTTTAGTCTAACAAATTCTGATGAAAATTAGTTTTTACATTAAAACAATAGAAAACAAAGAAAAACAACTTAACATTAAACAAATATACAAAAAAAAAAAAGAAAAAAACATAAAAATAAAAGTACAAAAGAAATTATGTATTAAATAAACGCACGATATTATGAAACGGTGAGGTTTGATAATGATTATGAATTGTCTTAGTTGGACGTTGATTTTGGTTGTGGTGGTTGAGATGATGGGTTGATTTTAATACCGCAGCAGGTGGTGTTGATGAGCAGCCCTCCGTTAGAGCACGTTCGTGATACATAAATGAATGCAGCAATGTATTTGCAGGACCAGCATGATGTGGTTGGGACATGTTGGCGCTCTCCGATAGTTGAAAGGTAGCATATGGTGAAATATCCTCTGAGGTTTCTATAAAAGGATGTATAAATTAGTTTTTCTACATAATAGCTATAAAAATACTTTTATTCCTTATATTACCAACGAAAAAGAGATGGTGTTAATCTTTGTGAAGGTATTTAAAGTATTCTAGAAAAACTTGTATCAAGAATAATTTTGATTAACTTATCTTTTAGTACGATTTTTTATTTAAATTCTTAATTATAACTGGATGTTTGTTATTTTTGGGGAAACTAAAAATTTCAAATTTCAAATAACAAAAAACTAATTTTAAAAAAATTACATAAGTAGTCAATAAGGAAAATATTTTTAAACTATCTATATATTAATACATGAGGGTAAATTTTTAGTTCCCTTTTTAAGCAATATACGGGCACGTAGGAGTGTGAAAATTGGCATAGTTATAGCTCAGATGCAGGAGAAGACGAGAATGACAAAATTTATATTTAATCTGTCTTAAAAATATATTAAATTAAATAAAATAAAATATTTATATTAATTCGTTACACTTTGTTAATGCGAAAGATTTAAATTTTGTATCAGACGCTCTGTGTTGAGTTGTGAATTGCTAAAATTGATTAATATACCTCTTTTAAATATTCATATATTTTTATACCCTCCACTCCAGTGTGCAGAGGGTATATATAAGTTTGTCATTCCGTTTAAATAATTAGAAAAAAAATTTTGGACCCCATAAAATATATATATTTGTGATCCTTATAACAACCGGAGTTGATATAGCGATGTCCGTCTGTCCGTCTGTGGAAATCACGATGGCGGCATCAATCGGGCAGCTAGGTTGCTCGCTGATATAAAAAATGATTCATTGACATCCTGAAAAGTTTGCTATTTAAAACCGTCCAAATCGGTCGATTAGGGCCCGGGATTTGAATGAAGAACTAAAAAAAGTCTTGAAAAAATACAATTTTCTATGTTGTTTTTGTCACGATCACGCCCTCAATAGGATAGCTAAGGTGATCATTTTTAGTGAGAATGATTCTCCAAATTCATAGGAAGATTTCTGTTTCAAAAATCATAAAAATCGGTGGCATTGGTCCAGGGAAATCTCTGAAAAATAAAAAAAATTAAAAATATGATGTTTCTATAGTGTTCTTGTTATTATTCTAAATGTTATATTGTTGTCATAGCTGGACTTGTTGTTTTTGTGGTCGTTGTGGTAATAATATAATAAAAACTAACCCTTTGTACATTTTTTTTTATCAACTCTGGTAGAAAAATTTAAAAGTTTCCATTGTTTTGGCATCACTAAAAAAATTTACTAGATAATTTCTGTCATTGCCATGAGCCTGCCTGCAAAGTTTCAGATCGATTGGGTCACGGGAAAGGGGTTAAAATCTATCCAAAATTTTTTCGAAAAGCAGATACTACGAGTTAATATAAAGGGAGTAAAAATTCACCAGCATCTAAAGCAAATAATGCTAAAATACCTAGTTGTTTATAAAAAGAAAACAATGTAAATTTAGCAAAAAAAAAAATTTTATGTATTAATTTACTTAAAGAGAAAAACAACAAAAATAACGTTTGATGTTGTATTTTTTGTGTGAAATATTTACATACATATACATACATACACATATTAAATAATACAAATAATATACATATATTCTATATCTGTATATCCATAATAACTGCATGTTTGGAATAAATCGGTATATTATTTTATTTACATAAAATTCTGCAATATTTTGTTATGGGGAAAATAGATTTATTTTGCATTAACAGAGTATCACTTCATTTTGCTCAGCGTGACTATGCCACAGTAGATGGCACCACAATTTTTGTTCTAATTTGCTTTGCAATAGTTATTTCTATTTTAACATGAATGTCAATATTTTCAAATTGATATTATACATAACAATATTAAGAGTATACACGGGCTGGTCTTTTATTTCATAAGTTTTTTCAATTTTTTTTTACAAATATGAACATAAGTTTGGCATATTAACTTTTTGTTGTCTTTACAAAATAGAGTTACCGACTTATCAATGAGTTTTTTGCTTTCAAAAAAGTTCTACATAGTTATATAGAATTATTATTCTGCTTTACCTATAAAATATCTGATTGCGATGACATCTAATTTTTAAAAATTGTTTATAATTACTAAAGCATTATTATTCACATAAATACAAAATTGCACTTTTTAAATTTTCCATTCAAATTTAAGAAAATATCAATTCTAAAAACTGGAATTAAAATTTCCAATTATAAATTAGAAAATATTAACTGAATTTCAGAAAATCATATCAAAACGTCGGAAATAATAACTTTCCATTTAGAGGACATCAATTGCATCTTTAATATACATATAAATTTTATTCGTTAAACACAAATTGAAATTCCAAAAAAAACACCAAATATGTTTACATTTAAAAAATGTTTACATTAACAAAAAAAAATATTGACATTCAGGAGAAATTAATAGCTTTTCAGTAACTTCTTTTAACGATTGTCGAATCGTTAAAAAAGAAAAGCAAAATTATCAGTAAAATTTTTAAACGATATTCGCTATTGTTAATGTCAGCTGTTGTTGTTATCTAAACGACAACCATTTTTGTGTTGTTTATTCAATCGAAATAAAAATCATAAAATAGTGAAAATATTTAGCTTTTATTAAAAAACTTTTTTATATAAATAAAAAAATTAAATAGCATATTCAATTCATTATTTCATTTTCAAATAAATAAACAGAAATATTAGTAAAAAAAATAAAGATATTAAACATAAACATAAAATCATCCTATCAAACACGAAGTAGTTTGTTTTTTTCTATTCTTCTTTGTGTTTTTCGCTTATTTTAACAGAGATGCCACTCGTTTACAATTTAAATAAATAGAAAAATAGATTCAGATCTATGTACTTAGTGAATCACTTAATCCTCAGTGCAAACAACAATAGCTGTCGATATATTTTGCGATTGTCGGATCGTTGAAATTCTGTCGGATCGTTGAATTCGCACTACAAAAAACATTAATTTAAATTCAATGAATTTTAGAAAACCTCAAATGATATTTGAGAATTGCGAACATAAAAATTGTTACACAAATATTCGCAATTTGATGAGAATGTTATTTATATATAAATTTTCACAATTTTTTTTGGATGAAAATTTGAAGTTTTTCAGAAAACAAAGATAACAAACTATTTTATTTAAAATGTTTGGGACATTTGGTTTTTTGCGTTTGGCATCCCTAATTTAATTATTTATTATTATAAATTTATTCTCTATGTTTTCCAAATATGGCAATATTTTAATAAAAAAGTTGAGAGAGCTTTTTTTTTGGTTATTATTTTGTTACTCCATCCGACCTATATGGCCGCAATGAAAAAAATATTTCGCCAGTTAAAAGAAACTATACAGCCTTATCCAATTGGCACGATTTAATGCATATAGCCATCGTACACAACCATTACCTTTGCAATGGAGGTTAAGGCGAGCTATTTAATTAGCAAAAACTAAATTAAACCAGAAGTTTAAACGCATGCATATTTTTCCAATATTTTGTTTACATTTATTATCAATACTCAAACCGAGGTGGAGGGTATCAAAGATTCGGCACAGCCGAATTTAACACTCTTACTTGTTTTTATATATATTGATTTAAAAAAAAAATTGGAAGACAAAAATTTAATGAAAAAATAATATTTCAGAGAATTTGCACTCGAATTTCGAGTGCTGGGCTATCCTAGTTTGTTTTGAATAGAAATAAACAACAATTTCTAATATCTATATGCTCATCACTGACTCAGTGATTGATTTTGTAATGCTTTCGGTTCCCCAATGGAGTGATGATAGGAAACGAGTTTTGGAGGGTAACAGTATATATAAAGGGAGAAAGGGTACCTTTCCAAACGGATGAATTCAGTAAGGTTAAATGTAGTAGTTTTCAGACATTCGAAGGCCAATACTGCAAAAGCGGCCAAAAAAGCGGAGAAAATTGGTTCTTTTTCGTAACTGCTGGACAAAGATCGAGCAAGTGAGAATTTTTCTGAAAACATTTTATATCAACTAAACAAATAGATCTATGGGTACAAAATTTGGTATGAAAATTCAACATCAGCCAAAAGGATTTTTTTTTAATTCCACCGCTATGGCCAAAAAGGCGATAAGTCCAAAATATTTTATATAGTAAACAAAATAATTTGTGAATATGAAGTTTGCTATGTAGATTCCACAAAACGCACAGACAAGACTGCATTATTTAGCGAATTTTATTTATTGCTTACGATAAAATATAAAAACATTGATTCCAGTCTGCAAATGTCATTTTATTGCTATAAAGATATAATCGTTTCATTCAAACTTTATCTATAAATTCAGCGCAACGTTTGAAAATTCTGCAAATTAAATTTGAAATGAATTTTTAAAATTAAAATATCTTCTTTAGTAATGCCAAAACAGTGGAAACTTTTAAACTTATATACCAGAGTTGACTAAAACAATGAAAACAGAAGAAGGGATAAAAGAAAATGTAAAAATCATAACCGTGGTTTAAATATGATGATGAATTTAGTGCTGGTCGTAAGCAAAAGAATATCTGTGAGAAAAATTGTATGAATAAATCAATAGTTTCATTTTGTGTCGCAGGCACCATAAAACGAGTCAAAGACAGGATAATTTAATAGCAAGAGAGTTTAAACATATCCAAAAAAGTTACTTAAAGAGATCTTTAACCAAGTAAAAATAAAACTATGTGCTTCATCTGTTTCCATACGAGCAATCGAGGCTAATCCTGGTTGTTATCATCCTGTGAGGAAACCACTGATGTCAGAGAAAAATCGTCTGGCTAGCATTAATCTTGCTAAAGAACGCATGAACTGGAATTAGAATGAATGAATGAATTATTAAAACGGCCATAAAATTTGCCAATACCGGCGCAGGACCAAATTCTTTAAAAGTTCTTCTACAATAACGTAATGCGATCGTTCGGTATAAGAATCATTCGCCCCCCAAGACCATGACTATCATATTATTGTTATTGTATAGTAAAGGTTTCCATTGTTTTGTCAACAGCATAAAAATGAATACTTTTAAGTTTTGTTATTTTTTTCTGAAGTTATGTTAATATTTCTTCTTTTTTAATTAAATAAAATATACAAATTATACAAATTAATAAAAGATTTTTAAATTTAATGGTAAAAAAAAAATTTTTTGTCAAAAGTTTCCATCGTACACCGACTTTAGTAAAGACTTTGATAAGGTGAATCATGATTCATTATTATACAAGCTGAATTCTATGGGTTTCAGTAATTCTTTAGTTTTCTGATTAAAATGTTATTTAACGAACAGATCTCAGCGGGTTAAATTTAGAAACGCTGTCTCTAAAAAAATGCAAGTGTTTTCTAGTGTTCCACAAGGAAGTCATCTTGATCGAGTACTTTTTACTTTATTTATCAATGGTCTTCCTTTCTATTATTCAACACTCTAAAATTCTCTTATACGCTGATGATATCAAACTATTTTCCTCTCTTCAAAATCACTTTCAACATTTTTTGTTACAATCCGTTTTAAATAATTTTTGTGAATGGTGCAAGGTTAACCTTATGGATCTCAATATAAAAAAATGCAAGCATATGTCCTTTTACAAATGTAACAATCTACATACTACTTATTTTGTGAATGAAAGTGAATTGAAATCCGTTGATACATTCTCAGATCTTGGCATTTTATTAGATCATAGATTAAACTTTTGTTCGCATATATCTTCAGAAATACACAAAGCTTATGGGGTTCTTGGATTTATGAAGCGATGGAGTAAAGAATTTTGTGATCCATATGTAACCAAACAGCTGTATACATCCCTGGTTGATCTCATCTTGGAATATGGTTCTAAAATATGGGATCCGTGTTACATTATTCATATAAATTTCGTCGATTCTGCCCAGAAACAATTTCTTTTATTCTATCTACGTGCACTTGGTTGACTCCAATTACTTGACTCCAATTACTTGTTAAGTAGAATTCAAATTAATATACCATCGAGACCTTCAAAAACCTTTAAGCTCTTATATATTAATTATTTTCGATATAAATATGCTAATAATGATCCATTTCGCCGGTTGTGTAAGCAATTTAATGGAATTTACCACATCATAGATTGGTCCGAAAATAAAGAATCTTTGAAACGTAAAATTATTCTATATCTAAATAATTAAATCGTCATTATTTTATTTGTTATATGTATTTTATACACTATATATATTAGTCTGTAAGGACATTTGTAATTTCATAGGCTATAAATAAATAAATTAATTGTCACTGACACTATATTTCGTATTGTTATTAAATATTATTACGGTTTAAATATCTAAAATATTAATTACGCTAACAACGCACAGTGGCGCCATTTGATGTTTTTCGTTGCAAAAATCATATCTTTTGAACTGAATAACATAATTGAACAGTTTAAACAGCATGTGATAGATAACTGTTCAGCCTATGAAATGAGCGTTTGGAAAGGGTTCTACACTTTGTAGGGGCCTACTTATGGGTTATCAAAGTTAAAATTTGTAGAAAAATCAATTTTATGGTAACTAAAAAAAATTATTTTTACATTTTTAGATTGTTTTTATTTTTTTTCTTTAGGGTTTTATGTTTTAAATTATTAGCCAACAGACTAAAAAAAATTAGTTCTTTTTTAAATTTATTTTTTCAATTTTCTGTAAAATATTCATCACAATTCGTAAGAGAAGGTATATCTAAAAGACTAATCATTTCTAAACTATAATTATTTTCTAACTCTTTACGTGACTTCACATGCCGCAGGGAAGAAATAAGTGGATCGGAAGATGCTGCCAACATGTTGAAGAGGTCCTCATTTTGCCTTACCCTTGATGCTTTGAATGTGTTATGCAATCTATATTTTTAATAAAATTTGTTAAGAGACTCCTGTGCTTCTTCAGAAAGCTGTCCAATTGGCAAAGACTGGTACTCAATTATATCTTTGCCATGCGTCAATATTTTATGGACGGTTGGGGTCAACTTCTTCTGTGGATACATTTCTGCTAAAAGAGATGCAGTTTTCGATGCATATTCTCCATATTTTGTAGAATTGACATTTTATTTGCAGTTTAAAACATTCAAGATCGTTCCCAATCTTTTCACGATTTGATTGTTAATTCCAGTGATTCTAGTTACTGCCTCATCATTTTCAAAAAATCTCCTAGAAGTGTTTCCATCGTTTGAGTTACCGTATCCGTGCTTGGGACAGTCTACTTTTAGTCCAACTTGTTTAAAAAAAAGCATCCTGTATTTGCTTCTTTCTGATCTTTTCCTTATCCTTTATTGATGTATTTTCATCGAAGTTTTCCTCCTCTTGTGGTAGGGTATACGCCAGTTTTAGAAAGAACTCCATACACCTTATCCTTGCGTGCAATGGTGACATTCCATATTCGTAATTCTCCACGTTTGTACAATTGTTTAAATTACCAAAGTTCTTCTGACTCTTTTTGCAAATCGGGCATGACAATGTTGAGGTTGTTCCTGTCAGTTCGTTTACGACTTTTCCGTCAACCATGGTCAGGTGGAACTCGTAATTGCATTCCTTCTCCAATTTGCAGCTTTGTAAGCTTAATCTTGCTTATTTGTTCTTCAATGTCCTTCACCGTGGTCCTTATGAGTTCTGCCGATTCCCTTGCAAACTGAAATATTATTGGTCGGCAATAATGTACTGATGACGGACGTGGATTTTTCCAGTGTAGGGAAACATCAGATTTTAGCCGCAAAGGAACAACAGATGCCATAAACATATTTCCGTACGATATTGTAGCGTCATCGGAAGATATCCTTTGCTTATAAGCGCTTTGTCCGGATGATCCATCGCATCCCCATTTGCTGATCAATATCAGTTTCTCAGGAAGAATTTTCACCTCATTTTCAGTAAGACTCTCCAACAACCGTTTTGCTGTATGGCCCATGAGATCCTGCAGATTGGCTTTCACAGAGACTTCCGTAAACTCCGTATGCAGTGGTCGTGAATTTATTTTGGCTTACGTAATATGCCGTGTCGCATCAAGGATGCCCGTAGTATCTCATATTTTTCTTTGGAAAGTTGTTACTCCATAAACAAAGCCAAGGCTTCTTCGGAACCATACTTTTTAATGTGTGCGTTTGTGGGCGTGGGAATGCTTTCCTTAATCATTTTTAGTCGCAGTGGGCTTGCATCAGCATCAGATTTTGTAATCTGCGACCAAACTCTTTCACTATCCTTTGTATATTTAATAGACAGCGCGTCCGATAAATGCTTCGTGGTCAAGTCATTGGTGGCATTGGCAACTTTCCTCTTTCTTGTGAAAATTGAACACTCCTCAATACTTTTTTTTGGCCTTCCTTTTGCTCATCTGGTTGATGTGGTGGTTTTATCTACTGCCAATATATCCAGGATGGTGTCTTCATTAAGCCAGTCCTCGTATTTGGAGTTGAAGTTCTGAATGGTTCGATTAGATTTAATATTAATATTTGCATATATCAGATAAAAATAATTTTTTATAATTTCGCTTCTCTCAATATTTCCGTATAAGCTATCAAGTTCTTCTAAAGCAGCTTCCGTGAAAAACTTTGGTGCGGTTGACCTTCTAAACAGTTCAAATAATTTTAAATTGTTCAACGCCATGTTTTCAGTACTTAAATTGTTTAACGCCATGGTTTCAGTACTTGTTGCGCCAACTTTCAATCGTAGACTAATCCAGGCAATATGCTTATTTTGCAATAAATATGCTTATGCTACCATGCCTAAAAATTTACCTGTTCCCTGCATACATATGTATTTAGGCTGAATTATGCAATTTTGATATTATGCTCGTGTCTAAATAAGATTTGTGCCTACCTGGAGGGACCATAAGTCAATATTGTTCTTGGCCATTTGTACTGCAAAGTAATTTTTAAGTGAGGTGCGTACCTGCGAATTTCAATGAGTAGTTTTTTGTGCATCCTGTGTCTGTAACAGAATATTGGGAGTAGACTTTGGCAGAGAGTCACAGGTAGACAACCGACTTAAAATTCAATTTTCAAACTATTAGATCAAACTACTGTCAGTCAAAACATGTAAGGGATGCACGCCATACAATTTCTGCAACCATGTCTTTCTAACCTTTTTTTTACCTCTAGAAGCCAAACGGGCACGTACGGGCAGATAAAACCTTTTGAATTATGTAAAGAAATAATCAAAGAACATGTTTTGCAAATATGGCAAATATAGAAAAATATAGTTTTTTTTTTCCGTCGAAGTTGAAAAATAGTGAAAAAACGGATAGTTTTTAAATAGTGATTTACCAGGAGAAACGAAAAGTAAACAGTTAATTTTTTTTTATCATTATACATTTAATAAATACATCAATTAATACAAATAAAAAATAAGGCGATTCGTTACCTATTTTTCGTGATACTACATCTGAAATCGCAACAAATTGACAAAAAATTGTGTGTTTTTTTAAAAACCGAAAGTCTGTCAACTTTGAACGGTTATACCTTCTAAACTAAAAATGTGATATTATTAAGAGTAGCATATTTGAAATCGTTAAAAAGTTTCCTATAACATGGGTTTATTCAAAACTTCGTCGGCGCACATGAAAATTTTGTTTTTTGCAACCTCGTTTGCTCTACGGGCGCCACTGTGCAACGTAGCGGGTATACTGCTAGTATAGCCTTTGCCAAAAATGTGTGTGCATTAGTAAACAATTTTGAATGTATTGAGTTTACCGAACTGCAGTGGCAGTGGCATGAATAATCACTGGAATAAGTAACCTGCAAAATAAGCTGATTCGAAAAAGCGATTGAATATTATTCTTGACTTCTGTAGGCGTGATCATCGGAATTGTGCCATGAAAATTAGTTAAATGTCATGAGTGACTGAGCTAGGAAAAAATTCATGCAGTAGCTGTCTTAGAACATCCTCAAAATATTCAAAAAAAACTTACAACGGTTATATACTTTTATAGAATTTCTAAAACCCATAAAGTAGCAGCATCAAATTTCCTTAACAGGAATCCATATAATGTGCATTTTATCTAGCGCACAGTTGGTAATATAAGGCTGAAAATAGTACTATTAATTACTTTCATACAAACCTGGTATTTTATCATTAGTTTGTAGGGAAACTTTATGTATAGTGGCATAATAACGTTCACGTTGTGCAGCTTCCGAGTTCTGGCGATTCTCTAGTGATTCTTTTTGTATACGTCCAGCTTGTTCTGTAGACAATCAAATACAAACAAAACAAAAAATTATATTTCATGAATGGTTTGCATTACGGAAGAGTAGAAAAAGAGGAAACAATAAAAAAATTCATAAATATAATATGCAGAGCATTGAAATAGTTAATGCTTTTATATGAGCGTAATTACTAAATATTTAATAAAGATAAATGCATAATTAGTTTTTATTAATATCAATAGTTTAATCAAAAATTATGATTGTAATAAATAAAGTAAAATAATTTGAAAAAATAAAAAACCAATAAGGAGGCAACTTTTTGATCACAGTTGGAAATTGATACTAACAATTTTGTTTGGAAGATATAGAAATGAGAGCGATATAAAGATTGAGTGAAAATTAAAAACACATTTAGACATTTTGATTGATAACTTAAATAGTAAATTCAAGGCCGAAATTCTTTTCCAAAAGCAGCAAATATTTTGCACTAATATAAGCAACCTTGCCGTCATTTTGACCTCTATTGTTATTTCAATCATATGCAGTAGATCAGAGTCGGAAGAAGCCTAAATTGTCTTGCTGAAGGTTCGAAAATTAATTACGAAGTTAGCGCAAATATCTCTGAGCGGAATGTTAGAATCTTGGAACTAATAGGCATGTGGACCACTGAAATACTGGAAATTATTTTTTGTACTAGGATATATAATAAAAATGGCTTAAATTGCTTAAATTCTTCTGATAGCCAGACAAAACTTTTGGCCCTGGGATCATGGAAATATATATCTAAGCATTCATTGGAGTATTTCGATACTTAGAGCAGCGAACATAGAGTAGCTCTATTCTGGATTCCTGGACATTACAGACTGAAGGGGAATGATACCATGGACGAACTGGCCTCCACTGTTCCTATGATTGGACTTAAATGCTATAGTATGGTAAATTGGTCTACCATAACGACTCTAGTTAATGATGGTGAATATACTGACAGATTATGATTATATACTGGTAACAATTCGTGGGGTTTTATAAAATCGATATTATTAATGACATCAAAATATTGAATCAAGCCAGCAGCAGAACAAGGTAACTAACGCTATTCCTTATGGGACTCTTCAGATTTAACTCCCATTTACGTAACATTAACCTGGCTACCTCGGCTCTGTGTCGCCTCTTAGGATGACGACAGCACGACACATACCTTAGGTGCGTCTCACTTTAGAAAATCAGAAAACGAATTTCTCATAGCAAATTTGTAGGCCCTGAAGTTTTTAAACTTTCTTCTCTTTCTTCTGAACTTCCACAGAACCCGATTTCTGGGCTATATCTTAAACTTTGAAAAGAATGAGACATTTTTTCTTATACAGTAACACCCGTTATTCGTTACGTCAAATGCTATAGTATGATTAGAGAGTATCAGAAAAATTTGACCAAAAAACCAGGGGCCTAACTTACGCAGTCGTGGTCGAAATAATTCCGTATCGAAATTTATTTCGATAGTGAAAATATTTATAATTTCTTTATTCGCTATGAAACGGAATGCCATATCTGTGGTCACAAGCGATAACCGCCTAAGTCGACTTAAGAACGATTTGAGTTATATATGCTATCATATTCTACTAACAATGCTCTATATTTACGTGGAATCCCCATTTTTCTATCGCTGTTATTTAAAAAGTTATTAATGAAAACATACTGACCTAAGTCATAATAAAGTCCCATTACATTTATATAAACAGTTATTTTTCTCGAAAGAATGATTTACGCCGATTTGAGTTATGTATGCTATCATATTCTTCTAAAATATCTTCATATCAACGTGAAATCCCCATTCCTCTAACACTGTTATTTAAAAAGATATTAGTACGAATATTCTGACCTAAGTCGTAATGAAGCCACATTATATTTATATAAAAAGCTATTTTTTTCGAAAGCATGATTTTCGAGTTAAGCAGTAATTGCTTGTGATCACAGATATTGTTTCAGTATTGCAAAAGACGGAAATAACAGATTAAATAGAAAATGTAAACAAAAAACATATGTTTATTTTAAAAATGAAATATCATCATATTGATTTAATTTTGTTTTTTTTTTTATTTATCATTTTCTTATTCGTTCGTAAAAGAGAGATTATTATCTCGGATGATAATGGCAAGGCCAAACAACAAAACAACATGTGTAAATATGTTATTATTAGACTCGTTTCTAAGTCCGACTAGAGATCTAATGGTTGACTGTGCTTTATTTTATGTGGTCACAAAATTTGGTGCGGTAATTCGTTGAGTTTATAAGCAAAATATTACGGCCATAAGAAATGACAAAATGTTGTGCCTTCTACGCGTATACACTTCATTGACCCTGCTTACAAATATAAAAATTTTATTATTATTTATTTATTTATTTATATTAATTACAATACAAAGTAAATTTGTATTCTAATTTTGGGTCCAGGGATAAGCCGGGTGACAAAAACCATTTGGCTGGTTTTTGCAGCGACAGACCAAAGCCTCTGGTGGGAATCGAACCAACGACCCCCGCATCATAGGCGAGCATGCTACCTATTCACGCACCGGGGCGCTTATAAAAAATTTTATTATTTATCTATTTATTCTGACCTAAACCCAGGAAAAATTTCATAATAGCAGCTCATTGAGTTTTGCATTACCAATACTGAAAAACGCCTGCCCACTGCATTACTTTTAAAGTGAAAATAAGGCGTTACTAATAATGTGCTAAACAGCTACTTATATTTCATGCCAGCTCCTTGCATACTGCATTACTTTCAAATTGAAAATAATGAGTTCCTAGGCAACTAGCTACTTCCAATGACATCCCCGTGTTAAAATAATGAGCTTATCAGAAAAACTTCAACCAGTTACTTCTCCTTCTAAAACCCATTATTTGGTAATGTTTTTTTTTTGCCTGGGAAGTTACTAAAATTAATATTTTCTTCACTTATATTATATTTATTTGTACTAACATTTTCTTTTTTCCATTAAATTGGGAAAAATTTCTTTTCGCATGCTATTTTGCTAACGAGTAAGATTTCCCAAGGTTACATTCGAATTATCACTCGCTATCGAATCCCAAATTTAAAAACTTCACCACATATTATTCGTTATCGTATAAGAAGATCTCAAAAATACAAAAATTCACACATTCGAATAAATATACGTTCGCTTGCGACTATGCAAGTTGGAAGCCTGGTTCGGGAAGAAAAAGGTCTATATAATGATTGTTTGACCATGAATATAGTATAGTATTGAAAAGAACTCATAGCACATCCGGTTGAAAAGTGGACTGGTAAGCTTAGTACTCGGACTACTTGGTGCGACATGTTGAAGCCAGTGCAGATTTGCAAATATAGAAAGTCCAAAAAGAATTGCAGGCCAAACACAGAGCACGGATGGATATTGAAACCATGTTTCATAGAAATACTCCTGCTGCAAACTGCCCAAACTAATTGGATATAGAAAATAAGCATAAACCATATTAATCTTTTGGCTGCAGATATGAAAAAGTTCATATCGGATGCTGTGTCTATATGGGGACTAGGTCCAAAAACGGACCGATCCTGACCAGGGTTGGTAAAGTCTTTTGATTTTGCGAAAATATATACAAACAAAATTTGAGATGAATCAGTGCAATATTTTTGTTTTTTGACAGATTCAAGTGAAGGTCGGGAAGCAGCTCTATATGGGGCCTATGACTACGAGTTGCCCCATAGGTATCGTTTTTGGACTACTCATTAGTGGAAGTAATAAACACATACAAACCCAATTTGACTAAGATCTATAGGACAATTTGGATCTTATGGCAATTTATGTCGATTTCATAGGGGTCATTTGTATGGGGGCTGGGTCTGAACTTGGACCGATTCTCACCAATTTAATAGCGTTCATCGCACGGCTGATGAAAGCCCATATACCAAATTTCATCAAAATATATTCATATTTGCGACCTGCAGTTTGATTACAAGGTTTACATTGACACACAGACAGACGGACGGACATTGTTAAATCGACTCAAAAAGTGATTCTGATTCGATCGGTATAATAAAAGATGGGTCTAGGCCAAATATTTTGGTATTTAGAAACAGCAGCACAAAGTCATTATACCCAAACCACATAGTGGTATAGGGTATAAAAATGTAGTTTTGTTATATCACTGAACCAATCATGCTGAATTTTTACAGTAGGCAATTGTTTATCCTATTTTTTGTATTTAAGTGGGCGTGGCTCATCCTATATAAAGTGAGTTGTTAGCTTCTAACTTTAACATATAATATCTGGAATACTACCACAGCAAGAGTTCCGAAACTATTTACATATACATACTAAACTAATTTGAAGATGTTTGGAACAAATGGTGGGAGCGGACCAATGGAAGTGGATTGCACCCACCATACAAAGTAAATATTTAATGTCATATATCTAGAGTACTGCAGTAGTGAAAGCCTTGGAACTTTGTCTGAGTTCATGAGTTACTAATGTGAGTATTCCAATAAAAAATGGGTGGGATCGGACCAGTGGGCATGGCACCCACCATACAAAGTAAGTATTAAATGCCATATAACTCTAATACTATAACAGAAAAAGCCTTGTGACTTTATCTAAGTTCATAGTTATTAATGTGAGTAGTTGCCCAGAAAATGGGCAGGATCGCGCCAATGGGCGTGGCACCTCTTACACAAAAAAATATGAAGTACTATAAAAAATACAGTTTTGAAACTTTTGAAAAGTACATTAATTACCAATGTGATTAGTCGCGGAAACTTTGGGCAGAATCGCTAAAATCAAAAACCGCCAAGAGATAAAATCGCGAATAACAAAAATCGCCAAGTTCAAAAATCGCAAAAAACAAAAATCCACGAAATCAAAAAGCACGAAATTAACAAAAATCGCCAAAGTCAAAAATCGCTAAAACTGAAAATCGCGAAAAAAAAAAGAAAATCGCGAAAAACAAAAATCGCTAAAAATAAAAATCGCCAAAAACAAAAATTTCCAGAACTAAAAATCGCTATTATCAAAAATTTCCAAAATCAAAAATAGCACAATTCAAAAAGCGCCAAAACCGAAAATCGCGAATAACAAAAATCTCCTAAATCAAAAAACGGCAAAATCAAAAATCGCAAAAAACAATAATCGCCGAAGGCAAACACGCCAAAATCTAAAATCGCAAAAACAAAAATTGACGAAATCTGAAATCGCCAATTGTAAATAAAATAGCTTTCTATACAATGTATTCCCAGTTTTTTATTTCGTTACGATGGGTGTAGCGAAGTGCATCGCGTTGCAGCTAGTATATACAGTTTGGTGCAAAATTAGGCAATGTTTGAAATAAAAAAATCAACTATATTTTTTCATGGTATTTATTAAACAAATTAAAAACTATCTATAATATTAATAGCAAGGCGATTTCTTGTGACCGATGTAAGTTTCACAGTTTTAACTCGATTTTGACAAAAAAAAAATCATGTGAGTCCGATCACAAGGGCGATGTGTAAACATCTAATAATTAAAGAAAACATCAACATCATATTTTCCAGTGCATAAAAAATAAGTCGATTATGCTGTTTTCTGAAATTCAATTTATGTTTTCTGAAATGCAATTGATGTTTTCTGAAATTCAATTGATGTTTTCTGAAATACAATTAATGTTTTCAGCAACTCAAATGATGCTTTTTGAAATTCGATTGATGCTTTCTGAAATTCTATTTATGTTTTCTGAAATTCAAGTGATGTTTTTTGAAATTATATTGATGGTTTCTGAAATACAATTGATGTTTTCTGAAATTCTATTGATGCTTTCTGAAATTCAATTTATGTTTTCTGAAACTCGAATGATGTTTTCTGAAATTATATTGATGTTTTCTGAAATTCTATTTATGTTTTCTTAAATTCAAATGATGTTTTCTGAAATTATATTGATGGTTTCTGAAATACAATTGATGTTTTCTGAAATTCTATTGATGTTTTCTGAAATTCAATTGATGTTTTCTGAAACTCGAATGATGTTTTCTGAAATTCTATTTATGTTTTCTCAAATTCAAGTGATGTTTTCTGAAATTCTATTGATGTTTTCTGAAATTCAATTGATGTTTTCTGAAACTCGAATGATATTTTCTGAAATTATATTGATGTTTTCTGAAATTCTATTTATGTTTTCTGAAATTCAAATAATGTTTTCTGAAATTCTATTGATGTTTTCTGAAATTCAATTGATGTTTTCTGAAATTCTATTGATGTTTTCTGAAATTCAATTGATGTTTTCTGAAACTCGAATGATGTTTTCTGAAATTATATTGATGTTTTCTGAAATTCTATTTATGTTTTCTGAAATTCAAATGATGTTTTTTGAAATTATATTGATGGTTTCTGAAACACAATTGATGTTTTCTGAAATACAATTGATGTTTTTTGAAAGACAATTGAAAATGTTTAGAAAAGAACATATCATAATATTTTCACAAATACAGTCAGATAGTCACACCGATTTACACTTCAGCTCACACCGATGTGTTACGCTGTTTTTGCGATTATATTGTGAAATAGAAATTTACCCCCCTGCGCGTATAGATGTTTACACATCAAAAATTTATCACTTGAAAGGTATTTCTTCTTAGTTGTTTACCAGATTTACAGATTTTAATCGTCTGGAATATTTTTTTGGAGTTATGATCGTTTAAAGGTGCTACTAATACATACATAAAATTATACAATGCTGTGTGTTTAATGAAGCATACCTTTAGGATTTTTATTAAATGAAAAAAAATAAAATTCCCAGAATTTGCTATCGAATTTCGAGTGCTGGAATCTGCTAGTATCCATAAATAAAAATATCAATTCTTAAAAAATAAAAAACTATAAAAAAAAAAATATTAATTCATAACTTAAGTATCTAACAAATTAACAATTGCCTTATTCGGGATATTGCCTCACTTTTGCACCAAGGATCTGTTGAATAAAATTTAATAGTTTATCCAATATTTCTTTGCCTTTGCCAACTGGGCCATTCAATTTGGAATGGATTTGGACAGATTTGATACATAAACCACAGTAATTGGTTTCCATTCAGCCTCTACCCCCTCCCTCTGGTCATTAATGCTCTTCGGAGCCTATTCATACTCTGCTAGCAGACGTTTTAAATAAGCCCACATATTTTCGATCGGGCTGAGTTCAGGGCTCTGCGCTGGCCACTCCATAATCCCAACCACCTATGAACTAAGCCATTCCTTGACGATTTTCGCTGAATGTTTGGGGTCGTTGTCATGATGGAAGATGACATTTTCAGATCTATCTAAAATTTGGGCGATTGCTAAAGGCAAATTCTCTTGCAAAATGCGAATATAGTTTTCCTTTCTCATTATGCCATCTATCCGTATAAGTGGACCCACACCATCTGGTGTATTACATCACCAAACCCAAAGAGAACCACCTCCATGCTTTATAGTTTACATGGGCTGGGTTTGGTGTGGTCAATGGTTTGTCCCAACACCAAAGTTTTCAATCTGATTGGTATCAGTTTATTTTAGACAGATGAGACCAAACGTAGTCCAAGAGACCAAAATCGTTCTTTCCTTTCATAAGCCAAGACAATATAGAAGGCGTACCAAGAAAAAAATATTACAGAAACCATTACAAAATCTCTAATGCAAGGGGTCCATAAGTTTGCAAGTCGTAACCAGATCTATTAATTTTATCTTTTTTGTAAGTTTTAATAAAATTTCAATTAAATAAGAGAGTACAAAATCTGGACTCAATGGTTTTCTTATTTTTACATTTTATGTGTGTTAAGATTTCTGCGATCTCACCCCTTATATGGAAATTTCAATTGTATTATTTTCGTGTGTTTTAATTATAAAGACATACAAAAAAAAAATAATAAATCTTTTTAGAGTTCTGCCAGTACATTTGTTAGTACGCAGCATTGAGTAAGTAATTTATTGTTTAATTTATTTTCAATTTGTTGTGCCAAACAATTGTGTATTTTCATGTTTTTTGTTTGTTGTTGTTCCGTTCTGTTTAGTTCGGTACTGTTCTATTGTATTTTGTTTCTGTTTACCATACTTGAACACGAACAGGACACGAGCCAGTGCACAACATGCTCGAGGTATTGTTTTACGTTTATTATAATACCATATATACGAGTAAATACTTATATAAGGATGACACTTATTATTTGACACTTATTAAGGATAACAATTGTCGGGGAAAATTATATTAAAAGCTGTAGATATAAATTCATGATGATTATATTACAAATTTCTTGTTAGAAAACAAGCTGAAGATAAATATATCTTGCTGTCTAAAAAATTATTTCCAAGAATGTATTCAGCTTATTACTATCAATGAGAAAACTTCTAATCTTTTCGAATTTTTTAAAGTTGATTAAAAGCCTTTGATTCTTTTTCTTGAAATAGCATTAAGCGCCCCGGTAGATGAGTAGGTAGCGTGATCGCCTATCATGTGGGGGTCGTGGGTTCAATTCCCTCTAGAGGCTTTGGTCTGTCGCTGCAAAAACACCAGCCATATGGTCTTTGTCACTCGGCTTATCCCTGGACCCAAATTAGAATACAAATTTACTTTGCATTGTAATTAGTATAAATAAAATTAAATTTTATTGCTCTTCTAAACACCGTAAGTTTGGAAATATCTGAAATAGAGTTTCAAAGATGCGGGTTTTAAAATTTTTGGAGTAATTTATTCCGCTGTAACCAATTTCTGTATCACCGATTTCATATAATTAAAAAAATTTCCTTTCAAAATAAAAAAAAAAAAAAATACAAATTTTTAGAACCCTAATTTGGGCATTTGTTAAAATCACAATTAATTGTTTGACAAAATTCTATACCATCAAATTTCAGATAATAACGCACATACATAGATATACAATCCATTTCAACTCTTACTTAACATAAATAAATGACAGCCTTATAATGTTTTTTCAATATTTTTTTTTACATTTTTTTTTTATATTTGTACTTACTGTGTCTGTAGCATATAAAAACCAATGCTATTGTACAAATCATTCCCGATACGGTGGCTATGCTGGGTATTAAGAGGTTAACATTTCCATAAAATGCATTCGAGCCACGCTGTCCTCGTTGTACAATTTCTGGCGGCGGGGGATCGCCATCCTTGGTGAGTGTTACGAATGTAAATTCAGCTTGTGACACACCAGCTACATTGTGAGCTTCCATGCGTAATTGATAGAGAGTGGATGGTTGTAGACCAGATATAGCAAAACGACGTTGTGGTTTAAGGGCATTTGACACTAAGTAATTCAATATGATGTACAGCGGCCACAAATACAAAAAAAACAACAGATTATATTGATTGTAAAATATAGAACAAGCATTATTGTTTGAATTATGTCCAATTATTGTTAAAATATGAGGTCAATTGTATAATTCGTGTTCAGAGATATTTAGATAAACATATCCCCAGTAGAAATTGTTTGAACTAGCTACTAATTTCATGTTTTAGCTTTCAATTCCCTGGCAATATTAAAATGAATAAAGCTAATAACGTTATTATCTCAATATAATTGTATTTATTGATTTACAACTACCAGAAATATTTTAACTAGAGGCAGCATTCATTACATTGAACAACTCAGAATTCACCTTGTAATTAAATTTGTTCGCCATCCATTTTTTTAAATTCCTTTATAGTTCACTGAAAATACTCCTAACTGGCTTAAGTCATTGCGAAATCATAAAACTTTTAAGTCAATAATGGCTTTGGCTATCTGGCTGTCTAAAAGATAAAGTCTCTGAACGGTTGGTATCGGGTATGGTATAGTCGATCTAGACCGACTAATCTTTTTCGAGCAGAACTTCGCCCTCCCTACACCTTTCATCTGAGTATTTCAATAATTGAAGAAAATATTCTGTTCATATCGGGGACTACAGCCTGTATTAATTTATCATGTATATATTGAATTTTATTTTGTAAAATTATGTCAAACCTCCGACCACTTTCGTCCGACAATTATTGTCGGAATGGTTTGATATTTGAGGAAATATTGTAATTACGTTCGCAACTCTAAACAAGTAAGAAAATTATAGTCGGTCTAGACCGACTATACGATACCCTATACCATGCGTTTAGAAACCCTATCTCTTAGGCCCAACTAACTGGACATTGAAAATAAGCAAAAACCAAATTTGAGTGGGATTTTTATTAATTTTTTTGGCTGCAGATATGAAAAAGTTCATATCGGATGCTATGTATATCTATAAAGGGACTAGGTCCAAAAATGGACCGATCCTGATCATGTTTGGTAAAGTCTCTTGTATTTTGCAAAAATATATACAAACAAAATTTGAGAAGAATCAGTGCAATATTTTTGTTTTTTAATAGATTTAAGTGAAGATCGGGAAGTAGCTCTATATGGGATCTTATGGCAATTTATATCGATTTCATATGGGTAATTTGTATGGGGGCTAGGTCTGAACATGGGCCGATTCTCACCAATTTCAATAGCGTTCATCCCATGGCCCATAAGAGCTTATATACCAAATTTCATCAAAATATATTCATATTTGCGACCAGCAGTTTGATTACAAGCTTTACATGGACACACAGACGGACGGACTGACGGACGGACATTGTTAAATCAACTCAGAAAGTGATTCTGATTCGATCGGTATAATTAAAGATGGGTCTAGTTCAAATATTTTTGGTTGTTACAAACAGCAGCACAAAGTCATTATACCCAAACCACATAGTGGTATAGGGTATAAAAACGAATTCTAAGTCATTAGGAAAATTTTTCTGTGAAATTATCTCAAATTTGAAATAAAACAAGTAAGAAAATTATAGTCGGTCTAGACCGACTATACGATACTCTATACGATGCGTTTAGAAACCCTATCTCTTAGGCCCAACTAACTGGACATTGAAAATAAGCAAAAACCAAATTTGAGTGGGATTTTTATTAATTTTTTTGGCTGCAGATATGAAAAAGTTCATATCGGATGCTATATCTATAAAGGGACTAGGTCCAAAAATGGACCGATACTGATCATGTTTGGTAAAGTCTCTTATATTTTGCAAAAATATGTACAAACAAAATTTGAGAATAATCAGTGCAATATTTTTGTTTTTTAATAGATTTAAGTGAAGATCGGGAAGCAGCTCTATATGCGGTCAAAGGGATCATTTTTGGACTACTCATTAGTGGATGTAATGAACGCATACAAACCCAATTTGAGTAAGATTTATATGACAATTTGGATCTTATGGCAATTTATGTCGATTTCATATGGGTAATTTGTATGGGGGCTAGGTCTGAACATGGACCGATTCTCACCAATTTCAATAGCGTTCATGCCATGTATAAGAGCTTATATACCAAATTTCATCAAAATATATTCATATTTGCGACCTGCAGTTTGATTACAAGCTTTACATGGACACACAGACGGACGGACGGACGGACGGACATTGTTAAATCAACTCAGAAAGTGATTCTGATTCGATCGGTATAATTAAAGATGGGTCTAATTCAAATATTATTGGTTGTTACAAACAGCAGCACAAAGTCATTATACCCAAACCACATTGTGGTATAGGGTATAAAAACGAATTCTAAGTCATTAGGAAAATTTTTCTGTAAAATTATCTCAAATTTGAAATAAAAATATATCTTTACACTTTTGTATAGAAATTGACTGACTTTTTCGAGTAGTAGTTCCTCCGAGTCACAATTTTGGCCGAATTACTTTGGTATTTGATCCATGTAATGTCTTTTTATTTTGAACTTTAAAAAGTATAAATTTGAACCAAGTGCTTCCTAAATATTTTTTTTTAACGATGTCAATTTTCAATTAAGTGCGTATTTACGCACATTTGTATGGTAAGTGTTCGAGTTTTTGCGAGTATTGGTTTAGAGTTGGCTCAATGTTGATCGGAATGGCTTAATTTTTAAATGAGTCATCTATGAGTATGATGAAATAAAATTTTTTTATTAATTTTTTTAATTCTGATTTTGGCGAGTAATTCCTCAAGCTTAAATTTTTGGCGGATTGCTTTAAATTTGTACTCAGCTCTACGAAAAATAATTTCTTATTAAGTCATTGGGGACAACATATTTTCACACGTTTGTATTTGTATTTGAAAGTGGTCAATATAGATTGAGGAGTGCTCTGCCGACGCCAAAATTTTACTTGGTTAAAAACTTTATTGAGTAACATATGAATGCATTCGATTACAAGCAGTAATATTTTATTTTTATTTTTCAAACAAAAATAACAGTTATTTTTGGATTTTTAGTTTTTCGATCAAAAAAAAAAGTATTTTTTTTTATTTACACTCTTTCTTTTAACTCATACTCTCTGTCTGTCTGTCTGTCTGTCTGTCGTGGGTCAACCCCATTCCCCCTTATCCAATTGATCTTAAACTTGGCCAATAGTCTTGCTGTGACTACAGATTAATTTTCGGGTAGTCACGCACAGTCACGCATAGTCGCGCACGGTCACGGAGTGATTTTAAACCAATTCCCCTTATCAGTTCGATCTAAAACTTAGTCGATAGACTTGCTGTGAAAAAAGATTAACTTTGATATAGTCACGCACAGTTACGGATAGATTAAGAGATTGAAACCTCACTTCCCCTCATCCCATCGATCTGAAACTTTGTCCATAGACTTGCTGTGGCCAAAGATTAATTTTAATATAGTCACATACAGTCACACATAGTCACGCAAAGTCACGGAGGGATTTAAATCTCATATGCATAAGGAGAGAAAGAGTTTTAATAAAATCTTTGTTTTTATGGGTTAGGTTATTTATTTTTTCAAGCCAATACACACAGAAAAAATATTCGCCAACCGAATTGTTCTAAAGTGGAACAACTATATTTTCGATTGTATCAACAGGTATTTAATAGCATCTGCAAATTTTCTATTATGATAAAATATTTACTGTTAAGGCAAAATAATTGTAGTCACAGTGAACCCGAAAGTCAGTTATTAGTATTATCGCAATTCGGTTGGCAAAAAATTTGGTAGCCACAATGAATCTGTTTTCTGTGTGTATCAATGCTAATATCAAGTATATTTTAAACATCAGAATTTAGTTTAACTTACATTAGTGCTTCCAAATTTTCCACTGGAAAATTGTACCGCAACTCTCCTAGAATCAGTTTGAGGGCTGAAAAGGATCTCTTTACACTAACTCGGATGTCGGTGAGGATTTGATGGAATACTGGAACAGTAAGAAATATGTATTTGCCTGGCTACGTAGACTGGCATCTGTTTGCGTTCTGTACCTGCGACAGAAGTTAATGTAGAGAGAACCTTTTCAGCCCTCAAAATGATTCTGGGACAGTTGCGGTAGAATTTGTCTGTTAAAAATTTGGAAGCACTAATGTTAGTAAGACTAAATTCCCCTAAAGTCCACTCCACAGTTTTTATCAGAATGTTTCAATATTTCAAAAAAGTATCTTTGTCGAGTAGTAATTTCATCACGCCAGTAGGACACCCTGATTCATGTGAAATTTAATGATGCTGTTTCTAATACTTGTAGGATTCCAAAAAGTAAATATTTGTAATAGTTTCAGTTATAGTTATCTTTATCTCTTTACTTGCTTTCAAACATGACAAATTTTATTTTTTACTACTCGAACTATTCGTTGGATCAAATAGCTTATTCACTACTCGATCTTCGAACTACTCGAGTAACTCGAGCCTTGAACTACTCGAGAAGCTTGAGCTTGACCATAGGCAACTATTTTTACCCTAGAGTGGAAAGCATTTCATATTTCTGTTTGCGAAATTTTCAATTTGCGATCAAAATTAAGTTTTGAAAGTTGAAGGGTTAAACGCCTGAAAGCGCTATTTTTTTATTAAAATCAGAAAAGTCATGTTTGTATATCTTACGTATGGACAGAGTTTATTTATTCAGGACAATAATTCTGATTGGAAACTCTTTTTTTATATCCGTACAAAACTCCATGTCAATAACTTATTGGTTTCATATTGACGATCATTTTTGTAAGGAATTAAACGTGAATTTGTGATTCTAACAAAGTCTTATTTTGCTGAACAAAGACGTTGCATTAAATGTTGCTTGGGACATGAAATTTCGACTCAGACTACTGGTATTCGACTTCGCGTTGAAAGCAAAAAGCGTCTCGGACGATTAAAAAAAAAACAACATCAGATGAACAGCACGGCAAGGAACACAAAGATATGTTGATGAAGAATCATCGGTTAACAATTGGAGGTTTTGGGAAGCATTTTAAAAAATACTTTGGCGTTAAATCTCGATTAGTTCCAAAAACCCAAAATTTTTTTAATAAAGAGCCTTTAAAATAACGCGCTAAATTGTCACTCTTCGTTTTCTTCTTTAGTGCCTTAGCGCTCTTTATATACAACAGTTCATATTAAACCAGAGTTCAGAAAAAAACACACACTGAATAAAAAACTCGTACATATATGTAAACAAACATAACTTAGACCAACACACACATATTTTTATTTTCACACCAATTATGTTTGTTTTTAAATTTTCTTCGGTGCCCAACACAACCATGACTGTGTTCGTTTTAATATTTCGTTATTTACACGAACATTTTTGTATCACATACTTTTTGTTTCAATCACACATAAAGCACACATTTTTGAGTGTTGCTTTATTTGAAGGTTATGTTCTGGTACGTGTACTGAAAAAAAACATAGAACATGTACAATAAACAGGTTCGAGTTCAGTTATATTTTAAGTCGTGTTGTGGCTCGTGTAGTAAGAAAAAACACAACATGTACAATAAACAGGTTCGAGTTCAGTTATATTTTAAGTCGTGTTGTGGCTCGTGTAGTAAGAAAAAACACAACATGTACAATAAACAGGTTCGAGTTCAGTTATATTTTAAACACGACTTAAAATATAACTGAACTCGAACCTGTTTATTGTACATGTTCTGTGTTTTTTTTTTCACTACACGTACTAGAACATGAACTTCAAATAAAGCAACACTCAAAAATGTGTGCTTTATGTGTGATTGAAACAAAAAGTATGTGATACAAAAATGTTCGTGTAAATAACGAAATATTAAAACGAACACAGTCATGGTTGTGTTGGGCACCGTAGAAAATTTAGAAACGCACATAATTGATATGAAAATAAAGATATGTGTTGGCTGCTTTTGAACAGAACATTGTGTGTTTCATGTGTGTATTTTCTGAACCTTGTATTAAACAAAATTGTACATATTTTAATAATTTCCATCCAAATTAAAACTTTTTGGTCAAAGAGACTCATATAATTGGTTCCTATTCGTCAATAAGACAACATTTTTATAATCTTACTAGCTGGACCCGGCAAACGTTGTTTTGCCCTCAATGAATTTTTAATTTTAGTTAGAATCTGTATATACCTATATAAAAAAACGTTTGTGCATTTGTTAATATTAAAACTGTTAAAGAAACACCATGTTTTATTTATGAAAATTAAAATAACAACGTATGTATAAGAATGACCAATATATTTCTATCATTGTAATTCTAAAAAGAGTGAACAATATTTATAGTTTCCTTATTCTGGCAGTAAACTAATAAATTTGCTTGCTTTCCGACACGGGAAAAACAACTGTTTTCGAGGTCCAAACCACATATTTGCAATGATTGTCCTTGAGATTTATTCATGGTCATGGTAAAGCCCAATCTGTTTGGAAATTGCAATCTTTTGAATGTTATCGGTGTGTCGGTAGGAATCATAGGAATTCTTGGCAGCAAGACATGTTCGCCTTTAAATTTGCCTTTGAGAATTGTGGCCTCAATAACATTGGGTACCTCTCAACAATTAACCTGGTTCCATTACATAGTCTCGGAGCGTTGAGGTTACGTAGCAAAATTATTGGAGAACCAAGTTTTAATTTTAATAAATGTGGAGGCAGATCGGGCATATCAAGTGAATTCAAAAATTCTGTTGGATAATTGACTGCTTCATTTTCTTCAACAACACTATCCATATATTTGAAATAACACTTTCGGAATAATAACATTAATATTATCGACATCGAAATTTTTTGCGGCTTAAATAGTTCATTCACTTAACCAAGTAGTTGTTTTGAAAACTGGTCAGCCGTTGGATCATGGATAATAAAATGAGAGCTCCACCAAAAAGTCTTTCATTGCCTTTCAAATCTTTTAAAGTTCTATGTAGTGCTTCTAAGGAATGTTTGTAAGCCATGTTATATTCATCGCAAATAATAATATTGCATTTTTGCAGAACTTTTGCCATACCGGAATGTTTTTTTATATTACATGAATGAATGAGCTGTACGACCACCATGCAATAATGTTGCGGCTATTCCGGATAAAGCAATAGCCAATGCAATTTTTCCTACCTTTTTGGTTAGAATATTTGTATATAAAAACGTTTGTGAATTTTGGAACTTATAAAATTGAAATAAATTTGATAACTCATTATTTTTCGAACGCCAGCGCCATCTACCGGGTCCAACAAAAAAATTTTTTGGCATCATCTAGCATACATATATGTACATTCTTAGTTTCAGTGATATCGCACCGTAAATAAGAATATTCGAAATGACTTTACCCCAGCGCCACATATCGGGTCCATTTATACATACAAAAATTTCCTATGATAAAACATACATACATACATACTGAATTGCAGTCAAATCGCACTAAACAAAAAATAAAAAAACAAAAAAAGGAGTTTAATTTCTCTTATATATAAAATTCTCGTGTCGCGGTCTCTGTAATTGAACTCCTCCGAAACGGCTTAACCAATTCTCATGAAATTTTGTGTGGATATTGGGTGGGTCTCAGAAACGGACAACAGGTATTTTTTTGATATCTCTAGTGCGCGTGGCACTTATGGCTATCATAGTACTCCAGATATATGATTTTAAAAGTTCACTTTGTATGGGGGGTACCCCTCCCAGTGGCCCTATCAAAAAAAAAAATAGACATTGTCCGATTCTCAGACCTACCAAATATGCGCACAAAATTTTATGAGAATCGGTCGAACCGTTTCGGCGGAATTTTACTACAAACACCGCGACAGAAGAATTTTATATATAAGATATATAAATAACACTATACAACAAAATGCGGCTTATTATCTTGGGAGTCGATGACTCCTAGATCAGACGAATGTGCTAGGTAAGTACAGTAAAACCCCCGAAGGTTTGGGGCTGTGTGGGTACAGTCAAGTTTTATGGCCGTTTAAAGTTTTAATTTTTTGGCTACCACTTTACAATATAAAACGCAAAAACCAGTATAAGCGTTCTGCTGAGCTTAATTCTGAGTTCGGATGTCTTCAATGAAATTTCATGGAAATTTGTTTTGTAGAACATTTCGACCCACTGTTGGTCTGTTTTATGGATCATTTAAGACCTATTTTTGAACATATATTAAAGCAGTCCCCTAAAACTGGCGCGCAGAGGGTTAAAATGTTCGCCGAATATGTTAAGCTGAAAATTTCATTATGGATTGGTAAAGATGAAAAATTCATTCAACGGTGGTAAATCGGGAAAATCTTGTATTTTATTTTATCACTTTACTGTGCAAGTTTATTTTTTTTTATTTATTAATTGTAAATGTACAAAACATAGAATTTAAATTTCAACAATAATATAATTTTTTTGCTCGAGCAAAAATTGTAATTTGTATTTTTCGGGAAGAAACGTCTACCGTGTTTCATTCAAATTTTAAAATCAAAGAAAGTGTACAGAAGTGAAAATTAAAAAAAAAATGGCAGCATGCACTACCGGTATAAACAGATTTTGTTATCTTTGTGGTAAGTTTTTATGAAATAGGAGAAAAAAGAACGTTTTACAGCTGATTTTGTGAAAGCTTACAAGGCATATTTCAACCAACAAGTCATCATTAATGGAAATTAGGTACCAAATATTGATTGCAAACATTGTTACAATCGTCTCATGGAATCGAGGATTATATAACGGTTGCTTGAGTTTCGTTGTTCCAATGTTTTGGACTAACGCTTGAGAATATAATCAATTAAACAGTTACGCATATAACGAAAAAAAAAAAAAACGTAAATCATATGAATACAGTGACCTAACTCCATTGCCACATACATAAAACTACAGGTGGATATGGATATTGATGCTGATAATGATTATAGCGACGAATACCTTGAAAATATTAAATAAATATCTTCATATAATTTATAAATACTTATTAATTTATGCAATAAAAATTTTTAACGCCTTATTCCTATTAAACATAATTAATTTTATGTTGATTCAGTATATACCAAAAAAAAAAAGAGAATAACTAAATAAACATGAAAAATAATTAATGTAAAATCCATCTGAAATTTAATTCTTCTTCTTAAATTTGCAAAAAAAAAAAATCGTCATAAAATATCATTAAATATATCGGAACACAAAATTAAGCTCACAAGAATCTCAGAATGTTTTTCGTGTCTTATTTAATATAGAATAGCAAAAAAAATGTAACCAGCCATAAAACTTTGCTGTGCCTATACAGCCCCTATACATTCCCTTTGGGAATTCTATTTAACATTTAAGATTAAAACTAAAAGTGATTAAATAAAATTCACCATTTTCACGATTTACCATCGTTGAATGAATTTTTCGTCTTCAGTAACTGATAGCGAAATTTTCAGTTGAACATATTCGCCGAAAATTTTAATCCTCTAAACGCCAGTTTTAGGGTACTTTTTTAGTATATATTAAAAAAATAAGTCTTAAATGACCCATAAAACGGGCCAAGAGTGGGTTAAAATGTTTTACAAAAAAAAAAATCGCGATGAAATTTCATTGAAGACACTCGAACTCGGAATTAAGCTCAGAAGAACGATTATACTGGCTTTTGCGTCATATATTGTACAGTGGTGGCAAAAAAGAATAATGAAAACTTTAAACGGCCATAAACCTTGACTGTACCCATAGAGCACCAAACCCTTCGGGGGTTTTACACATAGTACATTCATCTGGCATAGGATTCGTCGGCGCCCAAAAATACTGTTGTACAGTGTAATCTAACCGTAACTGTGCGGGACTATTTTAAAATTAATCTTTGGCCACAACATGTTTATGGAACAAGTTTCCGATTGATTGGATTGACTATCTCTTAGTTAATATTTGGTGACAAGAAGTCTGTGAACCAAGTTTCAAATTGATTGGATGAGCGGAAATGGGGTTTAAATCACTCCGTGACTATGCGTGAATATGCGTGACTGTGTGCGACTATCTTAAAATTAATCATTGGCCACAACAAGTTTATGGACAAAGTTTCAGATTGATCGGATGAGGGGAAGTGAGGTTATAATCTCTCGGTGACTATGCGTGACTATGTAAAAGTTAATCTTTTTCCGTGGCAAGTCTATCGACCAAGTTTCAAAATAATCGGATAAGGGGAAATGGGCTTAAAAACACTCCGTGACTGTGCGTGACTATGCGTGACTACTCAGAATTAATCTATTATCACAACAAGACTATAGGCCAAGTTTCAGATCAAGTGGATGAGGGGGAATGGGGTTGCCCCATAACAGACATACAGACAGAGAGTATGAGTTAAAAGAAAGAGCTTAAAAAGGAATTTTGTTTGTTTGTCACCATACAAATTAATTATTAAGGCCCAGTTTTCGAGATGTCAGTTAAACCTAGTTTAGTTAAACCGAGAATTAATTTTGTCAGACATGTCCAAATTCATAAAGGAATTGATGAATAAATTCTGGGTTTAACAAAATTAGGTTTAACTGATATCTCAAAAACTGGGTCTAAGTGTCATATATCTAGATTTCTGTAATACAAAAATTCTTGGAACTTAGTGTGAGTTCATCAGTTATTAATGTGACTAGTTGGACAAAAAATGGGCGGGATCAGATCAGTGGGCGTGTCACCGCCATATAAAATAAATATTTAGTATCATATAAATGGAGTACTATAATATCTGTGGTCACCTAAGTCGAAAATCATGCTTTCGAGAAAAATAACTTTTTATATAAATGTAATGAGGCTTCATTACGACTTAGGTCAGCATATTTTCATTAATAACTTTTTAATAAACAGTGTTAGAGAAATGGAGATTTCACGTAAATATAAAGCATTTTTAGGAGATTATGCTAGCATACATAACTCAAATCAGTCTTAAGTCGACTTAGGCGATTATCGCTTGTGACCACAGATATAAAGGCCTTGGGACTTTGTCTGAGTGCATAAGTTATTAATGTGAGTAGTTGCCCAAAAAATGGATGATATTAGACCAATGGGTGTGGTACCTCCAATACAAAAATGTTAAGTACTATGGAAATGAAGGTCTTGAACATTTTGACAAGTAATGTAATTACTAATGTGAATAGTCGTGGAAAATATGGACGAAGCACCAAAATCAAAAATCGCCAAACCGAAAATCGCGAAATATAAAAATTGCGAAAATCAAAAATACTCAAATCCAAAAATCGCGAATAACAAAAATTGCCAAATAATTTGCCAAAAGTAAAAATTGCAACAAAAACCGCCAAAATCAAAAATCGGCAAAATCAAAAATCGGCAATATCAAAAAACGCCAAAATCTAAAAAAATCGAAATCGAAAAAAACACCAAAAACAATAATCGCCAAGGTCAAAAAATCGCCAAAATCGAAAATCGTAAAATTCTGAAATCGCAAAATCAAAAATGGACAAAATCACAAATTAACAAAAAAAAAAAAAAAAAAAATCAAGTTTTTACAAATAACATTCCCAGTTTATTTTTGTTATGATGGGTGTAGCGAAGCACATCGGGTTACAGCTCGTAATATATATAAGTTGATTACCAAATATTCCGATGGCTTTCTAAAGAAAGAACCAGCATCGACTGGGTGAGACCATTAATATATGTACATGGAAAATAAAAAATAACCAAATATGAGTCAAGTTGTCATTCTTTTGTTTTCTATGGTTCATACTAATCGATCTAAGGTTTCAACGGCAACGACTACATTGATATTAATTCATATTGACAGTTTTTTTTTATTAAAAGCTTTAAAAAAAAGCCATAGAAACATTTCTGTTATTATAAAAATATTTAAAAATTAAAAAAAAAAAAAAATAAAAAAAAATAATTTTTTAAAAATTAAAAAAAAAAATAATTTTTAATTAATGATTTCACTTGAAAATACTGGTCTGGAAAAGTGTTAACAAATTTTTTTTTTATTTTTTTATTGTCCCTCTAAAGCTACGTCTTTGAACTAATAGTTATATGTCATTATATGTTAACTGATATCTAATTTAACACTGTGGCTTGAAATATCAGCTCTCACCATCCGCGTTTTCATTTATAATTGTCTAAAGAATTTTTTTAAATATTTACATACCCAGTATCCAATCCCTTTCTGGTCCATCGGTCACCGAACGATATTGTAAAACAAAATATAACATAGGACAACCATTATCTGGCCAAGAATGCAGTCTTATTGTAACCGAAGTTGAATTAGGAGCTATAAGTGTCGTTGTGGAAGGCACGCCCGGAGATTGGCCCTGAGTTCGTACATGTAGTGTTATGCTAGTAGGTGAGGTGCCGACCTTATTATGGGCCGTCAGATGTATTTGATAAGTACTGCCACAAACAAGACCCTTCAGTTCATGGCTGGATGCATGGCGTGACAAAAGCATTTCTTCTATATTTCCCGTCGCTCGGCGATAGTACAATGTGTAGGCACTGATCGGCGCATTACCGGTGAAACCACATTTCCAATGCATTAATATGCTGCTGGTCGTTGCACTAGTCACGTAAAGGACAGGTGCAGAGGGTGGTACTTGCACCAGCAATATGTGCGTAAGACGATCAGTACCGATGCCGTTGTCAACTTGGCAACTATAGTTGCCACTATCGGACACTTGCAAACTGGAAATGATTAAATCTCCCGAATCGAGTAATTGGGTATTATGAAGTCCGCCTTGTCGTATGGGTACATCGGCCTTATACCATTCACGTTTGGGTTTGCCGACAGCCGTACAAGACAGCGTTACCGTTGAACGCCAAGGTCGAACGGTGGGGCCACCAAATGAAACAATTCGAGCCGGCACCCGATTGGTAGTAATTTGTGAAGCCACTCTCGAACTTTTACCTTCACCTACGCGTGTAGAAGCCGTTACCCAAAATTGATATTCTATGTGAGGATGTAAGTTTTTAGCTTCATAGTAAGCCTGCTGTGAGGGCAGACTACGTTTCTCATTATTCAATTCTTCACGACCATTGACTACACGTGTATAGAGATTGTATTTAGTGATCACACCATTCGGTTCGGTGGGTGCTAACCATGAAACATACAATGATTGCGGTGAACTGACCACAACCTTAATATCGGCGGGTGCTTCTGGAGCATCTTCTTCGGTATGGCAATATACGGGATTCGACAGTAGGCCATCACCCATGCGTGTATGGGCCAACACCTGAATGCTGTAGTTGGCATATTTCCGTAGCCCTGTTAGAACTGTGGTAAGGGCTGTTGTTTTGCGTGATTCGACTTCATCTTTACTGGGCGAATAATCATCTAAAATGGGTTCGAATATTAGTTTATAGCCCTGCAGTATACCATTGGTATGATGTATGGGCGGTGGCTGCCAGGAAACTTGCAATGATTGTGAAGTCAAAGCAGCGCAACGTATGTCTTCCGGTGATCGGCTAGGAACTGGAAGAGAAGAAAGTTTGTTTTTAAATTTCACAATTTTAAAAAAGTTATTGATTACAAAATTATATATAACATTGTAAAATAATTTACCATCTTCCATAGTTTGAGCTGAGGCTGGTTCCGATAAAGGCCCTGGTCCCACCTGATTAAAGGCTTGCACTACAACATTATAACGCGCAAATCTCTGTAGACCTGTTAATAATAATTCACCACTACCACTATCTCCATCGCCCGAAACGGAAGTAAAATTATAGGCCGTATTTCCTGTGCTAGCCAATTTATAGCCAACATTATAGCCTTGTATATCACCATGCCTTAGTTCGGCCAAAGGGGCTATCCAGCTAACCAAAAGTTCAGTGGAAGACAGAGGACGCACAGACAGATTTAAAGGTGGTCCAGCTGGTCGCTGGGGTTCAGTACGTATGGCCAACTCTTGGCTAGGAGCGCTACGACCGGCCGTACCTTCCGCTATAACACGGAAGGCATATCGTGTAGCTGGTTTGAGATTTTCTATTAAGGCATTATAACTAGGAGGATCTTTGACTTCCAAATGCTGCCATTGCTCAATGAAAATTGGGGCTAAAAGTAATTAGGGAAATTTTGGTGTTGGTTATCTATATCAGTAATTTGTTCCAGTTTAAATACCATCCATCTCCTTATATTCGACAATGTATTGGGTAACATCACCAGAATTTTGAGTTTTTGGTTGCCATTTTAAATTTACCGAACGACTTGATATCATGGCTGCCTCTAACACTGAGGGTGGTTGAGGAGGTTCTTGTACTTGCAGCTGTACCAATTGTTGATCATTGCCATACAAATTGCTGGCACGACAAAAATATGGACCACTGTCACTAGAATCCACTAAGCGTATTTGTAATTCTGCTGATACACCATCGGGTGTTGCTTCTTGCTTCACCGAAATTCTAGAACAGCATCAGCGAAAACGAAAAAATACAATTAAAATACACAAAACTAATGAACATTATTATAAATATTTTGTACGTAAGTTTGTTTGTGCTTTTGTCGTTTTTCGTTTTTCGTTTATCGTGCAATTCTCCTCTTTCTTTGTAACTCATGATTAAACAAAAATAAAAAAAACGGAAAAAAAGTTACAAATTATATACAACTTTGTGCACCTCCTCCATTGGGATTTGTTGAACATGAAACAAAGTAATCAAGCTATGGATTATGTATACTACGTACTTGTAATTTGTCGATGGATTCAATGTACTTTTGCCCGAACGCATCCATACGATATTAATCGGTTTGTCACCGCTCACAGTACATTGCAGTATAGCTGTGTCACCTTTTTTCACCGTCACCGAACGTGATGTCGATTGGAAATAGGGTGATGCTGTAGATTTTTAATTTTCATTTATACAAACATTCGTTTATGATGACAACGTTGCCAATGATGTTGTTGTCGATGTCAAAAGTCAATGCGGATGATGGCGAGTAGAGTGTGGGAAATGCAAGAAGGAAAAAATATACACACATTGGATTAATTGAAAAATGAAAAAAAAAACGCTCTCATCGGTATAACCAAAATGCTAAAACAACAAAAAGAGTTTCTTGATTTATAGCGCTGCTTAGTTGCAATACGAGTATAATCAGCATCTTATTAGTTTTTGATAATTAAAAATACAGTAGTGGCTAACTATTTTTGGAAAATATTTTCTAGTAGAATAAAATATGAAATTATATGTCTGTAATTTTCTTTAAATATTTTTGTTCTGTTCTTGGCTTCCGGTTAGAAAAATTTTTATGGCAAATCTTTTAACTAGCTAATGTCAAGGAATGGCTTAATTTGACCCTTAACGTAGTCAAACAAAAACATTTCAGATATCTTTAGTCTAATGAATAAATTGACGTACTTGGGTTTAAAGACAAAAATAAAAAAAAACAATTTCTTAATACTGATGTCATTTTATATCTCACTTAAATAATAACGAGCATGTAAGATATAACTCAATGCCGCAAGAGGTCGTTAAACCCTGGTGAATTCTAATACAAATACTACAGGAAAATATTTATCCTCACATTTTTTTTTGCTATAAATAATATTCATACTTATTCCTATATTAGTTAAAATTTTTTTCAATAACTCAAGAAATTCCCTAAAAATGTAAAATGAACCCTAAATGATCGCCACAAAAGTAATGATTCCATTACCGATATATGCAGAAGTAGGCATCCTGGAAAACTAACAGCAAAAGAAAGCGACCTGTTGCTTCGGTTATTAAGAAAATTCCTTTTGAAGGGCCAACGAAAATTGCATTGGATATGGAAAATTATATAACACAAATATTTCTGCAGAAACAGTAACTCAGTAACTCAAACTAATAAAAAAGTGTCGTGTTTGCAAAAAATGTGTATTAACCCTGCTACTACGTTAGGGTCATTTGATGACCCAAATCGTATTTAATATTATCTTATTTCGACTTGTATAATATATTTGAAAGTTCTTACTACTCAGTGCATAAATTGTTGAAAAATATTGAATTCAATTAATTTGAACAACATTTTAGGCTTTAACAATTTTTTATTGCAAGTGTTTACACATATCATGTTCGGGTCATATTATGACCCCATTTCATTTTTGCAAAACTAATAATAAATATATAATATTATATGCTTACTTTTTGAAAATTTTCACCAGCGATTGAAGTAAGATGATATAAATTGCAACTGAGAATCAAATATCGGTATTTTTTGCTACATACCATTCGTAATTATTATGCCGTTATGATTGAAAAGTAATCAAAGCATACTTCATAATTTTGATTTTGTTGCCAATGCATGCATTTACAGTTATAACGGTTGTGTTCAGTAACAACGACGCCAAATATCTTTAGTTCTGTGCTAAATTTCATAGTGATCAGTTTCTATTGTAAAGCTAAGTTTATAGACGATAAAATTTGATTTTGATAAAATATGGAATCTAGACATTTGGTAAGTATATGTAAACTAAATCTTTGTTTCTAAATTCATACTATGCATAAGATACAATTCTTTTTAAATTTACTTGTCTATAAAATCAGCATGGACAAATGACTGAGCATGAAATTGGAGCATTCTTGAGTGACCTTGAAATTGAAGCAAGTGATGATGGTGATGATAACTTTGAACCTGAGGAAGAGGAGTATTTATCTTCAGAACAATCAATATCCAGTGGGACGGAAGCCTTCAGTGCAATGACCGTAACTAATGGCTGTGTGACTTCTTATGCTATTCATCGTATTTCGCAAATTCGTGATACTTTAGATTTGTGCCTTACAGAAGCTATGAAAAGGGATATAATTCACTTCAGGAATTTGCAAGGAAACGCTAATTCGAAAGTTTTCAAGCTATAGATGATATTGAGTTCGATGCTTACCTGGGGATTCTTTTTCTTATTGGTATTTGTTTACACAAATCTTTTCTATTATGTTTATGTAATGGACATACATATTATTATTTTAGGAGTTTACTGCTCATACGGTGAAAGTCTTAATTCCCTGTGGGATAAATTTCATGGACGTCCTTTTTTGAGAGCAATTATGTCTTTGGAGCGTTTAGTAATATTTCTCGTGTACTAGTATTTGATGATAGGCAAATAAGAAGATCAGAACAAAGAGGAGATAAACTTGCTCCTATTCGCAAATTTTATGAGCAATGGACTCAAAACTTGCAACTCCTTTACGTTCCAAATGCTAATATAACGGTGGACGAACAGCTTATTCCTTTCCGAGGTAGATGCCCTTTCAAAGTATTAATGTCAAATAAACCTGGAAAATATGGCATGAAGGCGTGGATAGCAGCGGATTCTGACACCGCGTTTTGTTTACAGTTCGAAATTTACTTGGGCAAAGTGGGAGACAATGCTAAACGGAACCAAGGCGAACGGGCTGTTCTACACTTAGTGTCTTCATATCGTGGAAGAAATGTGACTACCGATAATTTTTTTATGAGTCATAATCTTGCATTAGAACTGCTAAAGCAAAAAATTACTATTGTTGGTACAGTGCGAAAAAACAAACGATTTTTGTCGGTTCATGCTACAGCACTGTAATTGCGTAAGCTTCCAATTTACTCAAGCAAATTTTTTTTTCATGACAAAGAAACTGTAGTTATGTATGTGCCGAAAAAATACAGAATGGTTTATTTGCTTAGCACTTTTCATCATAACAGCAATATTTTGGAAGATCATCAAAAAAAAAATTCCGGAAATAATTAAATACTATAACTCGACAAAAGGTGGACTCGACACAATGGACCAAATGGTCCATACATATTCGTGCAAAAGAAAAACCAATCGGTGGCCAGTTGCCCTGTTTTCCAATTTACTAGATATTTCTCTCTCAACTCTTTTATAATATGGACCGAAATATATCCTGAGTGGCAGAAAAATAAACTTCACAAAAGGCGCTTATTCTTAGAGCAACTCGGCGAAGCTTTATCTCAAGAACATATCAAGAGGCGTAGTCGGGTTCCTTGCGCAGAAGCCTCTGCATCATTGGTACGACGAATTCGAGGGGAGGACAGTGTATCACTATCAACGAATTCGCCTTCTCCAAAACGTCAATGCGCTAGTGAACAAAAAAGGTGCAAAATTCGCCCGTCGAAGAAGGAAAAAAGACCTTTACTGAGTGCATAACTTGCAAAAAAGCTGCTTGTCCATCACACCGACACACAATTACTCTAACGACAACATATTGCAATGATCACAAGCCTTAAAAAATGTTTGAACTATACAAATTTAAATTTTTTCAAAATAAAAATATGGAGTCATAATATGAACCGAACTTAACATGCGAATTTTTTTTCTAACATAGTAGCGGAGTTAATAAAGAAATTGATTTTCGGGGCCATATCATATTTTCAGATGAGTCAAGATATAATACATTTGGCTGTGACGGAAAGCAACGTGTATGGAGTTTATTGCAAAGAAATCTTGCAAGATGGTGAAATATGCAGGTAGAAGAGCTATGAAATTATGACTAAAGAAGTTTATTAGACGTACTAAGAAATAATTAAAACAAAGTGAAGAAAAAATGGAAATTATTGACCGATTTTATTTCTAGCGGGACAAAATGTAGATCATCTACAATACCCCTCATATCCCTCATAGAGCATATCGTCGGTACTCTGACGTAACCTCGTAACTCAATTTTTGAAGGTTTTGAGTTTAAACCGGATTCGTATTTAGAATATGTTTTTACACAACTGCTGAAAATTTTAAATAAAAATCTCCACCCGTTAATAATTTATTTAAAAAAATAGAACCCCATATCTCAGGCGTCTAATTTTAAAAACACGTAACTCATGTCATGCAGCCACTTACTTTGGACGTATACTTGATACCTTGAAAACATACTTATGAAGCTTTGTTTTATATTTCTTTGAGAATGTATGTCATTTACGGCCCTAATAATAATAATAAATAGAATTAATATTTTGGATATTGCGGCAACACAGATTACATTTGACCAAATTAATTGCTTTATAAAAATATGTAGTGGCAACGTTCCTCTATTTGTTTGCAAACAAACAATAAAAACAATAGAATAAATAAATATTAATAAATATAATAAATATTTCTGCAATTCATAAAATCCCCTTTTTAGATAAAAGTACATATGAGTACACATACATACAAATTTTTGAAGAATCAACAATTTCAGTTGCTATTTATTTCTCTGGAGAAAAGTTGTATATTTTTTGTCTTAGTAAAAAAAGTGAAAAGTGAATACCGCTGGTTTCAATAAGCTCAGGATATATATTTTCTAGCGCCAGTTATTATTATATAAAAACAAAGTGCCTTAAGTTATTTTTTTCAATATTCTTTAACGTTTTACGATTTTAAAGAAGAAGAACTTACATCACCTAAAACGTCGTCACATGTGCTTGTAGGTGACACGCAATCGAAACAAAAAAAAAAAAAATGGAATGATATTCAGACAGGATGTGCCCATTGCAAAAATTAATGATGCATCTGAAGATCCAATAATTTGTACTTCAGATAATATAAATAGTACATTTTATATATTGATTCTTGATGAAAAGACTGGTCAGCTGGTGCTAGTTGAGTCTGGATCAATTGAAAATACAAATGATGATTATTGTGGAACTGAATTTACTAATATGCGTTTGGATGAAACAACAGGTTTATTTGTTGAGGATTTAGATAAATCTACTTCATCGCAAGAGTTGCAAACTTCTGGTAATTCTTCTGAAAGTTTAAATACGAGTATAGAATCAAATGGAAAGGACCACGCTAAAAAAATAGTTTTAGATGAATGTTCAGGATTATTATCAAGAAAACTAGCTAGGAAAAATCAAGGAACCGTTCAAGATTGGGAACGATGTAAAATCAAAAAGGCGCGGGAAACAGGTCAGTCATATTATAGTGTGAGCAAAAGAAAGGCTGTGATAAACAATTAGTACTAAGAAACGCTCGAAAAATAAAAGCAGGTTGTAATTCCAAAAAATGTGAAAAGAGCATAAATAAAAAATGTAATGTAATTACAGAAGGCATGAGAAATTACAGAAAGGCATGAATCTCCGACTGTGTTACAGTTACGTGGACTAAAGTACAGTAAAGATAGTATAATGTATAAGTTATCATTTAGTGATGAGTGTAAGGATCTACCTCAAAGATTGACTAAAAAGTACAACGAAGTTCGGCCAACTCCTTTGTAACAAGGAGTTATCCCTATTACAGCTCAAAAATTTAAAGATCTGCAATCGTTGAAATCATCAATTCATAAGGATTATCATTCTTTTTATGATAATTTACTTCACACCGATTAATAATCAACCACTTGTATGATAATTAATGCTTAAAGATATTGAAGATATAAAATTATTTAAAAATATAAATATGAATAGAAAAATATGTTTGCAATAAATCCCACGCTTTAATTTATTAAAATTTGATCTTAGAAAACATTTACTTTGTTTTTGAGTAACTATTTTCAACTTTAAACCTCATATCTCAAAACTTAACCAAAAAATTAAATTTAATATATTTTCTAAAGCATAATTAACACACATATCTATAAGAAGGTCATAAAACTTTCAAATTAACAAACAATAAACAAATTTTTTTTATTACATTTTCTAACAAAATATTTTTTGTCTCTCCTGTAAAGTAATGTTTTTTGAGATACGAGGTTACGTCAGAGTACCGACGATATGTAGAACACTCTAAAGAAATAGATCAGACAACATCCAATTAGAAACAAATTTGTCTGCAGGTAGGTCTTCCTCAAGTTGAAAAAAAAATTTCAAAATATTTGACCGACCAGCTTGTCCCATATCTTAGGTCCAATTAATTATACATAGAAAATAAGTATAAACCAAATTTGAGTGGCATTGTTATTAATTTTTTTACCTGACCATATTTGGTAAGGTCAATAAATTTTTGCAAAAAGCATTTACAAAACAAATTTGGGAAAAATGAGTGCTATGGTTTTGTTTTTTTTTTTAATAAGTAGATTAAATTGAAGATCGGGAATCAGTTTTGTATGGGAGCCATGACTAAGAATTATCCTATAAGGTTAATTTTTGGACTACTGATAAACTGATGTAATAAACATACACAAACCCACTTTGACCGAGCACTATATGATAATTTGGATATTATGGCAATTTAAGTCGATGACCAATTTCAATAGCGTTCATACTAAGGCCGATAGAATCTCAAATATTAATTTTCATCAACATATGAGTACGTTCATACTTGCAACCTTGTTTGCATGGACACACAGACGGACAGACAGACAGATGGATGGTCATCGCTAAATCGAAAATGATTCTAAGGTTATCCGTACGATAAAACATTGCTCTAGGTCAAATATTATTGGTAACTGCAAACATCAGCACAAAATCATTATACCCTGACAACATAGTGGTATAATAAAATGGCTCGTTAGAAGCTATCAACCTGTCCTAGCAAATTCCAGCGCTCGAAATTCGAGTGCAATTTCTAGGCGGCATTATTTCTCAACTTAGCCAATTCACATACCAACACTTTCGTGGTTTATTATTATTGTGAATCAAGACAACCAACACATTAACAAATTTAATAAAACACACATAGCATATCGAGGGCTTATATTCAAAAAGTGCTATCTGCATCAATAATTATATTAAAGAGAGCGGCTAAAACTAATTTATTAATAAGATCTGAAAGTATTTGTCGATCGATTTGCTGCAAGATCTATTAAGAAATAGTCGTACTAGTCATGTATGATATCAAAATTAATGTTTTATTTGACAGTTATATCAGAGAACAGTTTGAAATCAAAAATTAATATAGCTGTCAAATGTAGATAGCACTTTTTGAATATAAGCCCTCGATATGAATAATTTTATGTATGCGTTAGTAGCAATTTTAAATGCAATTTACTCCTAATAGAGGAAAAATCTGTAAATTCGCTAAACGGCTAAAGAGAAATACCTTTCAAATAATATATGTTTGGTCAAAATCGGGATAAAACGGTAGGACAAAACATCGGTCACCAGTAATCGGCTATCCTATTAATATTATAGATAAGCGACAATATGTCTGTGTGTAGCAGAAAATTTCTCAGAATTTTATCGGCTACCTGGAAGGAATCATAGGCTTTAACCTTTTTGTATATTTTAAGTGGGTATGGCACCTCCCATACAAAGTGAATTTTTAATACCATATATCTGTGGTTTTCTAGAATAACCGCGTTTGTCATAAAATCGAAATGTTCAGGGGAGCCAAAAAATGTTATATTTGAAATTATGGGCTCGATATAATGCTTTTAGGGCTTTTTATTTTACAGTCCTGTTGATGTGGGCAATTAATACTTTATGTAAAATTTTGAGTCAAAAATACTCAGAGGAATAGATCCTAGAGAAAGACGAAAAAAAAATATGTAAATAACAGTTAAAGTGTGTGCAGATAAAACAACTTATGTCGACAAACGTCGTTTTCTTTGAAAAAGAAAACTACCAATGCAACCACCCATGGAGACATAAGTTTCTGTTGCTTGAAAAATGGATTTTTTTGTTTGTCAACAAAAAGTTAACGGTACTTAGGATGATAATATTACAACGTATCAAGAATAATAGTGACAAAAAATAACAGAAATAAACACATAAGTTTTTATAAGTGAAAAATAATCCAAAATTATTTTCCATTTTCTTTCATTAATAACAACGTATGTTGTTATGTGTCGTTTTCTGAGAAAAATAATTTGTCAGCGATGAAACGTAGGTTGACATACGTCGATAGTACTGCAAATTAATTTAATAAACATTTAAGTTACGTCGTATTTAAAGAAAAAGCTCAGAAATGGTCAATATTAAAAAAAAAAAAAATTGAACACATGTAAGGAGCGTTAAAAATTAAGATATTTGGCATCGTTAACTCAAAACTAACAAAAATGGACATACGCGGTTATTCCAGAAAACCACAGATATATTGAGTACTATGACAAGGAGAGATTTGCAAATTTGTGTGATGTCACTTATTACTAATGTAAGTAGCCATGCCGAAAATGTGCGCCATCGGATAAGTGAGCGTGACATGTACTATACAACTTAAGTTTTCAATATCATATACCTCGTGAGACAGCTTTGCAAGTTAGTCTGAGTTTATCTAATATTTATGTGAGTAGTCGCACAAAAAAATGGCGGGATTAGATCAGTAGGCGCGGCACCACCCACACAAAGCTAATAAAAAATACCATGTGACTGGAGTACTCTAAAAGGGAAAGCCTTGGCAATTTGTATGAGTCCATCAGATATTAATTTGATATTAATTTTATGAAAGCGACAGTCATAAAACTTTTGACAAGTGCATTATTTATCAATGTGAGTATTCGCGGTAAATATGGGCGAGATCGCCTAATTCTAAAACCGTCAAAATCAAACATCTTCAAAATAAAAAATCGTTAAAATAAAAATCGCCAAAACGAAAAAACGCGAAAAACAAAAATCGCCAAAAATGAAAATCTTCAAAATCAAAAATCTTCAAAATCAAAAATCGGCAAAATCAAAAATCACCAAAACCAAAAAATCGCCAAAATTAAAAATCGCTAACATAAAAAAATTGCCAAATGATATTCTAAAATCAAGGTCAACCTTTAAATTTTGTGAGATTTAATTTGAAAGATCGGTGTGTTTCTCATAAGCAGCTACATGTAGCTTGCTGCAGATCAAGAACGTTGAAAAATTTAGTAACTTTGCACCGAATGAAAATCAAAAAATTTAAACATAAAAACTTTAAAATAAATAAAATAAAATATTTTAAATGTACAATTCAACAAACATCGTAGGAAAAATTGATAAAGACAACATACGAGGGCGGCTCAATAAGTCCGTAGCTGTTAGAATGAAACACAGTTTCTTTTTTTGCAAAAAAAGAAACATTTTTCAACATAATCTCCTTTTAGCTCATTACACCTAGTCCAACGTTTCTCCAATTTTTGTATCCCTTCCAAAAAAATAGGATTTTTCGAGGTCCATAAAATAGACACTTTAACTCTTCGATCGGCCTACGCCATATCGTGGATTTTTTCGATATTTTCGGGTGTATTGGGATCAATTGGCCGTCCAGAACGTTCAGCGTCATTTGTATTTGTGCGACCACAACGAAAGTCAATAAACCACTTTTTTACAATTGAAGTCTACGGTGCTGAGTCCCCATAGTATTTATCAAGCTTTTCCCTGGTTTGATTGACGGTTTCTTTTTCGCAAAAAGTAATGTTTAATGAGCACTCGAAATAAACGTTTTTCCATAAAAAACCACGAGGTTGTATGTTTTGAACAGCTGTTAAACGCAAAGTAAATGACGTAACTTGATCAGTCTACTAAGAGGTGGTACTTGATGGGAGTAGTGTTGCTTTTCAGTTTGAAAAGTCACGGACTTCTTGATCCGCCCTCGTACATGTCAACAAGTTTCTGTAAGTCATAGCGAATCACAACAGGGCATACTAGTACATTTCTTAAACAAAACTCAATATAAATAAGAAATTAAATATTTGAGCTCGAGGTCTGATATACTTATCCGAGATTATAAAAAGGACAACAATAAGGGCACCACAATAAATGAAGAACCAAAAATTTTCAAATCATTGATTTACGTACCTGATATATCTGAAAGATTTAAAAAATCGAGAGTATATAGGAGTGAAAACATAAGAATGACACACAAAACTGAAAATAACCTCTCAAAAATATATAGTAAAACAAAAGATAAAATAGAGAATATGGATAAATCAAATGTTATTTACAAGATCCCCTGTACAGGTAACAAAGATGATAAATGTGAGAAGGTTTATATTGGAACAACAAAAAACAAGTTATAAACAAGACTGTCAGGACACAAAACTGATCAAAAATTCAAACTCAGCAATTTTACACCAAAAACAGCATTCGCAACCCACTATGTTAAAGAAAAACACACTCTAGACTTTGACAATGTAAGAGTGCTTCAAAGTGAACAAAATTATAAACGCCGTTACATATTAGAGATGCTTAATATTATAAAGTTTATAATATAAACATACCATCTAATAAGAGAATGAATTTTAAAGCAGACACTGAGAAATGCGCTCAATGTTATAGACATTTGGTGAACAAAACAAAGAATAATTATATTTTTAAATTCAGTGCAATATTATATGACGAAGGTGGAAGAATAGATTGAAGTTTGTTGTGTATGATTTAAAGTAAGTTTGTATGTTAATGTAAACAGATTGTGTAAAAATTGTTGTTTTTATATATGTTGTTTTATATCTTTTAATATTTAATGATGTTATAAATACTTATACATTTTATTGTTCTAATAATTTAAATTTGTAGACAATCCCTGAAGATGATATTCAAAGAATATCGAAATATTGGATTTAATAAATAACTTTTGTCAAAATCAGACCTCGAGCTCAAATATTTAATTTCTTATTTACAATTGGAAAGGTCGAATAAAAACATCTTTAAATAACAAAACTCAATATTTTAAAGGAATAATAATCTTGATTAACCGCGTATGTCCATTTTGGTCAGTTTTGAGTTAACGATGCCAAATATATTAATTTTTAACGCTCTTTGCATGTGTTCAATTTAAAAAAAAAAAAAATATTGACCATTTTTTAGTTTTTTCCTTAAATAACGACGTAACTTAAATGTTTATTTAATTAATTTGCAGCAATAACGACGCATGTCAACCTACGTTTGATCGCTGACAAATTATTTTCTCAGAAAACAACACATAGCGACATACGTTGTTATTAATGAAAAAAAATTCAAAATAATTTTGGATTATTTTTCAGTATATAACCACTTACAAAAACTTTTGTGTTTATTTCTGTTATTTGTTGTCATTATTATTCTTGATACGTTGTTATATTCTCGCCCTAAGACCCGTTAACATTGTGTTGACGAGCAAAAAAACTATTTTTCAAGCAACAACAACTTATGTCTACATGAGTGGTTGCATTGGTAGTTTTCTTTTTCAAAGAAAACGACGTTTATCGACATAAGTTGTTTTATCTGCACACACTTTAAGTGTTATTTACATATTGTTTTTTTCGGCCTTCTCTAGGATTTATTCCTCTGAAGATTTTTGACTCAACATTTTATATAAAGTATTTATTGCCCATATCTATAGGACTGTTAAATAAAAAGCTCAAAAACTTTCTATCGAGCCCATAATTTCAAATATAACGTTTTTTGGCTACCCTGAACATTTTGATTGTATGACATACGCGGTTATTCCAGAAAACCACAGAATTGTCAAAAGGGGATCATATCTTTGCGGTGGAGCTAAGAAGATATTAAATTTACATTTAGTATGGACGGAAAATTTGTTTCCTATCTCAGACCAGTCACTTATCATATAGCCCTCGTACATTGAACATAATTACTTTTTAATTCTTTATGTATTAAAAAACGTACGGTACAAATTGACTTGTCATTAAAGTGTGCTAATATAAAGTTCAATAAACTCTCTTTCTCGCTTTCTGCTAGCAACAGGGCTGCTTGTGATTGAAGTGGGTGGTTGGTTGATTGTTTTTGTTTATTAACATTAAGTTCAAAAATGTACTTACAATTAACTTTCAGTTGAATCACTTTACCGATACCAGTACCAATGCCATTGTTGGCTTGACACAAATAGAAACCTTCACGATCCTCTTTGACATGTTGCAATAGTAAAGAACCATTCGATAGTAATTTTGTAAATGGTCTTTCACGCACCTCCTCATATTCACCTGATTTGCTACCTGTAATTGGAAATTGATTGCTTTTTTAGTCTCACGATAATTGTAAACATAGCACAACATTGCTGCTGTAACTACATATAATGAAATTTAATTGCAAAAAAAAATATTTAAGAGTATTACTTTAGAAGTCGTTAACAGTGGGATATTATTAAATATGTAGTTAATTAAAAAATGGAAGATTTTTGTATTGGAGTAGAAGAAATGAGGGGTGTCATATTTTTGTAAAAAAAAATAAGGCAAAAAATAAATAAATTAAAATACATTAACAGCTGAATGAGGGATTACAACTCATTTACTTCCCAACTTACCCGTGGCTTTTTTCCACACTATACTGGGCGTTGGTACACCTTGTGCCTGACAATGCAGCATTATATGACGATTACGTTCAACACTGGCATCGCTTGGTTCAACAATCCATCGCGGTGGCACTGTGATATTTATTAAACAAAAATACATCATTAATTTACATTGACCATGGAGAGTAAATATTTTCTCTTTTACAAATAGTATATTTTCATATATTTTTTTTTAATTTTTTCAATAAATATTAAACGTAAACAACATAACAAAGTCATAAATTGTATTTAATGAAAAATAAATAGTAAAAGTTGCCAAAGAGATAGAGAGGAAAACATTTTTGATTTTTTTTTTTGATTTTTTTTTTGTTTATCATAACTATTATTATTGACTAATAAATTTATATAAATGGAAAATATGTATTAAACGAAATTCGTAATAAAGTAGTTATCAGTAGAAGTAAAAGTTAAAAGAATAAAATATAATGGAGTAAAGGAAATCTAATTAGGAAATAATAAAGGAACAAAAAACAGTACAACTCAATTTTAATTAATATCAAATTAAGATATAATGAATCTTATGCAACATAAACAAAATTAATTAGCAAAAATAATTGGCATACATTTAAAGGAATGCAATGATTGGAAGATTACAGCTTGTTTGTTTATAGCCAGATATAAGTGTTATATGTATTGATATCGTATGACTTTTTATTTATCAATTAAATTTAAATTAAATAAAGATTTTAATATTTTTATAAGTGTTTTACAAATTCTTAAGAATTGTCAGTTACATTTATTTAAATATAAAATGACCTAAAGGGACTATGTTTTTAAAGTTGAACTTAAAATTCTTAGAATCATAAATTATTGGCATTAAACTCGCATTGTAAAAATATGATTAACTTTTTCAGTAAGTACTTAATTATATATTAACCAAAAAATGGCCATGTTACTAACTTCAATCTATTACGTATAAATATTTTACAATTTTTATTATTTCTTGATTTGCGAAAAAAAAACTATCTGTCTACTAAAGATATCATTGTAGAAGTAATAATAAATACAGCAAATCCCAACAAAACCTTGATAATGATTAGTTATTACCGTTTGCATTACATGGTAATGTTAACCCCATACATTTTGAATTATTTCAGGCTAAATGTAAGTAAAGCTAAACTCAATAAGGCACCAGGTGAAGACCGAATTCCATATGAATTTTTCATGTACGCTAGTAATGATTATTTGGAACATTTGGCGAATGCATATACTCAAATACTAGAAGGTCGTGGTAGTTCTGAAACTTTTAAAAAAAGCATTGTATTCCCTATTTATAAAATAAGGTGATGTCAACCAACCCGGAAACGACAGAGGGATATCTTTTATGAATTGTGTTGGAAAAATAGTGATGGGAATAATACATGAGAGAAAATCTGAATGGTCAAATCGCAACCAAATAATGAATGAATACCAAGCAGGCTTTCGAAAAGTATATTCTACAATTGAAAACATATATAACCTTATATCTATAGTAAATATAAAATTTGCAGAAAATCGCAAATCGCTTTTGATCGGTTGAATCTATAAACTGAATCAATTGGGAATTTTATCTAAAATTGTTCACAGTATAGAAGAAGTATACTAGAATACAGAGTCAGCGGTGTGGACAGGTACTGAACTTTCTGATTATTTCAGTACTTGTAAGGGAGTAAAACAAGGATGTTTGTAGTCTCCAATTCAATTTGCATTATATTTAAATGATATGATATGCTATCTGAAGGGAGGATTATTTATTGATGATATCAACATTCGAGTTCTAATGTATGCATATGAAATCGTTACCTTAGCCGAAGATGTTTGTGTCTTACAAAAAATGATATAAAATCTAGAAAAATATTGTGGTAGTGGGGTATGGAAGTAAATCCGAAATAATGTTATTCAGGAAAGGTGGAATGGTTGGAGCCAATGAAAAGTGGACATTTAATGGCGATTCTGTAAGAGTGGTATCGGAATACAAATATTTAGGAATAATATTAAATCTGAAAATGTCATGCACCGAGCATGTTAACTCCAAAAATGCCGCCGCGAAATCCAGTATAAACGCAACCTGGAAAAATTTTATAGGCAGAAAGGAAGTTTCTTTAAAGGCGAAATGGAAAATATTCCTGGCAATTTGCAGATCGATACAATGCTATGGTGCACAAGTGTGGGGCAACAATTTATTTGAAGTTATTAATAAGCTGCAGCGGTTCTTTACTAAACGAATTTCAAAACTTCCAGACAGTACTCCTAACTGTGTCATAGCCTTGGAAACAGGCCAAGAAAACGGGAACTTTTACACGTACAGTTTACATCTGCAATATATTACTAAAACAATATTTGATTACGAAGACAGAAGATTGCCTCACAAATTTTCATCATATATAATATCTCGAAATATTTATTGGTATAAAGATTTTAAAAGCAATTTACTTGAGTTTAATATAGATGTAAATAATATGGAGCAGTGTAAAACGAATTGGAATAATGTTTGTATAAACTTAATTGACTCGATGAAGTTGAAATCATACTAAGAGTATATAACAAATGCACAACTTAGCCGGCAAAGGATTTATAAACACTTAGACTATACGAAAGGACAATCATATTGGAACGACAATTACAACCAAGAACAGATTTCATATATATAACAAGTAAGAAAATTATAGTCGGTCTAGACCGACTATATGATACCCTATACCATGCGTTTAGAGACCCTATCTCTCAGACCCAACTAACTGGATATAGAATATAAGCATAAACCAAATTTGAGTGGGATTTTTCTTAATTTTTTTGGCTGCAGATATGAAAAATTTCATATCGGATGCTAAATCTATATGGGGACTAGGCCCAAAAATGGACCGACCCTGTCCATGTTTGGTAAGGTCTCTTGTATTTTGCAAAAATATATACAAACAAAATTTGAGAAGAATCAGTGCAATATTTTAGTTTTTTGATAGATTTAAGTGAAGATCGGGAAGCAGCTCTAGATGGGGCCTATGACTAAGAGTTGTCCGATAGAGATAATTTTTGGACTACTGATTATTGGATGTAATAAACGCATACAAACCAAATTTGAATAAGATTTATATGATAATTTGTATCTTATGACAATTTAAGTCGATTTCATAGGGGTCACTTGTATGGGGGCTAGGTCTGAACATGGACCGATTCTCACCAATTTCAATAGCGTTCATCCCATGGCCGATAAAAGCTCACATACCAAATTTCATCAAAATATATTCATATTTGCGACCTGCAGTTTGATTACAAGCTTTACATGGACACACAGACGGACGGACGGACGGACGGACGGACGGACGGACATCGTTAAATCGAATCAGATAATGATTCTGATTCGATCGGTATAATTAAAGATGGTGTAGGTCAAATATTTTTGGTTGTTACAAACAGCAGCACAAAGTCATTATACCCAAACCACATAGTGGTATAGGGTATAAAAAGCTAGAGGGGATCCTTTGTGGCTTAACGGAAATCAGTATAGAGAAGGTGGAGCAAGGATCTGCTCTTTGTGTAATCTAAATGAAATAGAAAGAACAAATCACTTTATTGGTGGATGCCTTGTTCTCAATTCTGTAAGATTAAGATATTTCCAAAGCATAACGTTGACGGAGTTTGAAATAATTCGCATATTAAATAGTGGTGAAGATGCTAATTGGCAAAGCCTTTATGAGTTCTTAAAAATGCACTAAGATATAGAAGTATGTTAGTTAGTGAATTTAATTTTTGAATCTAACTTTAAAAAAAAAATATATTGTAACCATTTTTTTCCAGCTGTTCTAAGCCATGCTGTATATTCTTTATTATTTTAAATACGTTATTGAAATAAGTATTATTTTGCAACCATTATTGAAAAAAAGAACAAATAAAGAAAATCTATCTATCTATCTGTAAGGACTTCCTGATAATGATTTATGTAAATATTTACTGGTAATTACCACTAAAACTATAACTAATGAGTTAAATTTCATCTTTGGACAAAAAAAAAAACTCAGCAAAAGCTGTTACATTTTACTTTACATTATTTACAACATATTTCGCGATGCCAATGAGTTGTTATTACAGAAATTTACTTTACTCCATATTAAGGTGCCGGTAAGGTCTTTCCACCAATGACACTCCCATGTTAAAATAATGGGTTTCGCAATGGAAAGGTAACTACTGAACACTTTTGATTTCTTATTCTAAAGCTCATTACATGTAATTGAATGTTTTGCTGGGATCACATTAAAATTATTTTCAAATCAATTTAGTCGTTGAGTGCAATGGATAGAAATATTGTTTTATAACAGGATATCATAGTAGAAAACAAGTAAAAAATTATAGTCGGTCTAGACCGACTATACGCTACCCTATTCCATCCGTTTCCATACCCTATATCTTAGGTATGGATATGGAAATTAAGCTGAACTAAATTTGAGTGCAATTGTTAACTTTTTTGTCTTCGCATATGAAAAAGTTCATATCGGATGCTATATCTATATGCGGATTAGGTTCAAAAAAGGACCGATCCTGAATATATTTGTTAAGATCACTAATTTTCTTCTAAAACGATTTTCTTCAAGCGATTAGCTTATTTTTATATTCACTGTACAACGATGAAAGAAAATCTAATTTTTTAAAAGAAAATATTGGAAATTTTATTTCGAAACAACTAGCTGGACATAGAAAATAAGCATAAACCAAATTTGAGAGGGATTTTTATTAGTTATTTGGCTGCAGATATAAAAAAGTTCATATCGGATGCTATATCTATATGGGGACTAGGACCAAAAATGGACCGATCCTGACTACGTTTGGTAAAGTCTCTTGTATTTTGCAAAAATATATACAAACAAAATCTGAAAAGAATCAGTACAATATTTTTGTTTTTTGATAGATTTAAGTGAAGATCGGGAAGCAGCTCTATATGTTGGCCTATGACTAAGAGTTTTCCCATAGGGATCATTTTTGGACTGCTCATTAATGGATGTAATAAACGCATACAAACCCAATTTGAGTAAGATCTATATGACAGTTTGGATCTTATGGCAATTTATGTCGATTTCATAGGGGTCATTTGTATGAGGGCTAGGTCTGAACATGGACCGATTCTCACCAATTTCAATAGCGTTCCGCCCGTAGCCGATAAAACCTTATATACCAAATTTCGTCAAACTATAAATAAATAATAGATAAATAAGATTTACATGGGAACACAGACGGACGGACGGACGGACATCGTTAAATCGAATCAGTTAGTGATTCTGATTCGATCGGTATAATAAAAGATGGGTCTCGGTCAAAATTTTTGGTAGTTACAAACAGCAGCACAAAGTCATTATACCCAAACCACATAGAGTTATAGGGTATAATAAAGAGAAACTTAACGTCTCCAAATATCAACAACTTAAGCGAAAATATACTCAAAAATATGTCAAAAAGTATGTATGCAAATCTAAGTCAAGAAAAGATAATTAATTTTTTTTATAGGTTAAACAGTTAACTATCCAATGTTCAGTGCTTAGTTGGAAAGCCTTTATTTGTTATGATTGCTTTTAGACGGTTTTGCTTCGATGACTTCAGGTTCGTGGTAACGTTCGGGGGTATTTTCTCCCACTATTCTAAAAGGGACTTTTTCAAGTCTTCTTTGCCTCTTATGTCGTGTTTTCCGATTAGGTGTGCTTGGATCATTGTCTTGCTGGAACACAAGTGACTCGGAAATCCCAAGTTTAGCACCACTTATACGCAAGTTATTTTTTAAAATATTTAAATAGATAAACCGTTCCATTATAACATCTCTAAAAACAAGTTTACCCACTCTCGAAGCAGCCATACACTCCCAGATGAGCACTGATCCACACTGTGCCCATCATGTTAAGTGGCTCAAGCTCAGAACTGGATATTCGCCATACCTTGGACTGTCCATACAATCCAAATTTGATTTCGTCTAAAAAAATAATGGTGCTCCAAAAGCTTTGGACGGCCGTATCATATTGTTTTCCGAATATAAGCCTCCTTTTTCGGCTTATTGGGCTTACAAACGGCTTTTCGCAAATTTGACGGTTATGGTATCGCCGAATGGAATACTTTGCGAATTGTTGCTGTAATACAAACTTTTCTCACCTCATTTTCCATCTGTAATTTTGGTGCAAAAATTTTGGGATTTTTTTTTGCATATTGCGCACGACAATTCGTTTCTCAATGGGTGTGAATGTGTTTGGCCGACCAGATCTTGGCTTGTTATTATTATTTCCTTGCCTTCTGTACCTTTCTACTGTTTTCTGGACCGTTGCATGACTTTTTCCAACCAATACGGCTATTTGTCTTTGAATTTTGTGCTACAGGTAGAATTTCATTAACACTTCCCTGAGATCCGAAGACAATTTTTGCCCCGTGGTGCCATTGGTGCTGTGATGTATGTTTTTAATTTATTTCTTCCAAATATACAACCAAAACTTTTAAAAACACTGTAAATACTAATCAATATATAATATAATTATTCTGAAGTACACTTTGTCACCTTACACGCAAAGACCGAAATTAACTGTGCCCTTTGCAGACAAACCTTATTGACTATATTTTTACATCAATCAGAAAAACAGCTGCTTGCAAATCTAACGGAAGAAACAACAAAACAGAAAAATAAAGACGACAAGGTAATACAGGGTGTGCGAACAATTTTCAAATGAATTTTGATTTACAGTTTGCATACAAACTTTATTGACTGACTGTACAAACCAAATCTGAGAAAAATTTGTGCCATATTTTTGTTTTTGATAGATTTAAGTGAAGATCGGAAATCAGCTTCATATGGGGCTATGACTAAGAACTGTCCTATAGGGTTTATTTTTCGACTACCGATAAACCTCAATTGACCAAGATCTAAATGATGATTTCGTTATTTTGGCAATTTAAGTCGATCTCATAGGGATCATTTGTATGGCGACTAGGTCTGAACATGAACCGATTTTTTCCTATTTCAATATCATTCATTCTATAGCCAATAGCCAATAACTTATGTACTGCGATCTGCAGTTTGATTGCGTGGACACACAGACAAACAGACGAACGGACAGAAATTGATTCTGAGTCGATCGGTATAATAAAAGAGGTATAAAAGGAAGTCTAGGTCAAATATTTTTGGTAGTTACAAGCATCAGCACAAAGTTAACAACTGAGAAAATTATGGTAGGTCTAAACGGACTGGTAGTATCTGTTGAACAGTATTAAACAACACACGACGATGTTCCAAAGTATCATTTAAAGACGTCTAATGTTGTATCTGTTCGGAATATTATCGTAGTTATTCGCGTTAAGTTGAGTTTAGAAATATTATCATTATTATCGCGCCGGTCATCTTATTCGTTATCATGTTAATGTTAATATTTCCCTGAAAACTATGAAGAAACTGTCGGGCCTGATGATGACGCTGGAAAATGACGGGCCTGATGATCACGCTAGTTAGAATGGCGATGATGATGAACTAAATTTGTTTAAGGCAGGAGATGAAATGGAACAAAATTAATTTAGGACGAATTTATCTGGCATATAATAATGTTATTTGTATCTTAAAAAAGTTTTTATCTTAAAATTCAGTTTTTTTTTTATATTTCTTACCCTGCTTTCTCTTAATTTTTAGTAAACTTTTCCACAAATTACGACTTTCTGTTTTACATATTATGACGAGGATCGTCTCATACTCTATCTGAAAAGGTAAAATGTGGAAAATAATTTTTTTCCACTTAAGACCCTTTTCATAGACCAGGTCACATAATGAAATCAATTCATCGCAGATTTTGAACGAACTTTCATCAAAATATCTTCATATTTGTGAGCTTTAATTTTCGTTTTTAAAAAGCTTTTCATTCCTCATGCTAACTCATCCTTTAACTAATATTTTTTGAATTTATTATTACTCACATGATAGTCTTTTAAGTTTTGAGTAAATTAAGTGGTAATCGATTTGCAATAAGAGCCCGATTATCCAACCTCCAATTAAGCAGAGCACACAGTTAATCGGAATTTTAACGTTTAGAAAATTTTTCTGCCTTCACAAGAGAATTTTTTTTTCATTGTTTGTGGAATACACTTTTTTGTACATTTTCTTCTGTTTTATATTATTCTATTTGAATTGAATGTCTGAATTCGTATTATATAGCTACGTTACTGAAATATTGAATATATATACATTAGAGTCGGTCAAATTGTAGGGGGCCGAAAATAATCTCCATGGGCTCATCGCGATTCTGGTACTATGGGCCATAGCAAGTATATTTTCCCAAGGCACCATACTCTAAAATCATTTTCGAACCCTCCTAACTCACCCTAATATACATAAATATCTATGATATTAATAGGCTAGGCTATTACTTGTGACCGATGTTTTGTTCTAGCGTTTTATCCCAATTTTGACCAAACGTATATTTGAAAGGTATTTCTTTTTAGCCGTTTTGCAAATTTAAAAATTTTTTGAATTTTTTCCTTTATTTTGAGTTAATTGCATTTAAATTTGCTACAAACACATACATAAAATTATACAATGCTATGTGTGTGGTTGTTAAATTTGTTAATGTGTTTGTAATAAAAATGAATTTGTTTTTTGTATTGATTAATTGATTAGCACACATTTAGGGTCTTTATTTAATGAAAAAATAAAATTTCTATGAATCTGCACTCGAATTTCGAGGGCTGGAATCTGCTAATTAGTATTAATTAGATGAAAAAATGTGTTTTGTGGTACATAATTTGAAAATAAATAAATGAAAATCTTAAAAATTATGAAATCAAGCGAAATTTTCTCAATACCTTTAATTTTAACTAGCATATTCCAACGCTCGACACTCGAGAGCAATTTCTAGTCAGCTTTATATTTGAACTTAGCCAATTCACAAACCAACAATTTTAGGGTTTATTATTATTGTGAATGTAGATAACAAACTCATTAACAAACACACTAACAAATTTAATAAAACACACATAGCATATGTATAATTTTGGGTATGTGTTACTAAAAAACTTTTAAATGCAATTTAATAAAAATTTAAATAAAAATCTGTAAATCTGCAAAACGGCTAAGAAGGAATACCTTTCATATAATGTACGTTTAGTCAAAATCGAAATCAAATGGTAGAATAAAACATCGCTCAAAAAAATCGCCTAGCCTATTAATATTATAGATAAAATATTCAATTATCCGAAATTCTCAATTATCCGCAATGTTCTCATCTACAAGTATCCGAAATGTTTTTGCCACTATGAAAATGGATCTAAGTCCGATACTTGTCCAAAAAACATTTTCAACGTTTGTGTTCTGTTTTTTTTTCTTAATGAAATTAACCCTTCGATCCCAAGCTTGATTAGCTAATTTTTTAACTAGCTAAAAAATGATCAAAATGGAGCAAACTTGTTTATATGAAATGTACTTTTGAAGCTGCACCAATATATTAGTTATAACTTTGAAGTATTTAATATTTGTAACTTATTCTTCGCACTAGTACTTATAACATTGTCTGTAAAATTGAGTTTTTATATCTTAAAAAAAGAACAGTGTAAGAAAAATTTTAAAATCTAGTTTGACTACATATGGTTCCTAGTTTGCATTATAACCAGGGTGTTCCCTATAGTGTTCGAATTTTGAGCTACTAGTTAGTTTTAGTATGGTAATACCAATATCAACTGGGTTTATGAAATGAGTCGATTTACGCTTAAACAATGTTAGGAAATATTAAAATCGTATTTCCAAAGTGACGAATTTTCTATGATGAGTATTTTTGCCAAAAAATCATCTTTACTGACAAAACTCGTTTTATCCTGGTTGTTACATCAACAACCAAACTGTCATATCTGGGGCACGGAAAATTCATAAATGGCTGCTGAAAATATAGCAAGGTTCAAATAATACACTCATGAAGCACACAATGTTCTTTTCATAACAATTTTTATTTTCGTTTCAATTATGTGTGTTTCTAAATTTTGTACGGTGCCGAACACATAATGACTGTGTTTCGTTTTAATATTTCGTTATCTACGCAAACATTTTTCTATCACGTATTTTTTGTTTCGAACACACATAAACCACACAGATTCGAGAGTAGCTTTATTTCAACTTCGTGTTCTGGTACGTGTACTGCGAAAAAACAGAACATGAACAATAAACACGTTCGAGTTGAGTTATATTTTAAGTTCGTGTTCAGCGAGAAAACAGTTCGTGTACTGCGAAACTTCGTGTACTACGAAAAAACAGAACATGAACAAATAACAGGTTAATGGATGCAAAATATCCTAAAAACCAGCAAATGTTTTTTATGATGAAAATTTGTGTTTGTGTCTAAAGTTGTTTGATACAAAAAAAAATGTTTGCAAAAAATTCTAACAGCCTACAAGTGTGTCTTTTATGCCGCAAAGTAGGGGGTTTTCGTCTTCTAAATGGAATGAAAATTACGAGAAAAAGCAATTGTAAACGACTGCAACGATAATCATAGGAAAGGATCAATGGAACTGGGGAAAAAAAACCCATGAAGCCTTAACTTAAAAAAGATATTGTAAATATTATTTCTATTGACACTCATTGGTTGGCAAAATAACAGAGGGGTATTTGTGCTAATGGATGCAAAACATCGCAAAAAACCGAAACAATGAAAACAGTACGTAATTTCGTAAAATTCTTTTCTGTTGAAAGTTGCGCAAGTGTAATTTTTATGATGCTAAATTGTGTTTTTGTTTTAAGTCGTTTGTTACGAATTTAAAACGCAAACAGGAGAAAAAACAATTGTTTACTACATCATAAAAAATGGTCAATATAATTTCATAATTAATTCTATTGATATTAATTGGTTGCGACTATAGGGGTGGGTAACGTAAAAGAACCTAACAACCAACAAGTGTAACTTTTATGATGCTGAATAGTATTTGTGTCTTAAGTGTTTTATTACCATCTTATATTTTAAACAAATTTATGGAAACTAAAGTCAATCCGTCTGGCCGTTCTATTCGGTCGATTTCCTTCACTTTTATTAATTAAAGGTATTTAGACACATATATGTCATCAATCATTGAAATTTACTCAACTCTTACCATACTAAAACGCGATTCTTCCCTGTACATTTCTTACGGGACACATTCACTCAAGCAATTCGAATTCTCCTAGCTCTTCTTCTTATAAATGGATCTTGATTGTTTCACTCTCAGAAT